>JAYKQN010000004.1:30835000-31217500 GCA_036785175.1 Eupleurogrammus muticus | reverse complement strand
AGTTGACAGTTGTGACTACAAACGAGTCCAGAAAAATAAATTTTATTTATCAGGTTTAAAGGTATAAAAGTGACTGATCACGAAAGTTAAATCTATAGAAAGTGTAAAATATAATAGAGTAGAGCTCAACACATTCATCAACAACTTTCTTACTCTTCCCTCGTGCTTCTTCTTTTTCCGTTCTTTTCTTTTTTTACTTACCTTTATTTACACAATCGTTTCAAACACCACAGCCAAAGTCAGTAAAAAGGTAAATGTGTGATGAGTCAACGTCTTAAGATATATAAAATCTACAGAAATAATAATAATTTAAAGGAGTCTAAATGTGAAAGAATGTCTGATCAGGAAAATTAAATGTATATGAAGTGGAATATATTAGAGATTGGATCTGCAAAGATTAGTCGATTAATCAATTAGTCGCCAACTATTACATTAAAAACCAATTAATCAGATTATTTCACTTTATTCTTCTATAATAGTAAACTGTTGATCTTTGGGTCGTGGACAAAAAAAGACATTTTAGGTTCAATCTTCAGCTTTAGAAACACTGATCAACATTTTACACCATTTAATGAACCAAACAACTAATCGATTAATCATTTTAGTAATCAACAGATTAATTAACTATCAGAACAGTCGTTAGTTGAACCACTAATATCGTCCTACAAAAAGTTGTGGATTCATGTCTCTGATTTAAAAAAAGCTTCATTTTTGGATCTAATAAATAACTTTTGCTTGTATTAGAATAATATATGATCATTAGAGCTGCAGCGATTAGTCGATTAACTGATTAGTCACCAACTTTTACATTAATCACAGACTATTTTCATAATCTACTATTCAATTTGGTTTATTTTTCAGTAAGAAAAAGTCCAAAGACATTTTAGGTTTTAATCAGCAACTATTTTGATAATTGATTAATCCATTAGAGTCAAGAAAATGTCCAAATTCTGCAATGATTTGTTGATTAATCGATTACTTTTCAACTTTTACGATAATCGTGTTTGCTTGTTTTCTCAGTTTTGACTTAATTTGGTTAAATTGTTGAGTTGAATTTGAACATTTTAGGTTGAATCTTCAGCTTTGGGAGAAACTGATTAGAAATGTTTACATTGACATTTCAGTCTGTGTCTACAAATTACTTCAGAAAAGCGAAATGTAGAAAAAAAAAATCAGTCTTCAGACTTCTGGGCTTTTGATCCGCTGGTTTTTCTCCTCCTGCCGATCCCGAGGATTCGCGTCGTTTTTCCTTCTCTTCCACTACAACTCTCCAGCAGCTCGACTGAAATAACAAACAATACATCGCTCCGTCTCTGATCATATCCTTACGGCTCCTCTTTTTTCTCTGGACCGTGAAAATGAAGCAAACGCGTCCAAACTATTTGGGATTAAACGCCAGGAGGCAAATTATAACCCGAGAGCCGACCACAGACCAGAAGTAATCAGATTGGTCACCGATTGTTTAGAAAAATCTGACGGATTTCGCGTATTCTCGCCATGAAACACACAATACCTCAGGTCCCGTGAACCCTTTGCACTTAAAACGTCTCCTTAAAAAAGGAAAAACCCATTTTTTCCAAGTTGCTTTTGATTGAAACGAGTGTCGTAAATATGTTGAGCAGATTTGTCTGTTTCTGTTTTGCCCTTTTGAGGAGCTGCGTCTGTTCTTTATCTGCCCGCATGCTAACGCTATTAAAGGCCCACTTACCCTTTAATGCTAATACCAACGCAGGTAAAAACGCCCCCGCTGACATTTTAACATGTTATATAATCAGTTTTTGGGATATTCAATAAGTCCAATTAGCCCCCGGTTCTTAGCGCGGAGCCATTCGTCAAAGTGTGCAGTTTAAATGTCAAAGCGTGTGATTGGTGGCTCCACGCTCCCTGACCTCGGCCTCTTTTCACATTCACATGAGAGCTTGCGTCATTTTTCCTTTTCTTTCTCGCTCTTTCCCTCGTGCTTCTTCTTTTTCCGTTCTTTTCTTTTGTTGTTCTTTTAACCTTTTATTTCCACGATCGTTTCCCTTCGCAGGAATAAAAAAACACACCACACCCACAGTCATCATTTATAGCAGTAAAAAGGTCAAAAATATATAAAAACTACAGAAATAACAATAATATATTCAAAGAATCTCTCATCAGGAAAGTTAAATGTATATAAAGGAAAATATATATCAGAGATTAGATCTGCAATTAGTCGATTAATCAATTAGTCGCCAACTATTACATTAAAACCAATTAATCAGATAGAAAACAATAAAATGTCCAGATTCTCTGGTTCCAGCTTCTGTTCTCTGATTATTTCCTGGTTTCTCTATTCTTCTATAACAGTAAACTGATGATCTTTGGGTTGTGGACTCTCAACAACTAATCGATTAATTGTCTCAATAATTGATTGATTAATCAACTTTCAGAAACGTCGTCAGTTGCTGCTCGTTACTGAAATGTCTGCTGGAATCAGTGCGTTAATTTGATGTTTAACAATAGAAAGTAAAGTATTTTTTGATAAACTACACAGACTATTACTATATTACCAATTAATCAATTAGTTGCCAACGATCACCTTAATAATCAATTAATGGATTTGAGTCGTTAAGAAGAAAATGTCTAAATTCTCTGGTTCCACCTTCATGCTTCAATCTTTAGGAAACACTGATAAACATTTTACACCATTTAATGAACCAAAGAAATAATCGTTCAATAAACAAAACTTTTATCAAATATTAAAATACTCATCAGCTGCAGCTCCATTAGATTCTTTTTAGTTACAGGAGATAAATGAAATCTGAGGTAAATAGAGTAAATATTTGACCTACATTCATCACAATAATCAACTCACTGCAATAAGAAAATATTGATTTTTTACTTAATCTTTGTGCTTCTATGAAATTCTATTCATTGAATTCACTCATGATATAATGTTGATAGTGAATTGTTATAGATCTATGATTGTGAATAAAGATTTGTTATTATTATTTTTAAAAAGAAAAAGAACTCTAATTATTGTGAACATCGACCACATGTACAGATGTGTCACAACATTTTAGATTCATCATGAACAATTCTAATATTTTTGTCAGTTATTTCATGAAGTCAAAATGTGTAATAAATAGATTTACTACACATTTAGCCTTTATTTCTTATGATTTTTGTTATGGTGATAACTGATGATATTGAGACACACATGAATCTATAAGTGAATCATTGCTTGTGAAACACAAGTATTGATTAAGTGATCGGCTGCTATAGGAACAAGAACTTAGTTGATTAGTTGATTTTTCTGCATTTTTCCTGCTGAATTATGAGCATAGATCTGCAGTTCTGCATGTGGAAGACACTTTTTTTTAACAATTTTCAGTGGAATTTACAGATTCAAAAGACTTGAATAGTTGTTAAGTTGATTCATTATTACTCAAAGAAGAATTTAAATTCCTCTAGTGCTCAGTTAGTTCTGGAACCTTTGTTTCCTCCATAGATGAAGAACCTCACAGATCAGTGTTTTTCTTGTGTGTGTGTGTGTGTGTGTGTGTGTGTGTGTGTGTGTGTGTGTGTGTGTGTGTGTGTGTGTGTGTGATTGATAACTGTCCCTGACTTGTGTGCTGAAATGAATTCCCCCTTTTTTTTTCCAAGGATGACCTTGCAGTAAAATTTCATCCTATAAAAAAAAAGAACCAACTCGATAATAAACGACAAAAACGCAAGAATTAAGAGTCATGAGAGCTGCTGTGGTCAGATTCTGTGTGTGTGTGTGTGTGTGTGTGTGTGTGTGAAGGGTGAGATGAATGTGAAGTGAGTGGGAGTGGAGGAAGACGAATGGAGGAGGTTTGATAATTCCCTCAGAGCGCCCCAGGTGGGTGGGGACAACAGCAGTGGCGTCAAGTTAAAGGAAAAAAAAGAAAGTTTATCTAGTTTTTCCCTCTGAGTTGGACGTCTTAGCGTTTTATTCTTCTTATTAGCCTGCAGGTGAGGAGGAAGTGGAAAATCAGACATGAGGTGTCTCTAAATATAAAACTGTGCTGCTTCTTCATGTAAAAAACTGAACATTATGGGGGGAAAAAAAACAACTCCAGAATACACATCACATTCAAGCTGCCAATTGAAGTTCAGCAGCTGATTGATTATTGAAATAATTAATCAATTAGTTGATAAAAAGGTGTAAAATGTCAATCAGTATTAAGGCAACTATTTAATGCTCTATTCTTCTGTAATAGTAAAGTGATGATCTTTGGGTTGTGGACTGTTGGTCTGGACAAAAAAAGACTTTTAGAAAGAATTTTAAACTATTCAAATAGTCTAATAATTAATCCATTAGTTGTTTGGTCCATAAATGGTTAACTGTCTGACCCGTCTAAGATACAACTGCATTTTAAATTCATATAAAAACATCATAATAAGTTAAATAATTGATCAAAAGACAGACAAGAAAAGTTATTACACCTCCATGTATACACATATATATTATATCTCAGAATAAAAGGTCGTATTGAGGAAACAATACTTTAATATATTTCAAGTTCAGTTCAATATAAAAAAGCATTAAAACAAATTGAACTATGAAAATACTAAAAGGGTTAGTATAGGTGGAAACAAAGAAGGAAAAAATGTCAGTGGTGGTTTTTATTTTTAGTTTAAATCAGACCAGTAAATAAATAAACAATAAAGAATCGCCAGATTTGGTTTAAATTCATCATTACACCCTCTCATTGACAAATAAGGTGAGTTCACTGCCCCCAGGAAATCCCAGCACAGTTCACCTTTACCTGGCTACTAGTTACTGTACAGTGGAGTAACTCAGGTATAACGGAGAGAAGTAACTAGTAACTGTAGTATAATAGTAACTAGTGTAAATAATTGGTACTAATTAGTAACTATAGTAACTAATTAGTAGCTATTGTAACTAATTAGTAACTATAGTAACTAATTAGTAATTATAGTAACTCATTTTTAACTATAGTAACTAATTAGTAGCTATTGTAACTAATTAGTACCTATAGTAACTATTTGTAACTATTGTAACTGATTAGTAACTATAGTATCTAACTAGTAACTAAATTGTAACTATAGTAACTAAATTGTAACTATAGTAACTAATTAGTAACTATAGTAACTAATTTGTAACTATAGCAACTAATTAGTTTATAAAGTAACATCACTGCTCAAACAGGTTGTAGTAGCTGTTTTATTCACCTTTTCTCAATGGGAATCACATTTTTTTCCATTAAAATGTAGTTGCATAAGATCTGTCAAAAGGAGAACCTGTCGTTGCTTCCAGTTTAATAACAGTGTGTGTGTGTGTGTGTGTGTGTGTAGCTGTGTGTGTCCTCCAGGTTTCGAGGGCCAGCGTTGTGAAGTCAATCCCGACGACTGTGAGGACAACGACTGCGAGAACAACTCAACCTGCATCGATGGAATCAACAACTACACGTGTGTGTGCCCCCCCAACTACACAGGTACACACACACACACACACACACACACACACACACACACACACACCACACACACGGGACAGTTTCAGGGTTAAAGCTTTAAATTAATTTTGTGAAATGCGTAAAAAGTAAAACACAGGTGAGGTGAGGTCACGTCATAGGAGAGCGAGGACGTTACCATGGCAACAGTCGATGCTCAGCTGACACCCAACAGCTGATGGTGGCTCGTATCTTTGCCCGTTTTCCATCGAGAATCACCAATTTTTTCCTCAGGACCGACCCGATTACCGTACTCTGAATTAATAATTACAGGACTGAAATGTAACTAATACATGTATTCTCTTTTTTTTCTACTTATATTACCCACTTTTATGTTTTGTAAATGAATTCCCCTTTTTTTTATTTCATGGACGACCTTGCAGTAAAATTTCATCCTATAAAAAAAGACCCAACTCCATTAAAACGACAAAAAGGCAAGAATTAAGAGTCATGAGAGCGGTGGTGGTTTGTAGTTCACTTTGTTTTTGACACGAGGCGAGGCCGGAGGCTGAACCCAAATGCACGACTCTTCACGGGTTGATCAAAAGAAAAAGTCTTTATTACGATTCTGTACAAAAGACTCACTCAACATGAGGTAAACAAAAATCACTCTTGCGAGGAGAACAAAAAAACCACTCTTGCGAGGAACAAACAAAAAATCACTCTAACGAGGAAAAACGAAAAATCACTCTTACGAGGAACAAACAAAAAATCACTCTAACGAGGAAAACGAAAAATCACTCTCACGAGGAACGAACAAAAAATCACTCTTAACGAGGAACACAGGACTAGGAAAAATAACGAGGAAAAGACAGACAAAACAAGACTGGGAACTTCAGCATGCGAGAACAAAACCTGGTAGTACTTGGAGCTGGGCGCTGGCTCTGACACATGGGACGTGACGAACTGGCACAGGACAAGGGGAGACACAGACAATATATAGGAGAGGTAACAGGGCACAGGTGAAAACAATCAGGGCAGGGGAAGGCAATCACCGTGGCGGGAAACACACAAGGGCAGGAAGCAAAGGTGCCTGACACGAGGGGGAAGAGTCATTTCACAATAAGACAGGAAGTGCAGGGCAAGACAACACGAGTGACAACCTAGCATTTGCGACGAGACATGACAGTTTTAAAACTTTTTTTATACCGTGAAAAATATATTTAAATATTTTTCCCGCAGTACAAGCTTTTCTTCAGATATAATATATATGTATATACAGTGATATAATAACCTTTTTCAATTTAATTTAATTTTTCTTGTCTGTCTTTTGTCAATTATTTAACTTGTTTTATTATTTAACATTTTTTTTATATGTATTTAAACCACCTATATGTAGTCGTATCGTAGACAATTAGTCACCAGCTATCATATTTACCACCTACTTGTGATACTATATATATTAGATTAAATGTATTTTTTTTCCTCATTCATTTTGTCATTTAGTTATTGTTGACTCGTTATAATAATAATTATTATAATAATACTTATGTTCACCAATCACTGTTGATGACACACACACACACACACACACACACACCTACACACACATACACACACACAGTGGATGACTGACACTGGATCTCAGTCAACACACACACACCATCATTGTTGGCGTATAGAAGCATCTCACTGCCAGCCACATACAGCTGTCACACACACACACACACACACACACACACGCACACACACACACACACACACACAGCTGGTGTGTTTGGCTCTGACCCTGCTCTCAGCTCAGTGAACCGAGGCGTAATCGTCAGGTGTCACGTTGAGGAGGAAAGTCGCCGCTCCAGAACCGTCGCTCTCACGCCAAAAACCCGGTCCAGGTTTTCAGGTCACATGACCTTTTACAGAGGCTGGAGTTTCCTCGTCGTCCAAATCGAGAGAGAAAGAAACGAAACGGGACGAGAGAAAAAAGGATGAAATGTCAGTCTGTCTGTTAGATTATGAGATCCTGGGTTTGCCCTTTGGCTTCATCACGCAGGAAAAGTCCTGGAAGAAGAAGTTTCTGACCTGAACTCAGTCCACGAAAAGGTCAAACCATCAGGATCCATCTGGAGACAAGGAGATCCAAACCAAGCACCTCCTCACAGGAGGACTTTATCCTGCTGAACATACGAGGACTGAAAATGATTATTTCCTGGTTTCTTTATTCTTCTATAATAGTAAATAATTAATCATTCCAATATCAAAAGATTAATTAACGTCAAAACAGTTGTAGTAATGACAAACAATACTGCAATAATACATCTTATTGAGTGAAAATACACACATTTTTTCTAAATTTTTCCAATATCAAGCAGATTTTCTTTCGATTATGGTGAAATTATGAGACAAGACAGGATTTTATGATTTAAAAAGTCTGAAAAATGTGACCCTGTTTGAAGAAAATAAGCTTAAATTCACCAAGAAATGAACATCTAATTGATTGTTTCAGTAATTGATAGATTAATCAACACTAATTGTTCATTAGAGATAATTAAAGTTTGTTTGACTTTCAAATTAAAAGCCTATTAATGCGATATATATATATTTACCTTTGTTTCCTCCGCTGCTCCTCACCTGAATCTGATCTCGTCAGCGTTTTAAAATCATCTTCATCCTTTTATTCTGAAATATTCACCTGTTAATTCATTGAGCTGCTTCCTGTTTGTCAGTGGGGGGTTCCTCCTCCTCAGTGATCATCTCCACCATCCATGGCCTGGACAGTACCTTCTGGTTCTGGAGGAGTTTTTAAACGTGTGTTTCAGCGGACAAAAAAAATAAACTCAGCGAGAAGACGCCAGTGATTAGATTAAAGCAGGCGGAGAATGATGGAAATGTGTTTGACCTTTTCCTCCATGGCTGCTGCCTCCATCCACTCAACTCCAGCTTCTACATTTACTCTGAGTGAGAGTGTGTGTGTGTGTGTGTGTGTGTGTGTGTGTGTGTGTGTGTGTGTGTGTTTTCCTCTTCTCGTTTTTCCTTCTCTTTCTGTTCTCATTTGAATTTGACAGAGTACATGTGAAAAGGTCAAATCCAGCCTCTCCTCGTCTTTCCCTCTTCGCCTTTGTCGTCGTATCCCAAAGCAAATAAAGATATTTCCCTTTTTTCACGTTTATTCGCTGCTTTTCTCGACTACTTTTACATATAAATCTGGTAAATCGCTCATAAATCCACCGTTCTTTCTCCCTGTTGCAGGCGACCTGTGCGAGGAGGTCGTTGACCCCTGTCTCCATGGTTTCGACCCCTGTCAACACGACTCAAAATGCGTCAACGTGGGTCGCAGCTACAGGTGAGTGGAGGAGGTCAAAGGTCACGGCACAAAGGTCACAAAAACAGTGACATCAAAAAATATTTTTTTATGAATGTTGAGCTTCCAATTTAATATATTTTTCACGTAACTACTGTACTTTAAAAGCATTTCTATATTAAATAATTTTTTTAGACACAACTCAACTATAAAACACCAAATTTTTATGTCTCCTTTCATGAATTTGTTTGATAAATTTATTCATATGTAGTTTAAATACTACCGTTTATTTGTGTGTTTATTAGAGCTGCATCAATTAGTCAATTATTCAATTAGTCATCACATTAATCTGCAATTTGGGTCATCATTCAAATCATCATCATTTAAATAGAAAACGTCCAAATTCTCTGGTTCCAGCTCCTCTGCTTATTTTCTGCTTTCTTTGTATTTCAATGATGGTAAATCATTTTAAGTCTCATCAATTACTGCAATAAGCAAACAGCTGATGCCTCAGGTTCAATGATTTATTCATGTAATAATGATAAATATTAATTAAAAGATGTTTTCCTTGGTTTTTGTGCTTCCATGGGTATATATTTGAATATTGTCATGATGTCATGTTGAGAAATCATAGCGATGAATAAGACTATTAGTGATTATAGTAGTATAGTATAGTATAATATAGTATAGTATAGTAGTAGTAATGTAGACTATAGTGATACAGGCCTATGATAATGAACAAAGACTTTTAAGGATTATAGTAGTATAGCATGGTATAGTATTCTATAGTAGTACTAATATAGATTATCTTGATATAGGCCTATGATCACAAATAAAGACTTTTAATGGTTATAATAGTATAGTATAGTAGTAGTAATATAGTCTATAGTGATACAGGTCTAGTTCAGCATCTTATCTAAAAATTACGAAGCTTTTTTGATGAAATGTTGTTTCTACCTATGTGAGCTGGATTAAATACAGAGACCATTATCCAGGCCTGCTGCCACACACACACACACACACACACACACACACACACACACACACCTGTCTGACCTGACCCGTGCCCCCCCAGGTGTGAGTGTCTACCTGGCTACGTGGGCCAGCACTGTGAGCAGGACTACAACGACTGTCTGGAGAACAAGTGTCAGCACGGGGCCGAGTGTGTGGACGCCGTCAACGGGTACACCTGTGTCTGTAAGGAGGGCTTCAGGTGAGAGGGAGTGTGTGTGTGTGTGTGTGTGTGTGTGTGTGTGTGTGTGTCTGTGCAGCTCCATGTGGTTAATTAGTGGAGACTGTTGGCGAGAGAGAAGAAAAAATCCTCACAAGTGACACTCACAGAAAGACAGAAAGACGGAGTTTAAGGTGTGAAAAAAACAAAGATTTGTTTTTCTAGATTCAGGCAGAAACAAGAAGATAAACAACTGTGACTTTAAATAAGGACAATTATCTACCAGTGAAATTGAAGATAATTCAACATTTTATATTATACTCTTATTAGCTCTATAGGAAAAATGGTGGTAGTCACTGCGGGAATATACATAAATATGTGTATATATATATATATATATATATATATATATATATATATATATATATATATATATATATATATATATATATATAGTGTGCAGGGTTCAGCAATTTGTTATAGTGGGAATGCACTTTATGTACAAGTCTGCGACTTGGGACACAGCATCAGTGTTGTTCTATTTGTTTTATTTGTTTTTAAGCCTATGCAGAATTCTTTGCTAACAATCACAACAAAATAAATCATGACTTCCTGTTGGGTGGCATATAATTACTGGAACAATGAAAAATAGTCTTGATAACTTAAAAATTAATAAAACAACCAAACCAAACATTTTCTGAGTAACATGAGTCCATGTAGAGTGCAGCTGGTAGACGCAGTGATACTGAACCAGGACACATCTGGACACATGTGGATGTTTGATTTCCCTCCATGAATCTCTGATTAGAATATAAATGCGTCTCCTCACTGAACCTCCTGATGACCTCCTGTTTTTCCCAGTGGGCTGTTCTGTGAGAACCCTCCGCCGATGATCCTGCTGCAGACCAGCCCCTGCGACCAATCGGATTGCCAGAACGGCGCCCAGTGCCTGGTGGTCGCCGGGGAGCCCGTGTGCCGCTGCCCGCCCGGTTTCTACGGCAACAAGTGCGACAAGACGGCCACCGTGCACTTCCTGGGCCGCGAGGGCTACGTGGAGCTGCCGGGCGCCAAGCTGCGACCCACCGCCCACGTCTCGCTGCAGGTAGAGATTAAAAAGCAGCACCTTGTGGAGCACGAGGAGAGTTTGTACTGTTTTTCTGCTGCGCTGCACGGAAAAAAAAAAAAAGAAAAAAACATCTTCAGGCCGCAGCCTCACATCAGAACTATTGAGTTGCACGAGTAAGTGCCGACAAAGCAGAGCAAACATCTGCTGCAGCCTCGGTTTCCATGAGCACGCACACACACACACACACACACACACACACACACACACTCAGGGAGGGAGGGTTCTGGACACCTGAAAGTCACGTCCTGATAGAGAAGCATCGTCCTCTCTTTGGGAGACGAGAGTGGAGGCGAACTAAAGACACACAGGAGAAAAGGAGGCCGGTCTAATGATATTTACCACCTGTGTGTGTGTGTGTGTGTGTGTGTGTGTGTGTGTGCTTTTGTGTATGTGTGTGTGTGTGCATGTGTGTGCATGTGTGTGTTTGTGCTTTTGTGTGTGCATGTGTGTGTGTTTGTGCATGTGTGTATATGTGTGCATGTGTGTGTGTGTGTGTGTGTGTGTGTGTGTGTGTGTGTGTGTGCATGTGTGTGTTTGTGCTTTTGTGTGTGTGTGTGTGCATGTGTGTATATGTGTGCGTGTGTGTGTGTGTGTGTGTGTGTGTGTGTGTGTGTGTGTGTGTGTGTGTGTGTGTGTGTGTGTGTATGGGCCTTTCTTCCTGCCAGGACTTTTCACTGTCAGTGCCAAGGCTGTTGAAACTGTACCAATGGGCTCTGAGTCAGAGGCAAAGAGAGAATCTGAAAAGAGTAAAAGTACAAAAAGTAAAGGGCAACATCGCTTCATAAATCACGGCGTGTTTTTCCTCGTTTTTTCTGCAGCGCCTCATGTTGGTGGGTGTTCCCCCCCCCCCCCCCCCCCCCGATATCTCCGTCCTCGTCGTGTCTCCCGCTGCTCGTTAGCAGGTGTTGACTTGGCTTCGCTCCATTGGAGCCGGAGTGTTAAGTGTTTGGCCCTTTGGCCTCGTTTCCACTCGTTAGTTAGTCAGCGCTCAGCGGAGCACGCGAGCGAGTGTGACCTGTCAAGTGTGTGATTGTGAGAGTGTGTGTGTGTGTGTGTGAGAGTGTGTGACCTCGTTTATGAACTTGTGCTTTTTTTCCTTATTTCCACCTGCGGGCGACAAGTTGAACCTGTTGTTTTTGTCCTTTTGAAACGGCCTTCAAAATAAAAGCATATGCATCTATGTGTTATTTTGAATTGTCCTCAATCATGTATTATTATCAGTATTATTTTTTATATTATATTTTGCTATTATAAGTAGTATTTTTAACCTTTATAAGGTCGTCAGGTCTGTTAGGGCCCATTTTTAGTATTTTTAGCATTTCGCTTTAGAAAAATGCGATTAATCATTTTTATTGAAAACGTTGTGTAAACTGATCTGAGAGCGTCACATTTCTAGTTTAGTTCATTTCTACTATAGTTGTGGGAAAATGTGATTCATTTGTAGATTTGATGATCATTTTCCAATTATGATGCATTTCCTCATTTTATTTCAATGAAAAAATTGTCAAAAACAAGTGACATTTACATTCATGAATGTGATTTAACAAAGGTAAAGGGAACAAATATAACAAATGTTGCTTATATTATTTACAAATGGAATTAAATACACATATATATTTATGGATTTTTTTTATTTATTAATGTTTTTATTTGTTTTGTTTATCAATAGGTGTAAAAATAAGAAAAAAAATTGCAAGAAAAAATGAATGGTAAACATGTGGATATATTCATTAAAGATAAAAGCCTTGTTTTTTGCACAGGAATAATAGAGGCCATTTTAATGCAGAAATGAAAATTAAATAAATATATTTTCTCATGTCTGTGACGTCACTACACTTATACTGTAATTATACTGTGTTATAATCATTTTGTATGTGTATAAAATGACTAATGGAAACATTGAATTCGCTTGATTTGCAGAAGCAAAACAGTAACAGAGAAATTATTCAGAGTCATTTTTAACTTATAATCAGCACTCGAATCAACATTAGTTCTTAATTAACTTCACTAATTAAAGATCAGTTTCACATTGGTGATAAAATACTGGATCTTGAACTGCATTAAGTTGCATTTCCGCATTAAACAGGACATGTTCTCAATGAGAAACTCCATGATTGGGATGTTTCTATTGGTCCAGTGTTGTCATAGTCGACTTTTTACCTTTTTAAACTGGTTTTATTTCCTGTCTCCAGGTGGCGACAGACAAAGACAACGGTATTTTATTGTACAAAGAAGATCACGACCCGCTGGCGTTGGAGTTGTACCAGGGACACATACGACTGATCTATGACATCGCAAACTACCCACCTACCACTGTATACAGGTAACACACACACACACACACACACAAAATGTGTATGTATATATGAAAAGTCCCTGAAGGTGAGGAGACACAAATTTTCTGGAAGTTCCACAACCTCTTTAAGGAGGCACAAAGAAATGCTTCAGCTAGGACTCAACATGGGTCTGCTGCTTATGAGGCAAGAACACTACCCCCTACACCACCACAGATCACCTACAGGACTTAAGATTTAATGAGAATAATAGAATAATCATGTTGTGAGTATCCATTGGAAAAAAAATAGAATGATTCCTCCAAAAAATGTCACATTAAATGATACCCCCTATCATGTTTCGATCAAACTAAATCTTAAGTTGAATTTGTTCTGACAAACCTCAGAGAGAAATGCGAGGAACAGACTGACAGACGCTGTTTGATTTATAGACAGGTTTCTGTTGCCGTGTTAAACCATCTGTAATAATAATAATAAAAACGTTTCTCAGAGGACGCAACACAAGGTCGACTTTAGATCAGCTGACTCGTCACGTCCTGTTTCTCCACGTGGGTGGAGTCGGTTTGTGGACAGGAGGAGTGGATGTGTCTGAGCCACTTATCACTGATATGACCTTAAACCTCAATGTGTCCTCACGACGCGTGAAGGAAGGAAGGATGGAAGGAAACAACGTGGTGAATCTAATTAGGCGGCGGCACAGATGGGGAGGGGGCGGGGCCAGAAAGGTTGGGGGGAGGAGCCAGGAGAGGACGGACGGATCGATTGGTTCGTGGGACAGGCGTTGATAAAGGGGGACGAGCCAGAAACCAGACGGGAAGATGAAGAGATCAACGGGCAGAAAACAGACGGACGGAAGCCGTC
The DNA here is from genome assembly GCA_036785175.1 of Eupleurogrammus muticus. Taxonomy (NCBI): domain Eukaryota; kingdom Metazoa; phylum Chordata; class Actinopteri; order Scombriformes; family Trichiuridae; genus Eupleurogrammus; species Eupleurogrammus muticus. Next base: position 31,203,342 of record JAYKQN010000004.1, on the reverse strand, counting down.
AAATCAGAAGAGAGCGAGACACGATGGGAGGAGGGAATGATGGGAGGAGGAAAACCACAGAGTGAGTCAGGGAATTACTCCTGTCTGCTCTGGTTAGTCTGACATGGACCACGCCTGGAGACAGATGGACGGATGGAGAGAAACCAGAGGAAGAAAGTGAAGCTGCAGATGATCAATATTCAGATTATTCTGTCGATTACTGAGACGATTGGTTCATTAAATGTTGATTCAAAGCTGCAGATTGAAGCTAAAATGTCTTTTTTTGTCCACAACCCAAAGATCATCAGTTTACTATTATAGAAGAATAAAGAAACCAGGAAATAATCAGAGAACAGAAGCTGGAACCAGAGAATCTGGACATTTTATCAGTAAAAAATTACTAAAATTCATTAATCAATTATTAAAATAGTTGGTGATTAATTGATTAATCAACTAACCATTACAGCTCTTCAACCAACAGTCTGCAAATCAAAGATTTAATAAAATATCAGAGAAAACAAGCAAATATTCATATTCATGAGGCTGGAACTGATGGATTTGAAGTTGGACATTTTCTAATTAAAAATGACTCATATCAGTTAATATCAGAATAGTTGTTGATTAAAGTGATAATTGGCAACTATTGATTAATTGACTGGTCAGTGCAGCTTTATATGACAGAAAAATTCTCTTTACTTGTAGCCACTTTGGTATCCATCGATTTTTAGATAATATTAGTGTATATATATATATATATATATATATATATATATATATATATATATATATCTGTGTTATAACCAAAACCTACATTTTCTTTTGAGAATAATGAAGTAATTATTTTTTTGCTGGTTTCTTAAAAAAAACTCTTGTTTTAATAATGAATAGATTAATCAACTATAATAGAAATAGTTATTTGCAGCCCTAGTGCACAGATTTAATTCTTTTAAACAGAATTTTAATTGTGCAAATCGATTCAGATCATTTTTTAATTCTAAAATGTCCAGATTCTCTGGTTCCAGCTTCTGTTCTCTGGTTATTTCCTGGTTTCTTTATTCTTCTATGACAGTAAACTGATGATCTTTGTTAAATGTGGTTCCACTGGGCAGGTTTTAACAGATTAGGTGGATTTTCACGCGTGTGGATCAGACACAGACGTTTACGTACTTAGTGTTTTACAGAAACACGCTGTGGAAGACATGAAGCAAACAAAAAAACCTGAGAATTGGATTAGAAGCTGATGGAGGATTAAGGCCCTCGTAGGGAAAGTAAATGTGCAGCCTGAGGGGAGAGAAGTGGAGTCTCACTTTGTTTCCAGCGAATTTGCTGCTTTATATAAACGCATAAATGCAGATTTGCTTCTTTTTTTTCACAATATTTCCTCCCTTCTTCCTTCAGGCTGCTGTTTGTTTGCTGCTGCAATGACACTAATCCTCCTCCGTGCAAACAGAGGAAAACTAAAAGAGCAGAGCTGCAGCTCGCTCCCATTTCATTATTAAACTATGAATCTGTCGCTTATTCAGTTGATTCATTTCACATTTGACTCTGAATAAAACATGAATATCTGCACATGCAAACAGGCAGGATTAGTGTATTTAGGTGTTTTTAAGCTGCGTGTCTGTGTTCCCATTCATTGGTTATTGCTTTGCTTGTTTTTAGCAGACAGGGTGACATATACATACACACATACAACTGTTTGAATTATCGGTTATTAAAGCGATTGATTGATTAGTTGTTTGGTTCATGAATTGTTATGATTTTGACATTTCTTCTTATAATTTCACCATGATTGAGAAAAAAATGTGCTTGAAATTTGACTAAATTTAGAAAAAGTATATATTTAAGTAAGTATTTTTTGCAGTGTTCCACCTGTTTGTCATTAGTGTTGATTAATGATTAATCGATTAGTTATTTGTGACGATTTTTGCATTAAGATCATTTACAAAATGTGACACAATACTGTGGAATATCTGAATTACATATTTCATGACTCCAACATTAATTTTGCAAAGATAAATTTGTAAGAAATATAGTTAGTTTATTTTTCTGAATGCATGATGACAAGTTGATCTATTGATTATTGAAACGATTAATCAATTAGTACGATTAATTGATCCAAAGCTGAAGATTGAAGCTAAAATATCTTTTTTTGTCCACAACCCAAAGATCATCAGTTTACAATTATAGAAGAATAAAGAAAATGCTGTTATTAAAACAGTTATATTTGACAAATGATCAATTAATCAACTAATCAATTAATCAACTAATCAATTAATCAACTAATCATTTCAGCTCTAAACCAAAAAGAGCAAACAACCAGAAGTGGCCACGGTTTAATTTGAAGAAGTGCGTATGTGTGTGTGTATGTGTGTGCGCGCGTGTGTGTGTGTGTGTGTGTGTGTGTGTGTGTCTGTGTGTGTGTGTGTATTAATGTGCTGCCCTTTACTAAATGCCACACTAATCTACCATCAGGTCAAAGAGCAACATTTTCATCAGAGAGAGAAAAGGAGGATGACAGGATGAGAGGATGACAGGATGACAGGATGAGAGAATTTAAGGATGACAGGATGAGATGACAGGATGACAGGATGAGAGAATAGGCGAATAGTAACAGGCAGAGTAGACAGGTAGAGGTGGATGGATGATGATGAATGGATGATGATGGAGTATGGATTCAAAATCGTATCTAATAACTTTTATCTTTATTCAGTTTTTCTTAATCTTCATATTTTTGCCCTTTTATCTCAAATATGTGACTGTTATTTCCTATTTTTTACTTCATACTTTATTTTACTTTACTTCCAGTTTTAGACTTTTATCTAAGTGATCTGAAGGATTCAGTAAAACCGTCCAGCAGCTGTGATGAATCCTCACTACAGGTCAATAATATCGTGTCCTGGTCGTAAACTCAGACGTTCCTGATCCTCAGCTCCAACTTTCTAAAAGTGAAACGACGACACCAAAACACGGCGAAACGTCCGCTGACAGGGACCAAGTCAACAGGAAAGGCCCTAACCCTAACCCTAACCCTAACCGTGCGTCCTGGTTTCAGGAAGCTGACAGAAAGCAGCTCTCGCTCCAGCAGCTGCCGCTCTGCTGCGACTAATTGAGGTTACCACGGCGATACGGGGCTGGGATGCCTGTCTGCTGAACATCATGTTAATCAGATCGGGCTGCCGCGTGCACACACACACACACACACACACACACACATATATAAATGCTGTATATGCACACATGAGTATTCCAGCTCTTACTCGTACATGCATAAGAATAAACTTCAAATCACACGAATATATAATAACAAAATACACTCTTATGCACATAAACACACACATAAACACACACACACACACACACACACACGCAGACACTGGTGTGGTTGAGGAAACCTTGTGAGTAAATGATATCTGCTCCTAATTACATTCAACAGTGTAAGTGGATCTGTGCGGTCTGTTGTTTTTTTAACTCTGAGATAAGTCATCGACTGTAATTACGTCTGGTTCAGGGCTTAATTCACTGATATAAAGAAGCCTGTTTGTTTTTTTTGTTCTTTGGGAGTGTGCTTTTTCCAGGCAGGTTTATTTGTGTGTGTGTTAGTGCGTTCAGGGCGTGTTTGATGGTGAACTGACAGGAAAACACCAGGAGACTGACGCAAGAGTTGCAGTTACCGACTAGATTCATGTGTCTATTATCAAAACCATTTATTCATTATTAGTTTGGTTCATTAAATGGTCTTATATATCAATCAGTGTTTCTCCAAGCTGAAGATTGAAGCTAAAATGTCTTTTTTTGTCCACAACCCAAATATCATCAGTTTACTATTATAGAAGAATAAAGAAACCAGGAAATAATCAGAGAACAGAAGCTGAACCAGAGAATTTGGACATTTTATCAGTAAAAATGACAATTATCAACATAGTCTACTCAATAAATCAACTGATTGTTGCAGCTCTTATTATCATTAATTGCTTAATTGAATAATCAATTATATCCAAATTTTAGTAATAGTTGTGAACTAATCACATTACAGACAGATGTACAGTCTATGTTAAATGGAAATAATCCATGCATAGTTGTAGAATCTTACACACACACATACACACACACAGACCAGTCTTCTACTGCCACCTGGTGGAACTCTGGTCTAACAGCAGTGTGTGTGTGTGTGTGTGTGTGTGTATGTTTCAACATGAGTGTAAAATCTATTTAAGAATGTCTCCAGCTTTCTTGAGCCGCTCGTTCGGTCTAAATTTTCCAGACAAAAAGCGTCTCTGCGACGAAGGAAACAGAAGAACTTAAGAAGAAGAAAAAGAGTGGGAACGAGAGAACGTGGCGGGAAAAGCCAGGGAGGAGAAAAGAGGACAATGATGAAAGGAGGGAGGGTCTGTTGAGAGGGGGGGTGGAGGGATGGAGGGATGGAGGGATGGAGGGATCTAATCTTTCAGGCTAGCAGACCATCATTTTGCTGGTTGCAGCAGGCCTGTTTGGGACCTTATTAAATTACATGGCTGCTAATGGAAACCATGTATGTGTGTGTGTGTGTGTGTGTGTGTGTGTGTGTGTGTGTGTGTGTGTGTGTGTGTGTGTGTGTGTGTGTGTGTGTGTGTGTTGGGTCTCAGCTCAAGTCAGAGCTTCTTCTTCTTCTTTTAGAAACACAGCACAAATACATCAACATAGCATTTATCAATACACTAACTCAATTTTCCCATTTTTACAATACAATATTTTTTATGAACATTCATCTTTTTCTGTGTGTGTATGTTGTAAATCTATAGTGATAAAATGATTTTATTCACTCAAGTACAACTTGTACTTTTCAATTTGGAGGAATTGATAAATCGATCGATTATTAAAGCAATAATCAATTAGTTTTTTTAGTTTAAAAATGGTGTAAAATGTTGATCAGTGTTTCTAAAGCTGCAGATTGAAGCTAAAATGTCTTTTTTTGTCCACAACCCAAAGATCATCAGTTTACTATTATAGAAGAATAAAGAAACCAGGAAATAATCAGAGAACAGAAGCTGAACCAGAGAATCTGGACATTTTAGAATAAAAAATCACTGAAAGTCTGTGATAATTAAAACTAATCAATTAATCAAATAATTTCTGTATTTTATCAGAGAATTTTCTTTTTTTTTGAATGAGTGAACGTAAAAATCTAAATGGTTGGTGATTATTGTAATAATTAACAACAGACTAATCATCACAGCTCTGATTAATATAATAATAATAATAATAAAACCTTTTGGCTTGTAACTACACCAAATAAATAGAGGTGTAAAATTTCCCAATATTTTCCAAAGAAAGTTAAATTTACAGAAATATTTTCCTGCAAAACGAGTACTTTTTATTCTTTAGGTAAATCAGGATAAATGCATGATTTGAAATTGTAATGGAGTATTTTTTATACTACAATTATCCTATTTTCCAAATAAATCCAATGTAATTTCAACCTTTAGCTGATTTTCTGTATCTCAACCTTCAGTAAATTTAACATTTTAAAATGACTAAACGTGAAAATCAAAATAGTTTTGGCTTGTAACTACACAGAAATATTCATGTTAAATGAGGTAAGTTAAGGTAAATGCAGGATGTGTAGTTGTAAAGCACTATTTTCTCTCTCCCGCTCTTTTCCGACGCTCTCAGCGTTTTTTCCCACAAACGCCGCGCTGGCCCGCCTCCAGAACTCACAAGCCCCGCTCCATTGGCTGTTAACGTAACATCTGTAATCTGGGCGCTGTATAAACAGCTGTCAATCACAGCTGGATCACGGCTCCGAGCTCGTTACAGCGACGGGACGAAGGGAAGCGTCCGTGAGGCTGTTCCTGTGTTTGCACGTCCTGCTGCTTGTGTTCCCCGGGTCGGGGTAGAGGGGGGGTTCTGGTTCTGGTCTGGGGGGTTCTGGTGGGGGGGGTCACACCCCCCCCTCATCTACCTCCGTTTCCCCAGCCCCGTCTCGCTCTCCCTGGGCCGAGCCAAACCACTGTCTCTATAGCTGTCTGTGTCCCCTCCAGCTAAAACCACTTAGTGAGGGAATCTCTCTCACACACACACACACACACACACACACACTCACACACACACACACACTTTTTTCTTCCCAGGGTCATACGCGGTGCAGAAGGTCGTGATCCTGGTTCATGTGTTAAAACGTCGACTCCAGAGTTTAAGTTGAACGTCAGTGTTCGTAAAGAAGAGTAAAAGTTTTAATGGTGATAAACGACTAGAAACACAAACATCAAAGCTGCAACTAACTGTTAATTTAATTATCAATTAATCTATCGATTATTAAAATGACTAATCAATTAGTTGTCTGGTTCATTAAATGTTGATCAGTGTTTGTCAAAGCTGAAGATTGAAGCTAAAATCACTTTCTTGTGTGTTAATCTTCTTTATGTCTAAAGTCAGAATGTAAGTAACTTGGACTAATTTCAATTAGAGCTGCAGCAATTAGTGGAATAATCAATATTAGATTATTTAACGGATGATTATGATCATTGAAGTCTAAATTTTTCTGTCAGTAATCAATAGATTAATTGATGATCAGGAATGTTAAAAAAAAAAATGATCAGAAATAACTTTTCAGTTCTTTAGGTTTTTATGATCAACAAAACAAACTGAATTAACATTCATTAATGTTATACAGCTGCAGCCGTAAATAATACAATATAAGAAAGATAAAATTACTTTTCAATTCTACCAAAGCTAAAAAAAACAATCATCTTTCCAAAACTACCCAGAGAAAGTTAAGATTGTAGAAGAACTTAGTTCATTCTGCAAAACAAGCACTTTTACTGTCAGACCTCCACCAACAATAACAATCGTCTTTCTCTAAACGAGGCTGTTTTTTTTTTCAGTATAAAACGTCCACTTCACGGGCCTCAAACCACATGTTTGGAACCCAGGGTCGAGATCAAGGCGTTTTAATCTGGTCTAAAACAACTCACATCGAGGATGTGACCAGGCTGTTTCATGTCTGAGAAGAGACGTTTCAACACAGATTTCCCTAATTTCTGCTCTCGTTCGGTTTGGTCCATTTGCAAACACAACAAAACAAAGAGAGAAATGTTTGAGTCCAGAATGTTTGTGTCTGGTTCGTGTCTGAAGTTTCCAACTCGCTCTGAGCTGCTTTCTGCTGCCTGGTGTAGAATTCAGGAGTAATTTATCATAATAGGAACCATACTGAAGAGCTTCTCCTTCCCCTGTGTGTGTGTGTGTGCGTGTGTGTGTGTGTGTGTGTGTGTGTGTGTGTGTGTGTGTGTGTGTGTCAGCGTGGAGTCGGTGAACGACGGCCTCTTCCACACGGTGGAGCTGCTGATTCAGAACCGCTCGCTGAGCCTGGTCGTGGACAACGGAGCCCCCAAGAGTCTGGGGAAGCTGGCCAGGCAGCCCTCAGTGGACCACAACACACAGCTGTACATAGGAGGTACACACACACACACACACAGCTGTACATAGGAGGTACACACACACACAGCTGTACATAGGAGGTACACACACACACACAGCTGTACATAGGATGTACACACACACACACACAGCTGTACATAGGAGGTACACACACACACACAGCTATACATAGGATGTACACACACACACACAGCTGTACATAGGAGGTACACACACACACACACAGCTGTACATAGGAGGTACACACACACACACACACACACACACAGCTTTACATAGGAGGTACACACACACACAGCTGTACATAGGAGGTACACACACACACAGCTGTACATAGGAGGTACACACACACACAGCTGTACATAGGAGGTACACACACACACACAGCTGTACATAGGAGGTACACACACACACACATCTGTACATAGGAGGTACACACACACAGCTGTACATAGGAGGTACACACACACAGCTGTACATAGGAGGTACACACACACACAGCTGTACATAGGAGGTACACACACACAGCTGTACATAGGAGGTACACACACACACAGCTGTACATAGGAGGTACACACACACACACACACACACAGCTGTACATAGGAGGTACACACACACACACACACACAGCTGTACATAGGAGGTACACACACACACACATCTATACATAGGAGGTACACACACACAGCTGTACATAGGAGCTACACACACACACAGCTGTACATAGGAGGTACACACACACACACAGCTGTACATAGGAGGTACACACACACACATCTGTACATAGGAGGTACACACACACAGCTGTACATAGGAGGTACACACACACAGCTGTACATAGGAGGTACACACACACAGCTGTACATAGGAGGTACACACACACAGCTGTGCATAGGAGGTACACACACACACACACAGCTGTACATAGGGGGTACACACACACAGCTGTGCATAGGAGGTACACACACACACACAGCTGTACATAGGGGGTACACACACACACAGCTGTACAAAGGTGTACACACACACAGCTGTACATAGGAGGTACACACACACACACAGCTGTACATAGGAGGTACACACACACACACATCTGTACATAGGAGGTACACACATACAGCTGTACATAGGAGGTACACACACACACAGCTGTACATAGGAGGTACACACACACACACACAGCTGTACATAGGAGGTACACACACACAGCTGTGCATAGGAGGTATACACACACACACACACACAGCTGTACATAGGGGGTACACACACACACACACACACACAGCTGTACAAAGGTGTACACACACACATCTGTACATAGGAGGTACACACACACGCAGCTGTACATAGGAGGTACTCACACACACAGCTGTACATAGGATGTACACACACACACAGCTGTAAATAGGAGGTACACACACACACACAAACACACACAGCTGTAAATAGGAGGTACACACACACACAGCTGTAGGTAGGAGGCACACACACACACACACAGTTGTACATAGGAGATACACACACACACAGCTGTAAATACGAGGTACACACACACACACACACATACCTACACACTTTTCACTTCTCATCTTCCCGCCCCTGGTCTCAGGTGTCCCACCCCAGGTGGTGGCCTCAGGTCTCAGACCTGGTCCTGAACGGTCCCCCCAGACCTTCAATGGCTGCATCCACAATGTCAAAATCAACGGGGAACCCCAAGACCTGAGCTACCGAGGACCAGGAGGACCAGGAGGACCAGGTGGACCAGGAGGACCAGCACAGGGGGCGGAGGCCAAGGTAGAACAGCAATGACCAGACAATAATCAATTAGAACATTTTACACCTAACGACTAAACAATTAATGGTTCAATAATCCTTTCCTCTTGTTCTGCCGTCTCCAGACTGACGGGGTTCTTGCAGGATGCCACGCCTGCAGCGTCTGTGGTCAGGGGGCGTGTCGCGAGGGCGGCGAGACGGGTGTGACATGTGACTGTCCCCCAGGTCGCAGCGGGGCTCTATGTGACCAGACGACAGCGCCCACCCCCTGTCAGAACCACAGGTGGGCAGGAAACTACACAACACGTTCATTATGTAGATCAGTCAGGTCCAGTCGGGTTTATTTTTGTTCTGCCCAAAATCACAGATTCATCATTTTATTGGAGCTAAGCAGTCTTTTTTTTTTTTTTTTACAGAAAAGTAAATGTGACCATTGTCTGCATAACCCCTAGATTCCAGATCCAGATTCCAATTTTTAATCTTTATTCCTAATCATATACTATTAGTTGGCATTCTAAACGTTATGTTATTAACAGTGAAATATAAATATATGGTAGAATCACCTGCATGTGACCTTCCTAATTTAACACCATTGTTATTTAAACTTAAACAACCATTAGATACTATTTATGAGACATTTTAATTATTACTGATATAGTCACTTATTACATTTATTAATGAACAAGTTGGCACATTTTGCTTTACGGAGCGTGGCTACTGTTTTATAGATTCCTCAGTGTAGGCTAACGTCTACAGGTCTGTTCTGAATGTGGTTTATGCTTGTTTGGTCTGAAACTGCCCGAATACAACTCAGTTCCAAACAGTTTCCAAGGTAACATCCTTATCCCATAGTTCACTGCACTGGGATTATCCATCTGAGAATTAATGGAGGTGCTGCCACCTGCTGGCTGTTAAAATATCAACAGTTTTTTTCCACTTGTATTTCTGGTGACGGCTACCAAAGCACATCTCCTCTACAACTGAACCTCCTCTGACCCCTCCTCCCTCCTTCTCGTTCCAGATGTGTCAATGGTCAGTGCGTGGCCAAGGGTCAGTCGTACAGCTGCCAGTGCAGCGAGGGCTACCAGGGCCAGTTCTGCGAGCGACGGCAGGAGCCTCCGGCCTGCAGGGGGCAGCGCTGTGGACACGGGGAGTGTCGCGTGGCGGAGAGCGGCGAGCCCGTCTGCCACTGTCAGCCCAGGTACACCGGACCTACCTGTAACACAGGTAAGATGGAGCGCTATCAAAGTAGGAGATGGAACACAGCGCTTAATTTAGCATTTAGCTGCTTCAGACACCATCGGTCATCAGGTGTTTTATTTTATCTGTATGAAAGAAACTGCATTAATCTGGTTTAAATCCTAATTCTCACATAATTCCATATTTGTTCATGTTGATTTATCTTCTTTCTGTACAAAAGTTAAACATGAAGTACCCCAAGGCTGCTTGGACCAGTACTTTTCACCATTTGTATGCTTCTTTTAGATAAAGTTATTAGATATGCAGATGATACCTGACTTTTTATGTCAATTACACCAAGTGAAGCCTTAGAGGATTTTATTCTATTTAATGTCATACTCTCCTCTTTATCTGTTCTACATGGTTTATTCCTTTTTTTGCCCCATTAAATTGTTTTTTAGGGAGTTTTTCCTTGTGAATGTCTGACAGGAAACGTGTTGCCGTGTACAAATTCTGAAGCCCATTGAGGCGAATCTGATTCATAAATTTAAGTTATACAAGTTAAGGTTGTGCTCAGCGAGGCACACTGTGTAGGAGATGTAAAAAAACAGTGTTTAAGAACAGAGAAATTCACACAAACTGTTGATTAAAAGCAAAAACACAGATTTAATCAAACGTTCTGGTTCTCATACATTCATCAGGTGATTTTACAGGTTTTTAATTTATTAAAAACTACCCGATGAAGGTCTGAGGAGCAACAAGTCATTGGATTATACCTCTTTTAAACTTTCTAATTCCTACTTTCAAAAGTTAAGTTTTCTCAAAACAACATGATGAATGTACAACTCTGCATAACACTGTATCCTTATTAACTTATAAAAGAATAAAAAAGAAAGAAATATGGATCAACTTACAACAAAGAATAGCTTTATTAACTAGAAGAAAATATGATACTGAAAAATAAAACTACATAAATGGTCTTATCAGTGATTGTGGTGTAATGTCTTTAATGTCTTTGTCTCCAACATTTCAGACTCAGTAACACACCGGTCTTTCACAGTGAACCAAGCGCTACAGACGCTTCGTAATATTTCCTCGTCTTAGCTTTGGGAGACTTTCGTTTGTCTCTTTATCTCCGTCTCTCTCCGCCTGTCTTCTCATCCCTGTTAAATATGTTTTCATGGTGTCACTTGGTGTCTACACTTCATACTCATACTCTGTGCTGTATGCTCCCTGTGAACACTCTGCTGCCCCCTAATGTAGTGGAGGTGAAATTGCACTTTATTCTAAAAAATATCAAAATAAAAAAAGCATGTTCCCTGGTTTTGACGGACCAATTTTCAAACGTTCTACCTTCTACTTTCAAAAGTAAACTTTTCTAAAAACTACCTGATGAATATCTGAGGACCAACACGTCGTTTGATGAAACCTCTTCCTATTCCTTTCCAGGCTCCACCCAATAAAAACTCGTCTGTTTCTTCCATCTCTTCCCAGAGCTGACGTGTCAGGGCGAGATGCTGCGGGAGCAGCTGAAGCGCCACCACCCCATGAGGACGTGCACGTCCACCAGCAAGGTGCCGCGCATGGACTGCCCCCGGTCCTGCCAGACGGGGGCGCCGCCCGGCGTCTGCTGCGGCGTCACCAAGAGCCGGAGGAGGCGGGTGGCGTTCCGCTGCTCCGACGGCACCTCGTACTCCGAGGAGATGGAGACGGCCCTGGAATGCGGCTGCTCCATGTGTCCGTTGTAACGGCGTTTTTCTTACGGTTATTTTTTTTTTTTTGCAACACCCACTGCTGCCAATTTTTGTGAATTTCTACTCGTCGAGAGGCTGCGTCGCTCTGAGATTTTTTTTTTTTCCACGTTGATGAGCACCACCGTTATGTGATTTTTACTTTTTTTTTGGTACACGTTCAGTTTGACCGCCGCGGATTTGCTGCAGAAAGAAACAAACACAAACAACAGAAAACGGGACATGTGTGTGCGTGTGTTTTTTGACAGAGAGAGAAATATATTGTAAGATATAAGTGAGAAAAACATAGAACTTATTTTTATTATGGATTTTTTTTTTCTAAAAGACGATAAAAGGACTGATGAGTTGCTTTTTTTTCAACATGTTGATTATATAATGTTTTACATAGTATGAAAAGTTATTTTGTACCTTTGTAAGAAGTAAAAGTAAACGGCAAAAATAGATTAACATTCCTTAAAAGTATATGAATTTATATGTATGTGTAAATCTATATAAATATATATATATATATATATATACACCCTAATCCAATTAATTTTATATTTTCTAAGTGTATTTGCATGATGTTAATGTGAGCGCGGACGGGTTAACGTGGGAGAACGTCGACCACGGAGAGCGCCGATCGTCCACGCAAAAGGAAAAACTCTCTCGGGGGTGAAAAAGGAAACTGCACGTTGGGTAGATAACCTGCTTCACTGATATAACGGACATCATCCTCACAGAAGACTCTTTCCTCAGAGATGATTTGAACAGGTTGTTGTGTTTTTTTTATTATTTGCTGTTGCACACCAGACTTGGAGCCACGTGAGGTTTGACGTGAATTTGACGTTTGCTATTTCAGTTTGGATCAGAATCCCGTTCTAGTCACCAGTAGCTGAGACACGCTGTGAATTCAGCGTCTAAACCGGCTTAAATTGTGTTTTAAAGGCCCTGTGAGGTGAATGTTAGAGCTAGTACTGCAAGCATTTAAATCATTAGTATTTGTACATATATTTGGCATCTATAAAGTAGGGCTGCAACTAAAACCTCATTTTGGTATTCAATTCATTGATTATTGGAACAATTCAGTGAATATTAAGATTATAAAATGGTGTAAAATGTCTTAAAGTGTGAAGTGTCTTGTTCTTAGTACAATAAGTCCAAGATAAATAAGATAAAATCTTGATAATGTTGCTTTCTTAGAAGAAAATCAAGAAAACCTTCAAGTAAGCAAACAAGGTGCAACTAAAGACTATTTACAAGTCGATTAATAGATGAATAAAGAAACCAGAAATAATCCGATTTAAGAAGCTGGAACCAGAGAATTTGGACATTTTCTTATTTAAAATGACTCATATCGATAAATTGATTATCAAAATAGTTAAATAATGTAGTAGACAGTTAATTATTGCAGCTCTACTGTATATTATCTAACCCATGAAATAACATTCAACGTTTTTACAGCCTTAAAACTACTTAAAGCAAAAAATGTAATAATTGGAAAGTTTTACTCTTTATCTTTTTTACGTATATTTTGCATGAACACATGGGGCCTTTCACAATCACATACCAGGAAATTCCCAGGAAAATGAAGAGGATCAAACAGAAAGTGGATGTTTTTAATCAGACGATTCATTTATAGAACAAAGATATATTTTACGTTTAATAAGAAAAGACAATTCTGTGTAGTTTTTGTCATTTAAACTTTATAAAAGCTCCAGTGGATTTTAACACATCTGGTGGATGAAGACGTTGTTGGGTCACATGTCTGAATCAGCATCTGTCTCCATGGCAACGGGATCAAACTCGTCACCGATGATGATGCTAATGAAGATTTTTTCCTTTTTTAATTACATGTGTCACGTTCATTTTGTGCGTCGCTGCCCTTTAAATGTAAAACCAAACCTTTCTGTGGAATGTGAAATTGCAGCACCGACAAAACCTTCCATTGTGTTCTATCATGATTTTATTCTTATTTTATTCGGTGGATAATTTCCAGACGTTAAAGACACCAACACGTTTTTAATCCTGAAGGTGAAGCTTGTTAATCATCAACTTAAGTTTTTTTTTATGAATCTCCCACATTGAAAGTGCCGAGCAGAGTTTTAACAAAGTGCCTTGAAGACACCAGAGAACGTTTCCACATCATTAGTGTTTAACCGCACGTAGACGACTAACACGATTAAAACTATAGCGAGAGACTATGATGTAACTACTACTGTATTTTCTATTGTTGCTTTGTTCACAAACTGGTGCATTTCATCAGCAGCTGTTTCATATCAGTATTATTCTCGTCAGTGTTCTTGTCTTTTCTCTCTCTGACAACAACGGTTCATTCAGTTCCAACAACTCTTTTTACATCCTTTATTTACGTTTTCTCTAATTCAAACCCTTTAATCCGCCGCCCCGTCCTTCATTTTGTTTTTTTCACTCATCTTTTCTTCCTTCATTGTGAACAGAATCAACATCCGAGTCACTGACGACGTTTTAAATGTCAATCACACACAAATGTTTAACGTTCTCCAGATCCGAGGTTTTAAAAAAACATGAATATGTGAGTGATGATAATGAATACTTATGTTGAATGTTAAAATTAAACTACCATTGAAACTATTCTGATCTTCCATGTCTGAGTTTTTGATAAATTCATGTTTTGTTTTTTTTATTTGCAGCAGCTTTGATAACACACCATTTATGTGTGAGTAACTTTTAATTAAACTCAGTTGTAAAAGTCCAGCTTTCCAAAATATGATTCTGTTTGTCCCAAAGAAAAAGTTATTAATTTAATGCAGTGATTCTCAATTAGTTTCTGCCCCCCCATGGAAGAAGAAGAAAACATCACCCCCCCCCGACTATAAATAGAATCATTTGTCTATAAATTGTTATAAGTACCTCTGCATAACACTGTGTCCTTATTAACGTATAAGAGAATAAAAAAGAAAGAAATATGGACCAACTTACAACAAAGAATAGCTTTATTAACTAACAGAAAAGATTAAAGTGCATCTGAAATTCATAAATACAATTAAATCCTTAATTAAACATTTTCTGACTGACCATGTCAAACCATATGATACTGAAAAATAAAACTACATAAATTGGTGTCTACACTTCATACTCATACTCTGTGCTGTATGCTCCCTGCTCACACTCTGCTGCCCCCTAATGGAGTGGAGGTGCAACTGCACCTTTTTCTAGGACCATAAAAAAACATCTAAATAAAAAAATAAAAAGCACGTTCCCTGAGGTCAAACCCCCCCTGACGGAGTCTCACTATTTCAGAATCACTGATTTATTGTGTTTTGTGTAATTAACTAAGACTCTTCTTCAAATAAAAGCAGCTGTTTGAGGTGAGATTATTTTAATTTGCTCAAAATCTTTTTCAATAGTCTGGAAACTTTGGATTCTTACACTTTAATCTGTTTCTGTTTTTCTATGTTGAGACGACAGAAACTTCCACTGTGAAAGTTGAATAATTAATTAAAATTTAATACAAATTATACAGCAGTACTTTAGTTTACTTTAAAATGTTTAGTTTTACTTTAAAAACAACAAACATTTATAGTTCTGTCAGATAAATATTGAAAAAACTCAAAAAGCATTAAGAAAAGTGTATTAAATGTCAACATGTGTTATTGAGACTGAATACAGATTCAGCATAAATATTACATTTTAATGCATTTTGCTTTGTGGAGATTTTTCTGTTTGATTATAAAACAAATGTTGAGATTGAATAAACAGCCTGAACCCACAAAAATAAATACATGTTGTTCTTATTTATTTAAAATCCTCTTATTGATCAGTTTGATCTGAACACAATGATTGACAGAATCTGAATTAAATATATGTCTAATAATTGATGTAAACATCTCATTTTTCTCAGTATTTAAAGTTTATTGTGATCAGAATAAAAACGCCTGATTCAGTCTACACACATTTTGTATTTAGTTTTGATTAAACCTTGTTTTATTATTTTTTATTAGTTTAACGCACTGACAGCATCTCACCAAAAGATGGCAGCAGCGTCCAGAAAAATAAAACTGAAACTGTGTGAGTACAGATGTATTAAAGTAAACTGACTGAAGCTTAAATCAACTGCATGAAGTTTTATTAAACATATATTTTTGCTTATACGGTTCAATGGGAGTGAAACTGCTCACACTTTAATGTCATTATAAGATAAAACGTGTTGAATCACACGTTGAAGATGCAGCGTTGATCAGACTCTCTGAGCTCTCAGTGTCAGATGGAGGTTGTGGTCATGAAACGCTTCCACCTGGGGGGTCGTGGTCATCTGTGATTGGTCGCTCTATAGAACACGTCAGGAAGGGGAGTTCACATGACAAGGAACTGAACTCTATAAAAGACTCGACAGTTTTGTGCAGCTTCTTTGTCACTGATCAGCGTCTATGATTCAGGTGAATATTTTCATCCTGGAAACAAACAGGTCGACTCATAGGAAGCAGCACGCTGATCTTAATCTGATGCTTTTTGCTCTTTTTGCAGAAACTTCCAACAAGAAGCAGGAAGAAGTCACCAGGATTTCACTTTAAAGAGGTATGCATACCTTTTTTCCTCTTTAAGTCACAATGTCAGAGCTTCAAACGTGTAGTTTTGTTTTGTTCAATGTGCAGATTTTACTGATGTTCTGCAACTCAGTGAATAGTTTTTAGTCTACTAACATCGTCTGATTTTCTATTAACACAATGTACAGCTGTGGCTGATAGAAATGTAATTATTGCTGCATATATCTACTGAATCAGAAAAGCAAAGATATTGTCCTGGGGCTGCATAGTTTATTGGTAATGGATTATTCAATTAGTTGTTTGGTTCACATCCATTGAAAATTCAGCCTAAAATGTCTTTTTTTTGTCCACAACTCAAAGATCATCAGTTTACTATTATAGAAGAATAAAGAAACCAGGAAATAATCAGAGAACAGAAGCTGAACCAGAGAATCTGGACATTTTATCATTAAAAATGACTTAAGTCGATTTATTAATTATCTAATTAGTTAGTGATTATTGTGATTTATGACAACTAATTAATTCATTGATTACAGCTCTATAATAGACAAATAGAGATTTCTCCTGATGGTTCTAGAAGGAAGATTAAGGCAACACCAGTGTTCTATCAGTTCATCTGTAGAGGAGGTGAATGTTGTTCATGACAGTAGTTGCTGAAACGTTATTTCCCTGATTGAAATATTCCTGTCGTAAAAAATCACATCAATCTATCTGATAGATACTAGAACATTTTAATCAGAACAAACAACATTTGAAGCAACATCCCTATTTCTTATACTGCAGCTGTAAACTACCATTATTGTTCATTTTCTACCTGTTGTTCGCTCCTTTCCTTCACCAGGAATCATGAGGATCCAGTTCGTCTGTTTGCTGATGATGCTGCTCTGTTTCACCGTGTTCTCAGAAATGTTTTTCTCTGACATTGAGTTCCCTGATGCTTTGCTGCCTCTGGACAAAGACACCGAAAATCCATACAAGAAGTTCCAAAGACAGCATATCAAAGAGGACATGACTGAAGACATGTGCGATTGTATAATACGAGAAAGAAAAATCAGTCAGGTCCAAAAAACAGAAAAAAAGAAAAAAAGGTCGACAACTAAGAAAGAGGAATGTAAGAATAAGAACACCTTCATCAAAGCGAACATCACAGAAGTCACAGATATCTGTAAGAGCGGGGAAAGTGTTAAAGGCAACCAATTTATGAGAAAAAGCCATAAAAGTTTCAGAATTGTTCTCTGTCAACTGAAAAAAAAGGAGAGCCGTTTTCCTGAATGTGTGTACGATGGTACAACTCTGGATCAAAAGATAATTATCAAATGTGAGGGCTTTCCTGTTCATTATGAGTCCAACACTGCTCGATATGATGACTGAACTGCTGTATCTGCTGTGGCCTGTTTCTTATTCAATAAAATGCATGTTAAAGCTTCAGTTTGTGTCTATTCATTGTAACTGTAGACAAGAGTGAAGTGAACCCATTAGAAATAAGAAATAACAGAAATATTATGATTGAAATCTAGGAGAGATTTTTTTTGTCAACAGTAATTACTGAGTCAAAAAATAATTCGAATGCAGATTACGGTGAAGAGGGTGTTATAAGGCTATGGGTTCTTATTATGGGTTCTATTTTTGGTTTTTTAGTCCATCATCCAAAGTAAAAATGAGAAATGCTCTAAGAGAACAAATCATGGCAGAGTGGATCACCTTGTGAATGCTAGTATGACGTTTTTATGCGACATATTATAGTATTACCTTTTTTGAAGCACAAACTATAGTATGATGTTTTTTGAGTGACATATTATATAATGACCTTTTTTGAGCGACATACTATAGTATGACCTTTTTTGAGCGACATAGTATAGTATGACCTTTTTTGAGCGACATACTATAGTATTACCTTTTTAGAGCGACATACTATAGTATGACCTTTTTTGAGCGGCATACTATAGTATGACCTTTTTTAAGCGACATACTATAGTATGACCTTTTTTGAGCGACATACTATAGTATGACCTTTTTTGAGCGACATACTATACTATGACCTTTTTTGAGCGACATACTATAGTATGACTTCTTTTGACCGACATGCCATAGTATGACCTTTTTCGAGCGACATACTATAGTCTGACCTTTTTTGAGCGACATACTATACTATGACCTTTTTTGGGCGAGATAGTACAGTATGACGTTTTTTGAGCGACATACCTCAGTATGACCTTTTTTGAGCGACATACTATAGTATGACCTTTTTTGGGCAAGATCATACAGTATGACCTTTTTTGAGCGACATACTATACTATGACCTTTTTTGGGCGAGATAGTACAGTATGACCTTTTTTGAGCGACATAGTATAGTATGACCTTTTTTGGGCGATATACTATAGTATGACCTTTTTTGGGCGAGATAGTACAGTATGACCTTTTTTGGGCGAGATAGTACAGTATGACCTTTTTTGGGCGAGATCATACAGTATGACCTTTTTTGAGCGACATACTATAGTATGACCTTTTTTGGGCGAGATCATACAGTATGACCTTTTTTGAGCGACATACTATAGTATGACCTTTTTTGGGCGACATACTATAGTATGACCTTTTTTGAGCGACATACTATAGTATGACCTTTTTTGAGCGACATACCACAGTATGACCTTTTTTGAGCGACATACTATAGTATGACCTTTTTTGAGCGACATACCACAGTATGACCTTTTTTGAGCGACATACCATAGTATGACCTTTTTTGAGCGACATACTATAGTATGACCTTTTTTGAGCGACATACTATAGTATGACCTTTTTTGAGCGACATACTATAGTATGACCTTTTTTGAGCGACATACTATACTATGACCTTTTTTGGGCGAGATAGTACAGTATGACGTTTTTTGAGCGACATACCACAGTATGACCTTTTTTGGGCAACATACTATAGTATGACCTTTTTTGGGCAACATACTATAGTATGACCTTTTTTGAGCGACATACTATAGTATGACCTTTTTTGAGCGACATACCACAGTATGACCTTTTTTGAGCGACATACTATAGTATGACTTCTTTTGACCGACATACCATAGTATGACCTTTTTCGAGCGACATACTATAGTCTGACCTTTTTTGAGCGACATACTATACTATGACCTTTTTTGGGCGAGATAGTACAGTATGCCGTTTTTTGAGCGACATACCTCAGTATGACCTTTTTTGAGCGACATACTATAGTATGACCTTTTTTGGGCAAGATCATACAGTATGACCTTTTTTGAGCGACATACTATACTATGACCTTTTTTGGGCGAGATAGTACAGTATGACCTTTTTTGAGCGACATAGTATAGTATGACCTTTTTTGGGCGATATACTATAGTATGACCTTTTTTGGGCGAGATAGTACAGTATGACCTTTTTTGAGCGACATAGTATAGTATGACCTTTTTTGGGCGATATACTATAGTATGACCTTTTTTGGGCGAGATAGTACAGTATGACCTTTTTTGGGCGAGATAGTACAGTATGACCTTTTTTGGGCGAGATCATACAGTATGACCTTTTTTGAGCGACATACTATAGTATGACCTTTTTTGGGCGAGATCATACAGTATGACCTTTTTTGAGCGACATACTATAGTATGACCTTTTTTGGGCGACATACTATAGTATGACCTTTTTTGGGCGACATACTATAGTATGACCTTTTTTGAGCGACATACTATAGTATGACCTTTTTTGAGCGACATACCACAGTATGACCTTTTTTGAGCGACATACTATAGTATGACTTCTTTTGACCGACATGCCATAGTATGACCTTTTTCGAGCGACATACTATAGTCTGACCTTTTTTGAGCGACATACTATACTATGACCTTTTTTGGGCGAGATAGTACAGTATGACGTTTTTTGAGCGACATACCTCAGTATGACCTTTTTTGAGCGACATACTATAGTATGACCTTTTTTGGGCAAGATCATACAGTATGACCTTTTTTGAGCGACATACTATACTATGACCTTTTTTGGGCGAGATAGTACAGTATGACCTTTTTTGAGCGACATAGTATAGTATGACCTTTTTTGGGCGATATACTATAGTATGACCTTTTTTGGGCGAGATAGTACAGTATGACCTTTTTTGGGCGAGATAGTACAGTATGACCTTTTTTGGGCGATATACTATAGTATGACCTTTTTTGGGCGAGATAGTACAGTATGACCTTTTTTGGGCGAGATCATACAGTATGACCTTTTTTGAGCGACATACTATAGTATGACCTTTTTTGGGCGACATACTATAGTATGACCTTTTTTGAGCGACATACTATAGTATGACCTTTTTTGAGCGACATACCACAGTATGACCTTTTTTGAGCGACATACTATAGTATGACCTTTTTTGAGCGACATACCACAGTATGACCTTTTTTGAGCGACATACTATAGTATGACCTTTTTTGAGCGACATACCACAGTATGACCTTTTTTGAGCGACATACTATAGTATGACCTTTTTTGAGCGACATACCACAGTATGACCTTTTTTGAGCGACATACTATAGTATGACCTTTTTTGAGCGACATACCACAGTATGACCTTTTTTGAGCGACATACTATAGTATGACCTTTTTTGAGCGACATACCACAGTATGACTTTTTTTGAGCGACATACTATAGTAAGACCTCTTTTGACCGACATACCATAGTATGACCTTTTTCGAGCGACATACTATAGTATGACCTTTTTTGAGCGACATACTATACTATGACCTTTTTTGGGCGAGATAGTACAGTATGACCTTTTTTGAGCGACATACTATAGTATGACCTTTTTTGGGCGACATACTATAGTATGACCTTTTTTGAGCGACATACTATAGTATGACTTCTTTTGACCGACATACCATAGTATGACCTTTTTCGAGCGACATACTATAGTCTGACCTTTTTTGAGCGACATACTATACTATGACCTTTTTTGGGCGAGATAGTACAGTATGACCTTTTTTGAGCGACATACTATAGTATGACCTTTTTTGAGCGACATACCACAGTATGACCTTTTTTGAGCGACATACTATAGTATGACTTCTTTTGACCGACATACCATAGTATGACCTTTTTCGAGCGACATACTATAGTCTGACCTTTTTTGAGCGACATACTATACTATGACCTTTTTTGGGCGAGATAGTACAGTATGCCGTTTTTTGAGCGACATACCTCAGTATGACCTTTTTTGAGCGACATACTATAGTATGACCTTTTTTGGGCAAGATCATACAGTATGACCTTTTTTGAGCGACATACTATACTATGACCTTTTTTGGGCGAGATAGTACAGTATGACCTTTTTTGAGCGACATAGTATAGTATGACCTTTTTTGGGCGATATACTATAGTATGACCTTTTTTGGGCGAGATAGTACAGTATGACCTTTTTTGAGCGACATAGTATAGTATGACCTTTTTTGGGCGATATACTATAGTATGACCTTTTTTGGGCGAGATAGTACAGTATGACCTTTTTTGGGCGAGATAGTACAGTATGACCTTTTTTGGGCGAGATCATACAGTATGACATTTTTTGAGCGACATACTATAGTATGACCTTTTTTGGGCGAGATCATACAGTATGACCTTTTTTGAGCGACATACTATAGTATGACCTTTTTTGGGCGACATACTATAGTATGACCTTTTTTGGGCGACATACTATAGTATGACCTTTTTTGAGCGACATACTATAGTATGACCTTTTTTGAGCGACATACCACAGTATGACCTTTTTTGAGCGACATACTATAGTATGACTTCTTTTGACCGACATGCCATAGTATGACCTTTTTCGAGCGACATACTATAGTCTGACCTTTTTTGAGCGACATACTATACTATGACCTTTTTTGGGCGAGATAGTACAGTATGACGTTTTTTGAGCGACATACCTCAGTATGACCTTTTTTGAGCGACATACTATAGTATGACCTTTTTTGGGCAAGATCATACAGTATGACCTTTTTTGAGCGACATACTATACTATGACCTTTTTTGGGCGAGATAGTACAGTATGACCTTTTTTGAGCGACATAGTATAGTATGACCTTTTTTGGGCGATATACTATAGTATGACCTTTTTTGGGCGAGATAGTACAGTATGACCTTTTTTGGGCGAGATAGTACAGTATGACCTTTTTTGGGCGATATACTATAGTATGACCTTTTTTGGGCGAGATAGTACAGTATGACCTTTTTTGGGCGAGATCATACAGTATGACCTTTTTTGAGCGACATACTATAGTATGACCTTTTTTGGGCGACATACTATAGTATGACCTTTTTTGAGCGACATACTATAGTATGACCTTTTTTGAGCGACATACCACAGTATGACCTTTTTTGAGCGACATACTATAGTATGACCTTTTTTGAGCGACATACCACAGTATGACCTTTTTTGAGCGACATACTATAGTATGACCTTTTTTGAGCGACATACCACAGTATGACCTTTTTTGAGCGACATACTATAGTATGACCTTTTTTGAGCGACATACCACAGTATGACCTTTTTTGAGCGACATACTATAGTATGACCTTTTTTGAGCGACATACCACAGTATGACCTTTTTTGAGCGACATACTATAGTATGACCTTTTTTGAGCGACATACCACAGTATGACTTTTTTTGAGCGACATACTATAGTAAGACCTCTTTTGACCGACATACCATAGTATGACCTTTTTCGAGCGACATACTATAGTATGACCTTTTTTGAGCGACATACTATACTATGACCTTTTTTGGGCGAGATAGTACAGTATGACCTTTTTTGAGCGACATACTATAGTATGACCTTTTTTGGGCGACATACTATAGTATGACCTTTTTTGAGCGACATACTATAGTATGACATTTTTTGAGCGACATACCACAGTATGACCTTTTTTGAGCGACATACTATAGTATGACCTCTTTTGACCGACATACCATAGTATGACCTTTTTCGAGCGACATACTATAGTATGACCTTTTTTGAGCGACATACTATACTATGACCTTTTTTGGGCGAGATAGTACAGTATGACGTTTTTTGAGCGACATACCTCAGTATGACCTTTTTTGAGCGACATACTATAGTATGACCTCTTTTGACCGACATACCATAGTATGACCTTTTTCGAGCGACATACTATAGTATGACCTTTTTTGGGCAAGATCATACAGTATGACCTTTTTTGAGCGACATACTATACTATGACCTTTTTTGGGCGATATACTATAGTATGACCTTTTTTGGGCGACATACTATAGTATGACCTTTTTTGAGCGACATACTATAGTATGACCTTTTTTGGGCGAGATCATACAGTATGACCTTTTTTGAGCGACATACTATAGTATGACCTTTTTTGGGCGACATACTATAGTATGACCTTTTTTGGGCGAGATAGTACAGTATGACCTTTTTTGAGTGACATAATATAGTATGACCTTTTTTGGGCGACATACTATAGTATGACCATTTTGGGTGAGATAGTAGAGTATGACGTTTTTTAAACTACATACTATAGTATGACCTTTTTTAGGCGACATACTATAGTATGACCTTTTTTGGGCGAGATAGTACAGTATGACCTTTTTTGAGCGACATACTATAGTATGACCTTTTTTAGGCGATATAGTAACAGTATGACCTTTTTTGAGCGACATACTATAGTATGACCTTTTTTGGGCGAGATAGTACAGTATGACCTTTTTTGAGCGACATAGTATAGTATGACCTTTTTTGGGCGAGATAGTACAGTACGATCTTTTTTGAGCGAGATAGTACAGTATGACCTTTTTTGGGCGATATAGTAACAGTATGACCTTTTTTGAGCGACATACTATAGTATGACCTTTTTTGGGCGAGATAGTACAGTATGACCTTTTTTGAGCGAGATAGTACAGGATGACCTTTTTTGAGCGACATACTATACTATGACCTTTTTTGGGCGAGATAGTACAGTATGACCTTTTTTGAGCGACATACCATAGTATGACCTTTTTTGAGCGAGACAGTACAGTATGACCTTTTTTGAGCGACATACTATAGTATGACCTTTTTTGGGCGAGATAGTACAGTATGACCTTTTTTGGGCAAGATAGTACAGTATGACCTCTTTTGAGCGACATACTATAGTATGAACTTTTTTGAGCGACATACTATTGTATGACCTTTTTTTAGCGACAAACTATAGTATGACCTTTTTTGAGCGACATACTATAGTATGACGTATTTTGAGCAACATACTATAGTATGACATATTTTGAGCGACATACTATAGTATGACCTTTTTTGGGCGACATACTATAATATGACCTCTTTTGAGCGACATACTATAATATGATGTATTTTGAGCGACATACTATACTATGACGTATTTTGAGCGACATACTAGGGCGACAGACTATAGTATGTCGCTCAAAAGAGGTCATACTATAGTATGACCTTTTTTGAGTGACATATTATAATATGACCTTTTTGGAGCGACATACTATAGTATGACGTATTTTGAGTGACATACTATAGTATGACCTCTTTTGAGCGACATACTATAGTATGACCTTTTTTGAGCGACATACTATAGTATGACCTTTTTTGAGCGACATACCACAGTATGACCTTTTTTGAGCGACATACTATAGTAAGACCTCTTTTGACCGACATACCATAGTATGACCTTTTTCGAGCGACATACTATAGTATGACCTTTTTTGAGCGACATACTATACTATGACCTTTTTTGGGCGAGATAGTACAGTATGACCTTTTTTGAGCGACATACTATAGTATGACCTTTTTTGAGCGACATACTATACTATGACCTTTTTTGGGCGAGATAGTACAGTATGACCTTTTTTGAGCGACATACCTCAGTATGACCTTTTTTGAGCGACATACTATAGTATGACCTCTTTTGACCGACATACTATAGTATGACCTTTTTTGGGCAAGATCATACAGTATGACCTTTTTTGAGCGACATACTATACTATGACCTTTTTTGGGCGAGATAGTACAGTATGACCTTTTTTGGGCGATATACTATAGTATGACCTTTTTTGGGCGAGATAGTACAGTATGACCTTTTTTGGGCGAGATAGTACAGTATGACCTTTTTTGGGCGAGATCATACAGTATGACCTTTTTTGAGCGACATACTATAGTATGACCTTTTTTGGGCGAGATCATACAGTATGACCTTTTTTGAGCGACATACTATAGTATGACCTTTTTTGGGCGAGATCATACAGTATGACCTTTTTTGAGCGACATACTATAGTATGACCTTTTTTGGGCGACATACTATAGTATGACCTTTTTTGGGCGAGATAGTACAGTATGACCTTTTTTGAGTGACATACTATAGTATGACCTTTTTTGGGCGACATACCATAGTATGACCTTTTTCGAGCGACATACTATAGTATGACCTTTTTTGAGCGACATACTATACTTTGACCTTTTTTGAGCGACATACTATACTTTGACCTTTTTTGGGCGACATACTATAGTATGACCTTTTTTGGGCGACATACTATAGTATGACCTTTTTTGAGCAACATACTATAGTATGACCTTTTTTGAGCGACATACCACAGTATGACCTTTTTTGAGCGACATACTATAGTATGACCTCTTTTGACCGACATACCACAGTATGACCTTTTTCGAGCGACATACTATAGTATGACCTTTTTTGAGCGACATACTATACTATGACCTTTTTTGGGCGAGATAGTACAGTATGACCTTTTTTGAGCGACATACCTCAGTATGACCTTTTTTGAGCGACATACTATAGTATGACCTCTTTTGACCGACATACTATAGTATGACCTTTTTTGGGCAAGATCATACAGTATGACCTTTTTTGAGCGACATACTATACTATGACCTTTTTTGGGCGAGATAGTACAGTATGACCTTTTTTGGGCGATATACTATAGTATGACCTTTTTTGGGCGAGATAGTACAGTATGACCTTTTTTGGGCGAGATAGTACAGTATGACCTTTTTTGGGCGAGATCATACAGTATGACCTTTTTTGAGCGACATACTATAGTATGACCTTTTTTGGGCGAGATCATACAGTATGACCTTTTTTGAGCGACATACTATAGTATGACCTTTTTTGGGCGAGATCATACAGTATGACCTTTTTTGAGCGACATACTATAGTATGACCTTTTTTGGGCGACATACTATAGTATGACCTTTTTTGGGCGAGATAGTACAGTATGACCTTTTTTGAGTGACATACTATAGTATGACCTTTTTTGGGCGACATACTATAGTATGACCTTTTTTGGGCGACATACTATAGTATGACCTTTTTTGGGCGAGATAGTAGAGTATGACCTTTTTTAAACTACATACTATAGTATGACCTTTTTTAGGCGACATACTATAGTATGACCTTTTTTGGGCGAGATAGTACAGTATGACCTTTTTTGAGCGACATAGTATAGTATGACCTTTTTTGGGCGAGATAGTACAGTACGACCTTTTTTGAGCGAGATTGTACAGTATGACCTTTTTTGGGCGATATAGTAACAGTATGACCTTTTTTGAGCGACATACTATAGTATGACCTTTTTTGGGCGAGATAGTACAGTATGACCTTTTTTGAGCGAGATAGTACAGTATGACCTTTTTTGAGCGACATACCATAGTATGACCTTTTTTGAGCGAGACAGTACAGTATGACCTTTTTTGAGCGACATACTATAGTATGACCTTTTTTGGGCGAGATAGTACAGTATGACCTTTTTTGGGCAAGATAGTACAGTATGACCTCTTTTGAGCGACATACTATAGTATGAACTTTTTTGAGCGACATACTATAGTATGACCTTTTTTTAGCAACAAACTATAGTATGACCTTTTTTGAGCGACATACTATAGTATGACCTTGTTTGAGCGACATACTATAGTATGAAGTATTTTGAGCGACATACTATAGTATGACCTTTTTTGAGCGACATACTATAGTATGACCTTTTTTGAGCGACATAGTATAGTATGACCTTTTTCATGCAAGATACTATAGTATGACCTTTTTTGAGTGACATACTATAGTGTGACCTCGTTTCAGCGACATACTATAGTATGACCTATTTTGAGTGACATACTATTGTATGACCTTTTTTTTGGCGACATACTATAGTATGACCTTTTTTGAGTGACATACTATAGTATGACCTATTTTGAGTGACATACTATTGTATGAGATTTTTTTTTGAGCGACATACTATAGTATGCCCTTTTTCATGCGACATACTATAGTATGACCTTTTTTGAGCGACATACTATAGTATGACCTCTTTTGAGCGACATACTATAGTATGACCTCTTTTGAGCGACATAGTATAGTATGACCTTTTATGGGCAACATACTATAGTATGACGTATTTCGAGCGACATACTATGGTATGATGTATTTTGAGCGACATACTATAGTATGACCTTTTTTGAGCGACATACTATAGTTTGACCTGTTTGGAGTGACATACTATAGTATGACCTATTTGGGCGACATACTATAATATGATGTATTTTGAGCGACATACTATACTATGACGTATTTTGAGCGACATACTAGGGCGACAGACTATAGTATGTCGCTCAAAAGAGGTCATACTATAGTATGACCTTTTTTGAGTGACATACTATAATATGACCTTTTTGGAGCGACATACTATAGTATGACGTATTTTGAGTGACATACTATAGTATGACCTCTTTTGAGCGACATACTATAGTATGACCTTTTTTTTTGGCGACATACTATAGTATGACCTTTTTTGAGCGACATACTTTTGTACGACCTTTTTTTTAGCGACATACTATACTATGACCTTTTTTAAGCGACATACTATAGTATGACCTTTTTTGAGCTACAAACTTTTGTACGACCTTTTTTTTAGCGACATACTATACTATGACCTTTTTTAAGCGACATACTTTTGTACGACCTTTTTTTTAGCGACATACTATACTATGACCTTTTTTAAGCGACATACTATAGTATGACCTTTTTTGAGCGACATACTATAGTATGACCTATTTGGGCGACATACTATAATATGACGTATTTTGAGCGACATACTATACTATGACGTATTTTGAGCGACATACTAGGGCGACAGACTATAGTATGTCGCTCAAAAGAGGTCATACTATAGTATGACCTTTTTTGAGTGACATACTATAATATGACCTTTTTGGAGCGACATACTATAGTATGACGTATTTTGAGTGACATACTATAGTATGACCTCTTTTGAGCGACATACTATAGTATGACCTTTTTTTTTGGCGACATACTATAGTATGACCTTTTTTTAGCGACATACTATAATATGACCTTTTTTTAGCGACATACTATGATATGACCTTTTTTGAGTGACATACTATTGTACAACCTTTTTTTTAGCGACATAGTATAGTATGACCTCTTTTGAGCGACTTACTATAATGTGACCTTTTTTGAGCGACATACTATAGTATGACCTTTTTTGAATGACATTTTATAGTATGGCCTTTTTCATGCGACATACTATAGTATGACGTCTTTTGAGCGACATAGTATAGTATGACCTTTTTTGGGCGACATACTATAGTATGACGTATTTGGAGCGACATACTATAGTATGACGTATTTGGAGCGACATACTATAGTATGACCTCTTTTGAGCGACATACTATAGTATGACCCTTTTGAGCAAAATGCTATAGTATGACCTTTTTCATGCAACATACTATAGTATGACCTTTTTTGAGTGAGATAATATAGTGTGACCTTTTTGGAGTGACATACTTTTGTACGACCTTTTTTTAGCGACATACTATAGTATGACCTCTTTTGACCGACATACTATAGTATGACCTTTTTTGGGCAAGATCATACAGTATGACCTTTTTTGAGCGACATACTATACTATGACCTTTTTTGGGCGAGATAGTACAGTATGACCTTTTTTGGGCGATATACTATAGTATGACCTTTTTTGGGCGAGATAGTACAGTATGACCTTTTTTGGGCGAGATAGTACAGTATGACCTTTTTTGGGCGAGATCATACAGTATGACCTTTTTTGAGCGACATACTATAGTATGACCTTTTTTGGGCGAGATCATACAGTATGACCTTTTTTGAGCGACATACTATAGTATGACCTTTTTTGGGCGAGATCATACAGTATGACCTTTTTTGAGCGACATACTATAGTATGACCTTTTTTGGGCGACATACTATAGTATGACCTTTTTTGGGCGAGATAGTACAGTATGACCTTTTTTGAGTGACATACTATAGTATGACCTTTTTTGGGCGACATACTATAGTATGACCTTTTTTGGGCGACATACTATAGTATGACCTTTTTTGGGCGAGATAGTAGAGTATGACCTTTTTTAAACTACATACTATAGTATGACCTTTTTTAGGCGACATACTATAGTATGACCTTTTTTGGGCGAGATAGTACAGTATGACCTTTTTTGAGCGACATAGTATAGTATGACCTTTTTTGGGCGAGATAGTACAGTACGACCTTTTTTGAGCGAGATTGTACAGTATGACCTTTTTTGGGCGATATAGTAACAGTATGACCTTTTTTGAGCGACATACTATAGTATGACCTTTTTTGGGCGAGATAGTACAGTATGACCTTTTTTGAGCGAGATAGTACAGTATGACCTTTTTTGAGCGACATACCATAGTATGACCTTTTTTGAGCGAGACAGTACAGTATGACCTTTTTTTAGCAACAAACTATAGTATGACCTTTTTTGAGCGACATACTATAGTATGACCTTGTTTGAGCGACATACTATAGTATGAAGTATTTTGAGCGACATACTATAGTATGACCTTTTTTGAGCGACATACTATAGTATGACCTTTTTTGAGCGACATAGTATAGTATGACCTTTTTCATGCAAGATACTATAGTATGACCTTTTTTGAGTGACATACTATAGTGTGACCACGTTTCAGCGACATACTATAGTATGACCTATTTTGAGTGACATACTATTGTATGACCTTTTTTTTGGCGACATACTATAGTATGACCTTTTTTGAGTGACATACTATAGTATGACCTATTTTGAGTGACATACTATTGTATGAGATTTTTTTTTGAGCGACATACTATAGTATGCCCTTTTTCATGCGACATACTATAGTATGACCTTTTTTGAGCGACATACTATAGTATGACCTCTTTTGAGCGACATACTATAGTATGACCTCTTTTGAGCGACATAGTATAGTATGACCTTTTATGGGCAACATACTATAGTATGACGTATTTCGAGCGACATACTATGGTATGATGTATTTTGAGCGACATACTATAGTATGACCTTTTTTGAGCGACATACTATAGTTTGACCTGTTTGGAGTGACATACTATAGTATGACCTATTTGGGCGACATACTATAATATGATGTATTTTGAGCGACATACTATACTATAACGTATTTTGAGCGACATACTAGGGCGACAGACTATAGTATGTCGCTCAAAAGAGGTCATACTATAGTATGACCTTTTTTGAGTGACATACTATAATATGACCTTTTTGGAGCGACATACTATAGTATGACGTATTTTGAGTGACATACTATAGTATGACCTCTTTTGAGCGACATACTATAGTATGACCTTTTTTTTTGGCGACATACTATAGTATGACCTTTTTTGAGCGACATACTTTTGTACGACCTTTTTTTTAGCGACATACTATACTATGACCTTTTTTAAGCGACATACTATAGTATGACCTTTTTTGAGCTACAAACTTTTGTACGACCTTTTTTTTAGCGACATACTATACTATGACCTTTTTTAAGCGACATACTTTTGTACGACCTTTTTTTTAGCGACATACTATACTATGACCTTTTTTAAGCGACATACTATAGTATGACCTTTTTTGAGCGACATACTATAGTATGACCTATTTGGGCGACATACTATAATATGACGTATTTTGAGCGACATACTATACTATGACGTATTTTGAGCGACATACTAGGGCGACAGACTATAGTATGTCGCTCAAAAGAGGTCATACTATAGTATGACCTTTTTTGAGTGACATACTATAATATGACCTTTTTGGAGCGACATACTATAGTATGACGTATTTTGAGTGACATACTATAGTATGACCTCTTTTGAGCGACATACTATAGTATGACCTTTTTTTTTGGCGACATACTATAGTATGACCTTTTTTTAGCGACATACTATAATATGACCTTTTTTTAGCGACATACTATGATATGACCTTTTTTGAGTGACATACTATTGTACAACCTTTTTTTTAGCGACATAGTATAGTATGACCTCTTTTGAGCGACTTACTATAATGTGACCTTTTTTGAGCGACATACTATAGTATGACCTTTTTTGAATGACATTTTATAGTATGGCGTTTTTCATGCGACATACTATAGTATGACGTCTTTTGAGCGACATAGTATAGTATGACCTTTTTTGGGCGACATACTATAGTATGACGTATTTGGAGCGACATACTATAGTATGACGTATTTGGAGCGACATACTATAGTATGACCTCTTTTGAGCGACATACTATAGTATGACCCTTTTGAGCAAAATGCTATAGTATGACCTTTTTCATGCAACATACTATAGTATGACCTTTTTTGAGTGACATAATATAGTATGACCTTTTTGGAGTGACATACTTTTGTACGACCTTTTTTTAGCGACATACTATAGTATGACCTTTTTTGAGCGACATACTATAGTATGACCTTATTTGAGCGACATGCTATAGTATGACCTATTTTGAGTGACATACTATAGTATGACGTTTTTTGAGCGACATACTATAGTATGACCTTTTTGGAGTGACATAATATAGTATGACCTTTTTTGAGCGACATACTATAGTATGACCTTTTTGGAGTGACATAATATAGTATGACCTTTTTTGAGCGACATACTATAGTATGACGTTTTTTGAGCGACATACTATAGTATGAAGTTTTTTGAGCGACATACTATAGTATGACCTTTTTTGAGCGACATAGTATAGTATGACCTTTTTTGAGCGACATACTATAGTATGACCTTTTTTGAGTGACATACTTTTTGTATGACCTTTTTTGAGCGACATACTATAGTATGTCGCTCAAAAAAGGTCATACTATGAAAAAATTGCTAACTTTTGACGCGATAACACACACGTACAAGTACATCTGGTACCTAGAGATTGTTAGAAGGGTACCACCTATCAAGAGCAGGGATTGAACCTACAACTCAAGAGTCTCTAAACAAGTGACTTACCAGGTAAGCTACAGAGCACCTCCTACAGGAGTGCTTTCCTTTACACCTTTTGCTCTTTCCTCTTGTTGTTGGACTTTAAACCTCAGATAAAGTTAAACCCACAGCTAATATCTTCCAGTCCACCTCCTAATACATCGAGTTATCCAGTTATAGTATAATATGTCTCTCAAAAGAAGTAATGCTATAGTATGTCGTTTAAAAGCAGTCATACTAAAATACTCCTAGAGCAAGGATTGAACCTTCAATTTTTGAGTCTCTAAACAAGTGACTTACCAGCTGAGCTACACAACACTGCCTTCTTTCTTTCCTTTACACGTTTTTCTCTGTCCTCTTGTTGTTGGACTTTAAAACTCAAAAAAGTTCAAACCCACAGCTCATAGCTTTCAATCCACCTTTTAATACACAGAGCTTCCCACTCATACTATAGTATGCCGCTCAAAAGAGGTCATACTATAGTATGTCAAAAAAGATCATAATATGTTTTTGAGCGACATACTATAGTATGACTTTTTTTGAGCGACATACTATAGTATGACTTTTTTTGAGTGACATACTATAGTATGACCTTTTTTGATCTACATACTATAGTATGACCTTTTTCATGCGACATACTATAGTATGACCTTTTCTGAGCGACATACTATAGTATGACCTTTTTCGAGTGACATATTATAGTATGACCTTTTTTGATCTACATACTATAGTATGACCTTTTTCATGCGACATACTATAGTATGACCTTTTCTGAGCGACATACTATAGTATGACCTTTTTCGAGTGACATATTATAGTATCACCTTTTTTGAGCGACATACTATAGTATGACTTTTTTGAGCTACGTACTATAGTATGACCTTTTTCATGCGACATACTATAGTATGACCTTTTTTGAGCTACATACTATAGTATGACCTTTTTCATGCGACATACTATAGTATGACCTTTTTTGATGACATACTATAGTATGACCTTTTTCGGGCGACATAGTATAGTATGACCTTTTTTGGACGACATACTAGAGTATGACCTTTTTTGGACGACATACTAGAGTATGACCTTTTTTGGACGACATACTATAGTATGACCTTTTTTGGGCGACATACTATAGTATGACCTTTTTTGGGCGACATACTATAGTATGACCTTTTTTGGGCGACATACTATAGTATGACCTTTTTTGAGCGACATACTATAGTATGACCTTTTTTGAGCGACATACTATAGTATGACCTTTTTTGAGCGACATACTATAGTATGACCTTTTTTGAGCGACATACTATAGTATGACCTTTTTTGGGCGACATACTATAGTATGACCTTTTTTGGGCGACATAATATAGTATGACTTTTTTTGGGCGACATACTATAGTATGACCTTTTTTGAGCGACATACTATAGTATGACCTTTTTTGGGCGACATAATATAGTATGACCTTTTTTGGGCGACATACTATAGTATGACCTTTTTTGAGCGACATACTATAGTATGACCTTTTTTGAGCGACATACTATATTATGACCTTTTTTGGGCGACATACTATAGTATGACCTTTTTTGAGCGACATACTATAGTATGACCTTTTTTGAGCGAGATAGTATAGTATGACCTTTTTTGAGCGACATACTATAGTATGACCTTTTTTGGGCGACATAATATAGTATGACTTTTTTTGGGCGACATACTATAGTATGACCTTTTTTGAGCGACATACTATAGTATGACCTTTTTTGAGCGACATACTATAGTATGACCTTTTTTGGGCGACATACTATAGTATGACCTTTTTTGAGCGACATACTATAGTATGACCTTTTTTGAGCGACATACTATAGTATGACCTTTTTTGGGCGACATAATATAGTATGACTTTTTTTGGGCGACATACTATAGTATGACCTTTTTTGAGCGACATACTATAGTATGACCTTTTTTGAGCGACATACTATAGTATGACCTTTTTTGGGCGACATACTATAGTATGACCTTTTTTGAGCGACATACTATAGTATGACCTTTTTTGGGCGACATAATATAGTATGACCTTTTTTGGGCGACATACTATAGTATGACCTTTTTTGAGCGACATACTATAGTATGACCTTTTTTGGGCGACATAATATAGTATGACCTTTTTTGGGCGACATACTATAGTATGACCTTTTTTGAGCGACATACTATAGTATGACCTTTTTTGGGCGACATAATATAGTATGACCTTTTTTATGCAACATACTATAATATAACCTTTTATGCAACATAGACCTTTTTTTGAATATATCCCACTGTAAAAACCTTTATTTTTAGGTAAAGATGCTTGACCTGGATTACACCCTACATTTATTTCAATGTCTTTTACCCCTGGTAGAGAGGGGATCATGCAATTTGCAATGACAAAATGGTAAAATTCAAACAACAAATGTTAAGTAAAGGCACGAGTGTGTTACTCACTGTGTACATACTCTCTTATAGTACTAATATTGCTTTAATGCTTTATTTTGACAGGACAATGCCCAAACTGCATGCATGAAATTCATGAAAATAATCCATACTTGAATCAATGCTAATTTCAGTCTGTAGTCTCCAATAAGTAAACTAACTTTCAGTCAAGTCGACGTGTTGTGCAACAGTCAGAATTTCCCTTGTGAAACACTGAGTGATCACACAGCATTTGACCAAACACCTGTAGGCTTATTACTCATAGCAGACGTGACCACTGTTCCACAGGATGTTGACAGGTAGAAACACAGAGAAAAGAAAGCCGCTGCTGAAATTCATGCGTGGTTTGTGGTCCAGGAGGTTTTAGCTCAGTGATGCATGACGCTGACGCTAAAGAGGCTCTATAGGGGGCTTTAAAGAATGTACAGCAATTTACCTCTCGTATTATACTAGTACGAGTAACAAAGCACAGCATTGTTGTATTATTAACATGCTATATTTAATAAAGTTTCTAACATAGAAATGCACCATAAGGCTAAAAAGGAAATAAGATTTGACCTTTGAGATTATTTATTATTATTAAAATGAAGTTTCCATTTTCCTTAATGGAAAATTTCTCTGAGTAAAAACAGCAGCATCAGTGTATATTGGTAATGATAATATATTAAACCGCTGCTTAAAAAGTATGATATAGAGAATATATAATAAATGAAGGATAATATTATTGAAATTGCACTTTTTTCTTATGTCATCTCTCCAAGATTGTAAATTGAAAGTTAATTGATCAGGTAAATATTTCTAATGTGTTTCTTTAGATAAAGAGAAGGTGAAATTTAGGTGTTAAATTTTATCACATTATATATATAATATATAATAATAAAGGTAATATAAACAATATACTATACTATTATGAATAGAGAGGCAGTGGTGTTTGAGGTATCAGCTTGTGTTTTTTTTTATTTTTTTTATTTTAGAAGACACAAGCAAATAAGTGAACGTTACCTCTGGTCATATAGCTGAAGCCCTGGGAACCTGAACCACACGCAGCTCAAACACAGCAGCTGTGGCTGACCACTTTCTCACATACTGACCAAGCTTCTATGTCTTTTTATTTCTCAGAACATGCGTAGTTTCACAGGATGCAGGAGGCGACGTGTGAGAAAAAGGTCGTGGTCTGACCCATCAACCAGACACCCCCAACAGTGGTTTTATTTCTGTCCAAAACATATGCACCGGTAGTGTCGAGCTAATGTTTGTTAATAGGCCACAAATAATATATACATTAGAAATATTTAACTGATCAATTAACTTTTAAAACGTACAAACTTGGAAAGATGAAGAAAAAAGTGCAATTTCAACAATATGACCTCTCAGTAATTATATATTCTCTATATTGTACTTTTTATGGGCTGGTTACTTCCTGACTTATAATATGTCATCCTTTGAGCTCTAAAAGATTGTCACAGAAACTATATATATATATATATATATGTGTGTGTGTGTGTCCAGAAGATGGCAGCAGAGCCCATCAAGAACCAACAGGTGAAGGCTGATGCTGATATTATGCATGTGCAAGTTGTTATACATACCATCCATCCATCCATTGTCTATCCCGCTTATTCCCTTTCGGGGTCGCAGGGGTCTGCTGGAGCCTATCCCAGCGCATTTATGGCGAGAGGCAGGGATACACCCCAGATGGTCGCCAGCCAATCGTGGGGCACACACACCATTCACACACCATTCACTCTCACACTCACACCTATGGGCAATTTAGAGTTTACCAATTAACCTGAGCATGTTTTTTGTATTGTGGGAGGAAACCGGAGTACCCGGGGAAAACCCACGCAGACACGGGGAGAACATGCAAACTCCACACAGAAAGGTCCCAGACCCAGGCCCAAGGCGGTCTTGAACCTGCGACCTTCTTGCTGTGAGGCAACAGTGCTACCCACCGCACCACCGTGTCGCCCTGTTATACATACATAAAACCTAATTCGTGTTTACCTTTTATTTACTGTTTAAATGGCTGCAGTGAAAACGGTCTATTGTTGACACTTCCTGTCTCTGAAAGATGCACAAAAACTTATCCATGCATTTATTACTTCCATGTTTGACTACTGCAATTCTTTACTGTCGGGTTGCACCAAAAAGTCTCTAAGGACTCTCCAGCTGATCCAGAATGCAGCTGCACGTTTATTAACCGGCACTAGAAGAAGAGAGCATATCTCACCTGTATTAGCCTCTACACTGGCTTCCTGTGAAATCACCAATAGAATCCAAAATCCTGCTTCTCACCTATAAAGCTCAACGGTCAGGCTCCATCCTACCTTAGGGATCTCTTAGTCCCATATCATCCAGAACATTACGCTCCCAATGTGCAGCTTATTGGAGGATCCAGAATCTCTAAAATTAAAACAGGAGGCAGAGCCTTCAACTATCAGGCTCCCCTCCTGTGGAACTGTCTTTCAGTCTCAGTCCGGGGGGCAGACACCCTTCCTATATTTAAGAATAGGTTAAAAACTTTCCTGTATAGAAGCGTATAGTTATAGCTAGTCATAGTGATGCTGATAGGTTAGTCTGGTCCTCATGAGATGCTCTGAGCTTCTTTTTCTACTGATGATCCACTATTGTACTTTTAAATCTGCTGTGTTTTCTGTGTTTCCTCATCCACAGAGCACGCTGCAGTGCAGCCACTGAGGGATCTACGATGTTGGAGGGTCTGATGCTGTCCTGGTGAAACCTGGAAGCTGTGATGGATCCTGCTCCTCATCCTCCACTTACACCAACATTCATTACATTTCTGTTTGTCTGTTTGTAATGTCCAGTTTTCCCTGTAATGTTCTCCACCTGCACACATCATCTACTGCAGCCTGTCCGTCCTGAAGAGGGATCCCTCCTCTGTTACTCTTCCTGAGGTTCTTCTGTTTTTTCTCCCTGTTAAAGGGGTTTTTTAGGGAGTTTTACCTTGTACGATGTGAGGGTCTAAGGACAGGGGATGTTGTGTTGCTTTTGTACACAATGTAAAGCCCTTTGGGGCAAATCTGATTTGTGATTCTGGGCTGAACGAATAAATTGAATTGAAATTGTTTCTTTATTGTTCATATTCATGAACATGTTAACAACCATAATTAACTCAATATTGATTATATGTGTTGAATGTTATACTGAGATAAAATATTTTTCTACTGTCTAAATGGTAATAAACAAATAATTTAAAAAAAACGGAATTACTGTGAATGAACCTGTTTTTCTTCTTATCTTCTACCAACCACTAGATGGCAGCAAAATAAAGAAAACAAGTTGTTTCATTACTTTAATAAAAGGTACATTCATGTATTTAAGCAGATGTTAATATAAT
Organism: Eupleurogrammus muticus; assembly: GCA_036785175.1. Taxonomy (NCBI): domain Eukaryota; kingdom Metazoa; phylum Chordata; class Actinopteri; order Scombriformes; family Trichiuridae; genus Eupleurogrammus; species Eupleurogrammus muticus. The sequence continues at coordinate 31,164,567 of JAYKQN010000004.1, read as the reverse complement.
TTTTTGTCCTATAATTCTGTTCCATATTTCAAACCTCTCAATTGACAGAGAAATGCTCTGATTCAGAAACTCCTGCCTTAAAATGAAGTGTCGAGACTTCTGTGAAGTTGTGATGTCACAGCTATTCAGTCACTAACCACCTCTCATTCACAGCCATTCAAATCAGCTGATCAGAAGAAAAATAAAGTGACAAAGTGGTATTTTAATGAGGTGTAATACTCTGTTAGGTTTTAACTGCCCTTTGTGTTAAAACAGGAAATGGAGTAAAAACAAAACATAACATAACATAAGAACCTTCTCAGAGTTAATTCTAACTCTGAATCATGTGTTTTGGTGTCATGTAATATGGAAACAAAACTGCTCAATTGGAACGATTCCGTTATGGTCATTTCCCTTCGGTGGTTTTGGTCAAAGCCAACGGACCAATCAGATGAGAACAAAGCGCCTCCCTCACATTACGAGTTCAGTGTCCATAACATCACACTGACATCAATCTTCCTGCAGTTAGATGTGAAATAACTCAGGGCCTCGTGTGGATTAAGAAGATGCTGATCTTATTTTACATGGCTGCAGTGATGTTCACTGAGAGTGAGTTTGTTTAAAAGAAAAAAATCAGTTTCACTTCTTCATCACAGTAAGTTTCCTTCATGATTTTAAATGTGTTCTTTTCAGAATGTGCAACTGATGAAATCTTTCCCACAAACACGGTTAATGTTGGAGAAGCCGTGACTCTGACGTGCAGCCGCCAGGCCTCCGCGTCCGGACTCCTGTTCTGGATCAGACTCGTCCCTGGGAAGTTTCCTGAAACTTTAGCAGCGACTTACACCTTCGATAGTTCCAACATTAAAGAGACTCCGGGCTTCGCGGCAAATAAAGAAACCGGAACGTTTGTGCTGCACATCAGCAAAGCCAAGTTGAGCGACTCAGCGTTTTATTTCTGCCAGGAAGTCACCGAGCTACGAACGACGTGCGTGAACGGAACGTTCCTGAGAGTCAGAGGTAGAGTCGCGTTTCAACGTCAAAGTTATAGAGAAGTATTATACAGCTGCATCCAAATGACTGGGTAAAAAATCATGTTTGGCAAAACAAGAAATTAAAAAAAAAAAAAAAAAAAACTTAAAATACAGATTTAAGAAGCATTCATCAGGTCTCTGAAAATGCATACCATACATTTTGTGGTCATGTTGGTTTTTGATGTTGGTATGTGACATATTATAGTATGACCTATTTTCGGCGACATACTATAGTAAGACCTTTTTATGCGAGATACTGTAGTATGACCTTTTTTGAGCGACATAGTATAGTATGACCTATTTTGGATGACATAGTATAGTATGACCTTTTTTAAGCGACATAGTATAGTATGACCTTTTTTCAGCGACATGCTATATTTCTGTTTCTGTAATAGTAGTACTATATTATTATTTTTTATTTTTGATAAAAATGAGTAAATATTTTTCCTCACTTTCCCAGAACCAAAACCTAACGTCACAGCCGTCATTCTGACGACTGAAGGTAAAAACCTGATCAGCATTCTGCAGACTTACTCGTCCTATTAGAGCTTAAATCTTTTAAATATTAGATATTTCCACCAAGAGGAAACGTCAAAGTTTACAGACATTGTCATTATTAACTCTCATCATTTGTTCTTTCCGTTCATGTTTCAGCCTTTGGAAGCTGTCAGAGTCCGAACCAAACTGTAAAGTGTCTGTTGTGTGCAGCTTTAGCTCTGAGTGTGACTGTCGTGGTTTTACTGATTTACACGATCAAGAAACAAGGTTTGGGCTGTTTTAACAGTAAAAATAATACTTCTACAACTTATGTTTAAGATAAAATACTGTATAAAACATGTTGATTGTTATGTATGTTGTTTTTAGCTGCTGCTGCCCTGCAAACAGCCACAGTCAGACGAGAAGAACAGGTAGAAAATACAGAGAGAAAGATGATTTTCATGGTCGACGGCTGCAGCTTCTTAAGGTTTTTACTGTTTTTTTCTGCAGAGAAATGAAGCCTCTCTGATTTATTCTGTGCCACACGTTAACGGAGGCAAAGCCAGGATTTCAAAGAGAAGACGAGACGTGGACCAGGAAGTCAGCGACTACACTGAGGTCAGAGTTTGAAGGAGAATTCAACTTAAATTCTACTGATTTACCATTAATTTCATGTTAAGATATTCAACAGCACCTCTGTCACAACTCAGCACTGTCAATCTATTTTATGCTTAAATGACAGAAAAATGCTATTTGGGCTGGATCTTTAATGTATTTACCGTATTTTCACGACCATAAGGCTCCGTACTAAAAGGCTCAGTCTGAGTTCTATATGTATTTCTGTATACCTAATACACAGGATTTTCCTTAATACTTCCTGTATTACTGTATTCAACACACACATTAACTTAACTTGATTTTCATTTCTTCTGCTGCTTTACTGCTTTTAGTGAATGGTGACGGAATGCTTCTCCCACTCGTTCTTTGCTCTGTGATCCACTGATCCAGTCTCTGCTCTGTGATCCACTGATCCAGTCTCTGCTCTGTGATCCATTGATCCAGTCTTTGCTCTGTGATCCACTGATCCAGTCTCTGCTCTGTGATCCATTGATCTAGTCTTTGCTCTGTGATCCACTGATCCAGTCTTTGCTCTGTGATCCACTGATCCAGTCTCTGCTCTGTGATCCACTGATCCAGTCTCTGCTCTGTGATCCACTGATCCAGTCTTTGCTCTGTGATCCACTGATCCAGTCTCTGCTCTGTGATCCACTGATCCAGTCTTTACTCTGTGATCCACTGATCCAGTCTTTGCTCTGTGATCCACTGATCCAGTCTCTGCTCTGTGATCCACTGATCCAGTCTCTGCTCTGTGATCCACTGATCCAGTCTCTGCTCTGTGATCCACTGATCCAGTCTTTCCTCCAACTCGTACCACCTGTCTTATGTCTTAAACTCAGCTGTGTAGCTGATTTTTAATGTGCCCTTATAGTCGTGAAAATACGGTACTTTTATTTCTGTGTATTTTGTTTTCCTTTTTAATTTTAAATAACAAATATATGTTGGACAATAAGTTTGTTTAAGGTGAAGTGTTTCATGAGGATAATTATACGTATTTAACCCTCTACTCCCATAGTGTTAACATATGACAACACCATGCACATTTGGTTGATTTCTAATTTTCTCCCAGAATTTACTGATAATCAGGTTCATGGCAACAAATCATAAGATTTCATGTGAAAAAAGAGCAAAAACTATATTTTTCTAACATATATTATGATTATCTTTTTGTCCTTTCAAAGTAAAAGACTTTATTATAATACTTACATGTATATTTAACATCACTATGCATTAGAGGATAAAGAAAAGAAAAGAAAAAAACACCATGAGGGATTCTTGCTGATTCATGATGAATAATAAATAATAATGAAGATGTTGTATATTTGATAGAGATTAATGATACTGGAAGTCAATAAAATATTAAAATATGTTAACTGATTAGGACTTTTTATTTTAATTAGAGATAATAAGTAGTAACTGTGCCAATCACACACACATATATGTATATATAAATATAGTTTTTATTTTATTTTTTTCAAATAATCATTAATTTGTCATGTTTGCCTGAACCTGTCGTGTTGAGTTGATGTGATTTCTGTTTTCCTGGTGAAAACCAGACGCTTCTTTTCAAAATAAAGAAGAACAGAAAGCGATCGATGTAAAATAAAAAGCACCGGTTCTTCTTCTGTGGTTTTTTAAATCACACGTTTAGATCACAGGCTTTTCCTTAAATTTCTGCAGAATTTTCTCATTTCTTTTCTCCGTCTGATGAATCTACACTTTAATTCTCTGTGTGTTTGACCTGTTTTATTTAACATATTCAGTGTCATTTCTCTTTCATTTTGTCATAATAAATCTAAAAATCTAAATCTGTGGTAAAACAAATCATTAAAAGATCAGATTCTTGTTAATTAAAGAAAAAATTGATGTTCTAAATCATTGATGACAATATATGTGTAATGGCAGCTGCAGCAACAGCCATGATAATGAAATTAAAGTAAATTATTTAATTTATCACTTCAGTAATTAAGACTTTACCACGAATCAAGTATTACGGCTTTTATTTACTTTTATTTAAGTGTGACAAAAAAGTTATACTGTGATGTGGTGAAAACCAGATGCTTTTTTATAAAGAAAAATAAAAGAAATAATATTAAATTAACTTCTTCTTCTTTTCCCCTCAATTTTAGAAACAGGCCTTTCCTTAAAATGTCTGCAGAATATCCTGATGTTTTGTTTCCTGTATGTGATGAAACTAAACTTAAAGCTTCCAAGCATCGTGAATGTTTAATATTCACCTGTATAAACTTGTGTTTTATTTTTTCTGCTCTTGTTTCATTATGTTTTCTTGTGTCTTTTAAGCAGCTTTTGGTGCAGGACTTTACCGTACGAATGTGTTTTATCAGCTTTGTAATGTTGGTAAAAGTCATTTTTAAAGTTGTGTTTCAGCTTGTTCATTCAGTGGAATTAAAGAAGTGTTAATACAAACTGATGCTTAATTCTTATAGAACTTTCAAATGTGAAACGTTTCAGTAATTTTATTCCTTTTTATGTTCTTCTGTTGTCATGCATCACACATGTTATTCATATCATCATCACAAGCTAAATTCAAACACTGTAGTTCACATTATTCTAGTGACAAAATACCGACATATAATATTTTGTATTCGTTTTTTCACTGAGCAGAAGCTTCTCTCGTTGAGATAAAACTCCACATGTTGAATCCTCAGATCAGCTGAGACCAACTTTCACCTTTTTACATAAAACAAAAAAACCTCATCAACTAACCTACTTCCCTTTTTGTCTGAGAGACCCACAACCACGAGAGGTCGTACATCAGAAAATAGAAAAGCACACACACACACACACACAGACACTCACACACTCACTCACACACTAACACACACACACACAGACACTCACACACTCACACACACACTCACACACACACACACAGACACTCACACACTCACACACACACACACAGACACTCACACACTCACACACACACACACAGACACTCACACACTAACACACACACTCATCTTTTTTTCTGTTTCTTATCGTGCGGCCGCGTCGTCTTCGGCCTTTTTTAAAAAACAGACTTAGAAAAACCACAAGAAGACGGAGGGAAAGGGAAGGTGTCGCGTCAGAGTTTGGTGCGGCTGATGTGTGGTGACGGGGAAAAGCAGCTCGACCACACTGATCTTTTGATTATAAAAACGTGACGCGTTTCACTTTCTGCTGCACGCGTGTCATTATTTAACATAGTGGAGCACAGCAGGAGGAGTGGGAGCTATAATTCATGAGTTTATTTTATTATCTCAGTGCATTAAATTCCACATTTAATTTGGTTAATGAACTAATTTCCGAGGCCATGTTCAGGATCAGGTAATTTGACAAAAAAAAACACTTTACTCTCATTTATTTGAATGGGAGTTGGTGTCAGGTTTTTGTGTTTGGCTACGGCCACAGTGTTCTGTGTTAGTGAGGAATAAAGCAGCAGCTAAACCAGGAAAATAATAATACATTTTAGAAAATGCTTCAGCTGGGACTCAAACACTGGTCTGCTGCTTATGAGGAAAGAACACTACCCCCTACACCTAGTGGCAGGTGACGGTACTGCAGGGAGGGCATGGGGAGATTGTATGTGGACAGAATGTCTGTGGAGTTTATTAATAAATTATTTATTCAAGATGCTCAATTTCCAAGATGAGCTTATTTATGTTCCAAGAAAACATTTAACTTTATGTTTATGTTGAATTACATCTAGGTAAAAACAGAAGTATATATATATATATATATATTGTGATGTCATGAGAGGCAATCAACGTTCAGCAGGGCGGTCCAAGAAGTGCACGGAGACAAAAATTCAAAATGTAGTTTCTTTTACTGGTCAAAAAGGGTTTAACAGAAAAGGCATTACAGCGCAAAAGGCAAACTAAGGATTTCTTGTCTTCAATGGTTTATAATCACAAAAAAAAAAGTCTCTAATCAAACTCAAAGATCACTTCGCAAAATACAAACAATTGTCCTTTTCCTTTTCCTTTTAGTATATTTCCTGGGTCTTCACCCCCACAGTACCTCCACACAGCGCAGCAAACGAAAATAGTCCAATACCAAAGAATGAATAATCCAACCACCAGTCTTCTCTTTAGCAGGTTTTTCAGAACATATAATCCACCCTGTTCAGAGTCTGCAGCTTCTCTCCTACTCGCCACACTCTACTGAGAGCTCTGGTGTCCTAAAAAGCCCTGCAGTTTCACTGCAGGAGATTGGCCACAGGTGTGCCTCATTAGGCAATCAGTGTTCAGTGCCAGGAGAAATTCCTGGCAAGTTCCTGGCTCCACCAGCAGATGGAGCCATGCCAGAATACTGCTGTAGCCATCTCAAGGGGATGTAGCGCCCCTCCAGGACCCGGCCTCTCGTGACATCACAATATATATTTAATTTGGTTAATGAACTAAATCCTGAGGCAGTGTTCAGGATCAGGTAATTTGACAAACATGCTTTACTCCCATTTCATTGAATGGGAGTTGGTGTTTCCAGGTTTTTTCATGATTTCCTGATGAATTCCTACAAAATTGTTGCTGTTCTACAACGTTGAAACCCAATGAAGCCAATCAGTGATTTGTGGTTTTTGGGGCCGAAGAGATAAAACTGACCTGACTTCATCGCATATGTTTGTGATGTCACATCGTTCTTACAAAAAAAAAATTTGATAATAAAAATCTTAAAAATTTAATAAATCCTGATAAAAGCAGGGTCTTAGCAACACACTGTAGGTCCTGTACACCAGTGAGCAACACAAAAATAAAAGAAAAAACATAAAGAGGATTTCAAGCTTGAATCAGATCAGATTCAATTAGACACTTAAAAGTTTAATAGAGTTTATTATAGGACAGGGACACAAAGTTGATGCTGTAACATATCAGACACCATGTTAACTGGACCAAATAATGAATTCATTCAAAAAAACATTAGGATGTTAATTTATTATTCATCTGTCATCTAACGGCATCAGGATGTGGAGGACATTCAACAAAGGGAAACGTACGACTGGCTGGAGACTTCCTGACATGACTTTTAGAAAAGATGAAAGAAAACGAAACCAGAAAAAACTGAGAGAGAGAGAGAGAGACATAGAGAGAGAGAGAGAGAGATAGAGAGAGACATAGAGAGAGAGAGAGAGAGAGACATAGAGAGAAAGAGAGAGAGAGAGAGAGAGACATAGAGAGAGAGAGAGAGACATAGAGAGAGAGAGAGAGAGAGAGAGAGAGAGAGAGAGAGAGACATAGAGAGAGACATAGAGAGAGAGAGAGAGAGAGACATAGAGAGACAGAGAGAGAGAGAGACATAGAGAGAGAGAGAGAGAGATAGAGAGAGACATAGAGAGAGAGAGAGAGAGAGACATAGAGAGAAAGAGAGAGAGAGAGAGAGAGAGAGACATAGAGAGAGAGAGAGAGACATAGAGAGAGAGAGAGAGAGAGAGAGAGAGAGAGAGAGAGAGACATAGAGAGAGACATAGAGAGAGAGAGAGAGAGAGAGAGACATAGAGAGAGGGAGAGAGAGAGAGAGAGAGAGAGAGAGAGAGAGAGAGAGACATAGAGAGAGAGAGAGAGACATAGAGAGAGAGAGAGACATAGAGAGAGAGAGAGAGAGACATAGAGAGAGAGACATAGAGACAGAGAGAGAGAGACATAGAGAGAGAGACATAGAGACATAGAGAGAGAGAGAGAGACATAGAGAGAGAGAGAGAGAGAGAGAGAGACAGAGAGAGAGAGAGAGAGAGACATAGAGAGACAGAGAGAGAGAGAGACATAGAGAGAGAGAGAGAGAGAGAGAGAGAGAGAGAGACATAGAGAGACAGAGAGAGAGAGAGACATAGAGAGAGAGAGAGAGAGAGAGAGAGAGAGAGAGACAGAGAGAGAGACATAGAGAGAGAGAGAGAGAGAGACATAGAGAGAGAGAGAGAGACATAGAGAGAGAGAGAGAGACATAGAGAGACAGAGAGAGAGAGAGAGAGAGACATAGAGAGACAGAGAGAGAGAGAGACATAGAGAGAGAGAGAGAGAGAGAGAGAGAGAGAGAGACATAGAGAGACAGAGAGAGAGAGAGACATAGAGAGAGAGAGAGAGAGAGAGAGACAGAGAGAGAGACATAGAGAGAGAGAGAGAGTTTTACCAAGAAAACTGGTGAAATGAAACTTATCTTTCTGCATCACGTTGCTCGACGTCTTGATCAACATTTTACCTCGTGCATTCTTATTATATATGTATATATATATATATATATATATATATATATATATATGTATATATATATATGTATATATATATATGTATATATATATATACATATATATATATATATATATATATATATATATATATATATATATATATATATATATATATATATGGTTTAGTTTGATGCTGACACCAGAGGCTCAGTGTTTTATTTTTAGGAAGTTTGGTTGAGACGCCAGTTTTTTTGCATTAATTCTTTTAACCCAAATTCTTCTAAGACCCACCAAACCAAAAATCTAAAAAAAATAAATAAAAAAAATCACAAAACAAAGAATTATATGTAAAAAATATTATCTTATATAAAGTCAAATCTGCTGATACTCTCTCAAAATGTGGTAAATTTACACCTGTCTGTTGTGTAACACTGATTATCTTTGTGTTTCATGACACATAAAACACCTCAGAGAGAAAAGCAACAGGAAACTGTCCACTCTTGTTGTAAAAAAACTGGTGTTTAGCATCTTTCTCTTCCAGTTAAACAGACACAAAACATCAAGAGTCACAAAGTTGCGCAACAGTTTGACAGGAAACAAACCTGCTGAGGCCACAGCGCGAAGCGGATAAAAAAGAAAAAGAATAACGACGTCCTCCAGTCGGACGTAGAGCATCTCACTCCTTCCATCACCCAGAACGTTCTCCAGAGGAAGAAGATGCTGCTTTCATGGATTTTAGGGACTTTGCTGCTTCTCCTGCCTCAAAGACGTAAGACATTTATTTACTTGGGTGCTTCGTGGAAAGCCGGACTTTGAAATGTGAAACTTTTCAGTAATTCTATTCCTTTTTATGTTCTTCTGTTTTCATGCATCACACCTTTTATTCATTATTTATCTCTACATATCATCATCACAAGTTAAATTCAAACATAAGCAAAGAAGCTGAAAAGATTCAACACTGTAGTTCACATTATTCTAGTGCAAGTTGACAAATACCTACATATAATATTTGTTTATTTGTTTGTTAACCTTCATTTCACATTAAAGTCTTATATGTTCTTCAAAATGTTGGTGCTCCCTATGTCTGTATGTAGGGGAAGTGTGGGCATGGATTGTAGATAAAATAACAGGATGTGCGTTATGCAGAACATCGTTGTTTTAACAACCTGAAAATGGTAAAGAGACACGCTGATAAAGCACAGTTTAAACTGAAGGAAATCAGCTACACAGCTGAGTTTAAGACATAAGACAGGTGGTACGAGTTGGAGGAAAGACTGGATCAGTGGATCACAGAGCAGAGACTGGATCAGTGGATCACAGAGCAAAGACTGGATCAGTGGATCACAGAGCAAAGACTGGATCAGTGGATCACAGAACAAAGACTGGATCAGTGGATCACAGAGCAGAGACTGGATCAGTGGATCACAGAGAAAAGACTGGATCAGTGGATCACAGAGCAGAGACTGGATCAGTGGATCACAGAGCAGAGACTCGATCAGTGGATCACAGAGCAAAGACTGGATCAGTGGATCACAGAGCAAAGACTGGATCAGTGGATCACAGAACAAAGACTGGATCAGTGGATCACAGAGCAGAGACTGGATCAGTGGATCACAGAGAAAAGACTGGATCAGTGGATCACAGAGCAGAGACTGGATCAGTGGATCACAGAGCACAGACTGGATCAGTGGATCACAGAGCACAGACTGGATCAGTGGATCACAGAGCAAAGACTGGATCAGTGGATCACAGAGCAAAGAACGAGTGGGAGAAGCGTTCCTATGGTCACCAGTCGACTAAAAGCAGTAAAGCAGCAGAAGAAATGAAAATTGAACATTTCTGTCTTGGTGCTTTCGTTTCGGTGCCATTTCTCCATCCAGACCAGGACTACGGTAGCACAGCAACTTCCAGCGGATTATAACTAGTGATGCACGATATATCGGCCAACCGATATATATCGGCCGATATGTCACGTTTTTTAACTTATCGGTATCGGTCCGATATCAACAAATTCTGGCCGATATGTCAACAATTGGCAGAATTAAACCGCTACAGTTAGTTGGGTCACTGTCTGCGTGTCTCTCGGTGACGCGCTAAGCTAGCTGGTCCTAGCGGGCTCCTCCGTCACATCGCATCGCCCGAAAAGACGAAAGAAATGCGCGGAACGTTGCTCCGGGGTGTCGGACGCCGTCCTGCCGCCTTCTCGTCGGTTGCCGCGGCGGAGGTGGAGGAGGCGGAGGTGGCCGCTGTCTTTTCGGGCGATGCGATATGACGGAGGAGCCCGCTAGGACCAGCTAGCTTAGCGCGTCGCCGAGAGACACGCAGACAGTGACCCAACTAACTGTAGCGGTTTCTCCTAGCGGGCTCCTCCGTCACATCGCATCGCCCGAAAAGATAAAAAAAAAATGCGCGGAACGTTGCTCCTTCGCGGAGCTCCATCGGGTCCGCTCCGCCGTACTTCCTCTAACCACATGACAGAGTTTTACAGTGAGCCTTCCTTTAAATAAAGAGCACTGTTGTGCTTTTCAAATGTACAGTGTTTTTTCTGGTCTGTACTAAATTTGTGACACTACAGAAAACTTTTTTTCTCTACATATATCGATATCGGCAAATATCGGTATCGGCAGTGACTGCCGATATGTATATCGGATATCGATATCGGCCGAAATTTTCACATCGGTGCATCCCTAATTATAACGCATCATTTAGAGGAAAGTGACTCTGATGGTGAAGAAAGTGAAGCTGGCATGTTTGATGGAGATTTAGCTGCTGTTGGAATCAGAAACAGAGGATGAGGACTTTAACCTGTGTATATATCTGTGTGTATATATCTATGTGTGTATATATTTATGTGTGTATATCTATGTGTATATATATCTATGTGTATATGTCTATGTGTGTATATATCTATGTGTGTATATCTATGTGTATATATCTATGTGTATATATCTGTGTGTATATATCTATGTGTGTATATATTTATGTGTGTATATCTATGTGTATATATATCTATGTGTATATGTCTATGTGTGTATATATCTATGTGTATATATATCTATGTGTATATGTCTATGTGTGTATATATCTATGTGTATATATCTATGTGTATATATCTATGTGTATATATCTATGTGTGTATATCTATGTGTATATATCTATGTGTATATATATCTATGTGTATATATCTATGTGTGTATATATCTACGTGTGTATATATCTATGTGTTTATATCTATGTGTATATATCTATGTGTATATATCTACGTGTGTATATATCTATGTGTGTATATCTATGTGTGTATATATCTATGTGTGTATATCTATGTGTATATATCTATGTGTGTATATATCTATGTGTATATATCTATGTGTATATATTTATGTGTATATATCTATGTGTATATATCTATGTGTATATATCTATGTGTGTATATATCTATGTGTGTATATCTATGTGTGTATATATCTATGTGTGTATTAACCCTCCCCTATAGTTAGGTGCCTTATGTGTGTGTTAAATACAGTAATGACACACAGCACTGAGACTGATCCTTTTAGTACGGAGCCTTATGGTCGTGAAAATATGGTATGTGAATAAATGTAGGTTTATCCTTTTATTCCAGACGCGAGGCGGCTCGCGGTGAACTCGGTTCCTCTCGGGGAACCCGCCACCTTCTCGTGTTCCTGCAGTGACTCTGAATACACCAGCATGAAGGTGAAGTGGTACCAGCAGCAGCCCGGAGAGTCGCTCCGGCTCATCGCCACGCTCATGCTGGCCTCGCCCAGTCCCACGTTCGAACCCGAGTTTCCCGCCTCGCGCTTTGACGTGAACTTCAACGTGAGCAGGAGCACAATGACCATCCTCAGGACGACCCCCCAGGACGAGGCCACCTATCACTGCGCCTTTTATTCCTGGACGAGGGACGTGTGGAGCGGCACCTACCTGGCTTTAAAAGGTGAATCAGTGGCAGGATATTCTGTTCCTCTTATTCTTTATCTGCATAACATATAGTTAGTTCATTGAACAACGGGAGGGTTTCACTTTCTGCTGCACACACATCATTATTTAAAATACTGGAGCACACCAGAATGAGTGGAGCTTTAATTCATGGAATACAGAAATACACACTTTCTACAGGAACACACACTTTCTACAGGAACACACACTTTCTACAGAAACACACACTTTCTACAGGAACACACACTTTCTACAGGAACACACACTTTCTACAGGAACACACACTTTCTACAGGAACACACACTTTCTACAGGAACACACACTTTCTACAGGAATACACACTTTCTACAGGAACACACACTTTCTACAGGAACACACACTTTCTACAGAAATACACACTTTCTACAGGAACACACACTTTCTACAGGAACACACACTTTCTACAGGAACACACACTTTCTACAGGAACACACACTTTCTACAGGAACACACACTTTCTACAGGAACACACACTTTCTACAGGAACACACACTTTCTACAGGAATACACACTTTCTACAGGAACACACACTTTCTACAGGAACACACACTTTCTACAGAAACACACACTTTCTACAGGAATACACACTTTCTACAGGAACACACACTTTCTACAGGAACACACACTTTCTACAGGAACACACACTTTCTACAGGAACACACACTTTTTACAGGAATACAAACTTGCTACAGGAACACACACTTTCTACAGGAACACACACTTTCTACAGGAACACACTTTTTACAGGAACACACACTTTCTACAGGAACACACACTTTCTACAGGAACACACACTTTCTACAGGAACACACACTTTCTACAGGAACACACACTTTCTACAGGAACACACACTTTTTACAGGAACACACACTTTCTACAGGAACACACACTTTCTACAGGAATACAAACTTGCTACAGGAACACACACTTTTTAAAGGAACACACACTTTCTACAGGAACACACACTTTTTACAGGAACACACACTTTCTACAGGAACACACACTTTCTACAGGAACACACACTTTCTACAGGAACACACACTTTTTAAAGGAACACACACTTTCTACAGGAATACACACTTTCTACAGAAAGACACACATTCTACAGGAACACACACTTTCTACAGGAACACACACTTTCTACAGAAAGACACACATTCTACAGGAATACACACTTTTTACAGGAACACACACTTTGTACAGGAATACACACTTTCTACAGGAATACACACTTTCTACAGGAACACACACTTTCTACAGGAACACACACATTCTACAGGAATACACACTTTCTACAGGAACACACACTTTGTACAGACACTGCCATAATATATATAAACACTTTTTGATGGGTTTGATGTTCCAACTCTCTTAAACTGCAGATTAGATCAAAGTTCTGGCTCTTTTCACCCTGTTCTATTCGGTAGAACTCACTCAGAACACAGGTGAATACACGGTGGTGCAGACAGAACCTGACCCGGTCCACCCAGGAGACGCCGTGACCCTGCACTGTTCAGTTTTCTCTGGACACAGGACGTGTCCGGGTCCTCCGAGCGTGTTCTGGCTCCGGGCCGGATCAGGCGGATCTCATCCAGACGTCCTGTACACGGGTGGAACCCACCAGGACGGCTGCGACGGGCCGGCCGACGGCGATTCGCCCCCAAACGTCTGTAACTACCGATTCTCTAAGAACGCGTCTGATGCTGGAACTTACTACTGCGCCGTGGCCACGTGTGGAGCCATTCTCTTTGGAAAGGGAACAAAGCTGAAGGTCGCAGGTAAATGTGTTAGTCTGTTAACTCGTCAACTCCAGTTTTACCTTCACGTGGTTTTGGGGCTAGAAACATGATGTTATTTCATGGGATACGTAATTTACAGTGGAGCTGCAACGATTGGTTAATTATTAATTAGTTATTAATTGTCTTAATTAGCAACATTGACTTTAATCACACCAGCATGCATCGTAAATGAGAATGAATTTAAAAAACTACAGTAAAAAAATGTTTCATTGGTCAAATCAGATATAACAATAAGCTTCATTCAACTGTAATACAGAAAACTCATAGAAACTAATTATTACATATTGCACCTTTAATACATAAAGCGTCGCTACACGTTGATTAATCAATTAGTCTCCAATATTTTGATAATAGATTAATTAATTTAAGTCATTTTTCAAGAAAAATTCCTGATTCCAGCTTTGCTCCTCTGAATATTTTCTGGTTTCTTTAGGCTTCTATAATGAACTAAAACTACAACACATTTTCAAGTAGAGCTCCAATGATTAGTCGATTATCGATTAGTTAGATAATCGATTAATTATGAAGCAAATGTCCAAATTCTCTGGTTCCAGCTTCTGTTCTATGATTATTTCCTGGTTTCTTCATTCTTCTATAATAGTAAACTGATGATCTTTGGGTTGTGGACTGTTGGGTCATTTTAGGTTGTGCAGAAGTGCATTATATTATCACCAAACAACTGATGAATTGTTCAATTCAATAATCAATAGATTAACTTAACTTAAACTATCAAAAGAGTCGAGATGCATCCTTTATATCCAGTGTCTCGTTGAGCTTGTTTAGACAAGTTTGTTTTTATGGCTTCACTTTTCCATCAAATGCATCATTTTACACACATTTCTCCTTAATTTATTAACTTATCATAATTAAGTCGTCATATCTACTAACTTCTTATTTAAAGTTGTATAAAGTTCTGAGGATTTGAACATTATTTGGCTGAATTTATAATGAAAAAGTCCAGTGGGAAGTCACCAAGGTTTTTTAGAGGTGGATAATATGGGTAACAGTAAATTAAATAAACTTTCACTGTTCCTTTTCCTGTTTTAGGAAGCGGTGTTTTGCTGCAGAATGACGTGATTCTGTTGGTGCTTTGTGCAGCTTTAGTGATCAGCGTGGTGGTTATAGTCGTCCTCGTTTTCGCCATCAACAACATCAAGTGTGATCGCTGCCACGGTACAACAAACAAATATTAATACACATATTAATACCTCAGTCTGTCACATGGTAATTAGTCCTTATTCGTTGTAATTTAATGTTTTTTTATTTTATTCTACTATCCAGCTGCTGTTTATCCTGCAACAGCCGTGAAAAACATGAAGGTAAGAAATGTAAGGACGGTAAACGATGATTTATTCAAAGAAGTTCACTACTTATGCATTTGGCTGATTAGGTATTTGTCGTCTCTACGTTTCCTCAGAGAGACGAGGACTCGTGGGTTTATTCTGCTGTGGTCTTCACCCTGATGAAACCTGGTGGTGGATCTAAGGAAAACCAGAAGGTCTACGCTGCTGTCAAGGCTTTGGGGCTGGATTAGTGAGAGTTATATGCTAAAAAGGGTCTTTTTTTGTAGTTTCCTGGTATTTTCTTATGATAAAATAATCCTCAGGATCATATCAGTCATCAGCTCCTCACATATTTAATAATGGAAACTCATATATAAGTCTACATTGTGCATAAATTCTTCCTGTTTGCTTGAAAATCCTCCTGAGCATTGATCATATTTATTGGAAAAGAATATATTAAATCAATAAGAATTTGTGATAGAAAGAGCCATAACTGACCTTCTGTGCAGTTTTACTAACATACTAATTTCACAACGGTGGTCTACTCTTTTTTATATAATGATATTTTTTTACATAAGGGATAATGTGAGGGTCTAAGGACAGGGGCTGTTGTGTTGCTTTTGTACACAATGTAAAGCCATTTGGGGCAAATCTGATTTGTGATTCTGGGCTATACAAATAAATTGAATTGAATTGAATTGAATTGGGGCGACACGGTGGAGCAGTGGGTAGCACTGTTGCCTCACAGCAAGAAGGTCGCAGGTTCAAGACCGCTTTGGGGCCTGGGTCTGGGACCTTTCTGTGTGGAGTTTGCATGTTCTCCCCGTGTCTGCGTGGGTTTTCACCGGGTTCCTCCCACAATACAAAACATGCTCAGGTTAATTGGCAAATCTAAATTGCCCATAGGTGTGAGTGTGTGTGAATGGTGTGTGAATGGTGTGTGTGCCCCACGATTGGCTGGCGACCATCTGGGGTGTATCCCTGCCTCTCGCCTTAACGCGCTGGGATAGGCTCCAGCAGACCCCTGCGACCCCGAAAGGGAATAAGCGGGATAGAAAATGGATGGATGAATTGAATTGAATGTGGTGTAATCCTAAAAACCTGGTACCAAGCTCATAAATTTCTTCATATCTGTAAAATAAAACAGATTTATTGTCGTTTTTCCTCCTCAGCTCCAACATCTGATTTGCAAAAAAAAATTCAGACAGAAACCAAATTGTGCTTCATTGTGTAATAATGCTTGTTGTTCCTTTCAATAAAATATGATTATCAAACTTGATGTTTACATCTCAGTTTGTTTGTTTTTTTCCTATATATAAGATATATCACACTCTATTTTGCTATTTTTGTTTTCTGGTCTCATAGTTGATTCCTGTGAAAACTGATGATAATCAGAATCTCTGCTCAAACCATCCTCATCTCTTCAGTTACATCTTAAAACAAACACTTGGTGGGAGGAATCCTGTTTAAAGACTTTCATTGAAAAAAAAAATGCAAAAGAATAAAACAAACATAAATTTATATGTGATGCAATATGCGACAGACTATTACCAAAAGGCATAAAAGTGCGAAGATGATCCATAAAACATCTTAAAGATTCTACAAAATAAAATAAGATAAGATACAGAGGTCAGATGTACAATGAGAGAATCTCTGTTTCTGTGATTTATTTCCTTATTTAAATCATCATGATTCCGTTGTTTTAAATCTTAATATCGCTGTAGACTGTCTCTTCCTTCTCCTTCCTTCTTGCTGCTTTGCCGACTTTCCTGCTGGTAAAGTTTGGTTTAGAATAAACCAACGAGTCTTCATTTCTCTGAGGGAATATGTGGAAAATTAGAAGGTTGTAGACGTTCATATTTTTGTACAAACAGCCAGATAACTTCCAACTTTTCCTGCTATAACTGACCTGCTGACTTTGTTGGTCACTGCTGGCTGTGGTCAGATCAGTTTGCAGAGAAACTGCAGCTGGATTATAAAATACAACAAAGACGAGTTGAGATGAAAGATGATGATTTAACTTTACACAACATGTAAAATCACGCTACAAAACATTACAGAATATGTATGTAAAGGCAAAACGCAAAGCATTTAGGCCCAGAAAATGTAATATTACATGATACATATATATATATATATATAAGATTAGATAAGATAAGACTTTATTGATCCCACAACGGGGAAATTTGGTTGCTACTGCAGCGTACAGAGTAAAGAGAAAGAAAAGAAAATAAAAGCTATAAAAAATAAGAATACACAACATTATGTACAAAATTCGTAGAATTTGTTTATCAGCATACACAGTATGCATTATGGACATAAGAATGGAGAAAAAATACTAATAAATAGCAAGAAAAAAGTATGCATAAGCAAAGCATATATACATACATACATGCACGTACATACATGTACACATACATAGCTAATATATATATATATATATATATATATATAAATATATATATATATATATATATATATATTTATTTTTTTTTTATCTATCTATATACACACACTTAAATACAAGGGATTTTCTTATTTTTTCACTTACAAATTAGTATTTCACTTCAGTTTTTACTTAAATAGACACAAAGAAAGTCTGAAGCCATAATTGATTTGTGTTTTGTTAGAATGTGTAAATAAACGAGTGACAACCAAAAATCACATCAACAAATGACTATGATATAGAAAGCGAAAAAATCAATAAATCCCTTGTATTTGATAGAGGTAGGAATCATTGTGAGCTTAAGTGTAGATATATGTAATAATTAATAAAAAAAATAATTAATAAATATATGAGAAGACATTAATCTCTAGGTTATTTTAAACAAAAACCAGAATTGTTCCTTACCGTTGCAAAAATCACAAGATTTCCTCTTGAAATAAATCAGGACGACGATCAAACTTGCAGCCAGAGCAGCAGACAACAGCAGCAGAATAGATTTGGTCTTAATGTCTTAAATGATATGAAAAGAGAAAACAATGGAAGTGAAATCTTGTCTGACGAGATGTTATACACATTCAGATTCTTAATTAAACTCACCAATGTCTTAATTTCACCGTTATATAAAATGAAAATGCATTTACCTTCAATGGTTGGTTTGGTTCCATTTACCAATAATATCTCTTGACACGTGGCCACTTCAGATATATCAGATTCTGGTGCTGGGAAAAATAAAACACCAATTAGAAACAAGTTTTACTCACCTTGATAAATGAATTTGTTATTCCACTCTAATTAAAATACAGTGTAAATGGTGTTTAATGTCAACATGGTGATTACATTTGTAAAGCAGGTAAAACCTCTACTCACTAATTCCATTTACCTTTAATTCTCAGGATTATTGCTTTCAAAAACGTCAAGTGAAGACCATCTACTTTCATACAGTAGTAAAGCCCAGTATCACTTAGCTTGGTTCCATTAATACTCAGGACAAATGTTCCAGGTCCTTGTTTGGCTGTAATACGAGGAGTCTCAATAATATCAAAATTAAAAGCATATGTTCCAGCCAGGAACTCAGGTACGTTTCCAGCAACAATTCTGATCCAGAATAATCTTAATGATTTTAATGAAGATGTTTCTCTGGGACATTTCAGAGTCACATCATCTCCAACATTAACAGTCTGTGTCACAAAGATCTGATCGTCCGTACATTCTGAAAAAGATCAAAACCAACACAGGTATTAGATTCTAAATTGCTGCAAGAAAGTGACTAAATAAATGTCATTTATCTGAAGTAACGACTAAATATACTTACGACCAACGCTGAGCATGAGCAGGATATAAAACCAGAACATTTTCTTGTTAATTCCCGTAAGACAGCAGGTAATTTAAACTATACCAGAAGAGGATTCCGCCTAAAGTAGTTGTATGAAATGGGAGGGAACTATTTCAGAACAATCTGATTGGCTGCTTGTTACTGTGATGTTTCAGGCTACAACCACAGTGGAAAATATAAACCGCCTTTGCATCGCAAACAGATGACAAAAAAAGCGACATCAAGCTTTTGCTTCCTTCTTGCAAGGTGGGTTTCTATTATTGATCTCAAACGACCTCTTCAAACACTAAACATCAAACGTCTTGGTGGTCGAATATTTCTGACACCAACACTCACAGGGTCTCTGTTCGTCAGTCTGTCACTGAAAGTCAGTGAAACACAAACTGTGGATAAGAACAAGCTAAAAGATCATTTTAAGTTCATTCTAGTCCCCAAAGGAGACTGTTGACAGTCAAATTCTATTCTCTGGAAGGTGGGTGGAGGTATGGAATGTTGGGGAGGATGGGCGAGATGGCAGGTAGGGTGGAGAGTCACCAATCTACAGGAGCTGAAAATCCAAGGACAGGATTCCCTGTACAACCACACCATGTTGACTTATGCCATTGCCCTCTAAACTAGGAATAGTGCAAAAGAATTAGTGGCCCTTGAACTCGGAATTCAAGACTTGATTCAAACCTGATTCAAAAGTAATGACGCCAAAGCAAGGTGGAATCAATGATGTTTGCCCAGTAGTACATTAGCAGCACTCTTTGATGCTGTGATGCACCCATCACCTTACTGTGGCCTCATTGTGGACAGTGGAACTTGTTTACCTCAGAAGGCTGAATTCCAGACAGTTTTGAGTGAGAAGGAACACAACAAGGTAGATGATCCGACAGAAAGTGAACCGCTGCATCCGGAATCTTCTCCTAGTAGTAGCTACAGGTTCGTAGGCAGTGATGCTAACTAGTAGCAGCTACAGGTTCGTAGGCAGTGATGCTAACTAGTAGCAGCTACTGGTTCGTAGGCAATGATGCTAACTAGTAGCAGCTACAGGTTCGTAGGCAGTGATGCTAACTAGTAGCAGCTACAGGTTCGTAGGCAGTGATGCTAACTAGTAGCAGCTACAGGTTCGTAGGCAGTGATGCTAACTAGTAGCAGCTACAGGTTCGTAGGCAGTGATGCTAACTAGTAGCAGCTACAGGTTCGTAGGCAGTGATGCTAACTAGTAGCAGCTACTGGTTCATAGGCAGCAATATTAACTACTCGTAGCTACTGGTTTGTGGGCAGTGACATTAACTAGTAGTAGCTAGTGGTTCGTAGGCAGTGATACACCGATACTAACCTCTAACTAGCAGCTACCAGTCAGTAGGCAGTGATTCTAACTAGAAGTAGCAGCGACTAAGTTAGTAGGTAGCATTACTATGGTTTGGGATGCAGAAGCGAGATCAGGGCAGGATTAGAATGCTGGTTTGTACTAAACTGGAAAAAACAGGTGCTTTGTAGATTAGAGAGGATCAGTGGTAGAGCTGACATGGAGGCAGGAAACATACAGGACAAAACCAGCCAGCCAGAAGACAGCATGACAATAACCAGGTGTTGTTGTGTCAACCAAACCACACCTCATCAGACATACCAAAAACCGCTGATATGAAACTTTAAAATCATCAAAAGTAGAACTTCCTTCACAGCTCTACTTTCTTGTGCAGAGAATGAGAATAACTAGATTGGTGCACAGTACCTCCATGTTTTTTTTACTTTCTGGTTTTTCCTATCCATGCAGCTGAGAACTGGACTTTCATGAACTTTCTGTTTTGTGATCTCTGCTTCTTTCTTTGCTTCTTTCCGTGCACTTCAAACAACAAACACACATTCACTCACCACTGGCCAACAAGTGACATCTGGAAAGTTTTGTATCGTGGTTCCGTTGTAAGGCTTTCATTAAACTAGAAACATTTTCTGACTGACCATGTCGAACCATCTAATGCTGAAAAATAAAACTACATAAATGGTCTTATCAGTGATTGTGGTGTAGTGTCCTTAATGTCTTTGTCTCCAACATTTCAGACTCAGTAACACACCGGTCTTTCACAGTGAACCAAGCGCTACAGACGCTTCGTCATATTTCCTCGTCTTAGCTTTGGGAGACTTTCGTTTGTCTCTTTATCTCCGTCTCTCTCCGCCTGTCTTCTCATCCCTGTTAAATATGTTTTCATGGTGTCACTTGGTGTCTACACTTCATACTCATACTCTGCTATATGCTCCCTGTGAACACTCTGCTGCCCCCTAATGTAGTGGAGGCACAATTGCATTTTATTCTAGAACCGTAGCATGTTCCCCAAGAGTCAAACACGCCCCTCCGATGGAGCAAACAAGGAAGTAAAACACACAGCATCTAAACTACAAAATAAAACAGGGTTATACAATAACCCAAACCCGAACCCAACAGTGTCTGCATTGGACACGTTAGCCATCAGGCTAAACACCTAAAAACATCTTTTAGGGTTTTTGATCACTGTGTCGACAGGATATTTGCAGCCATCAGGACCAGTTTTTTATAAGTGTGAACAGCTCCAGTTTCAAACCACAGTATCACCACCTACCTCCAGCTTCATCACAGGCCGCCCTGCACATGTAGGTCAACGGTTTCATGCTATTCTGAACTCTGTGGTGGAAACGTGGCTAGAAACGCTGCGTTGCTACAGGAAGAAGATCACCGCTCACTAGCAGACGTGGCGGTGAACAATGCAGGCTTCAAACAGTCCCAGTTAGAACAAGCACATTTACATTTGTATTTAAATCACGATTAGATTTTGCATATTCAAATTATATTCAACCTGGTTAAATGTTATGTTAAATGTTATGTATTACATGTACATGTCACTATATGAATATTATAAGTATGATAGAAAGGGCCTGAAATAATAAAGGGAATAAACAAGTGCATTGATTTTTATAAGGAGTCAGTGCTTGTTCATGTTTTAATAAGGTCCTGTTCAAGAATATAACACATTTGCAGAGGAAATAATAATCATACATTGCACATTTGGGCAAATGGCATTTAATTTTTAATATATTTGTACACATATACACGCAGAGATGAAGATTCCTTCCTTTTTATTGCAGCCAGTGAAGCTGCTGCAGAGACACCTGTTGGCCAGATGAACCAAATTTGTTATGGCCTGTCAGACACCGTTTCTACAGCAAATGAGGCTGAAAAAGCACAAAGCATTTAGGGAAAATGACATTTTTTGTGATATAAACCTTGTCCACCGCGACATCTTTCCACCATGAAGACTCATTTCTTGATTATAACTGAATAGAAGACGTGTGTGTAGAGACAATCTTCCTCCGCTGCCTCTGGATTCCATTTCCCTGTTGTCTTCTTGGTCAGTGAAGAATAAAACCAAATAATCATCATATATCTGAGGGAAATGAATCACATCAATGTACACAAGTTCAAGCAAACAAAACATGCTCAGCTTTTTTTGGTATTTGAACCTTACCTGCTGCCCCCCACAGGCTGTTTCACCGTGTGCTTGCACAGCAGTGGCAGCTTTAAAGTAAGAAATAATTAATTTAAATTAAAAAAAAAGAAAGAAAATACTGAATAATAATAAGCAACACAGGTTTTACTTTAAAACAGGAGATGAAGGACGCTGTAGGTTATTTTTATTTGAGCAGTGATGAGTATTTGCCGAACAAAATAAATCTGAAATATATCTTACCGCTGCAACAATCAGATTTTCTCTTAGAATAAATCAGGAGGACGATGACGATCAAACTTGCAGCCAGAGCAGCAGACAACAGCAGCAGAATAGATTTGGTTGAATTGTCTTAATTGATATGAAAAGGAGAAAATAATTAAATATGCAAATAGTTTTTTATTGAGATGTTACATTAACAAACATTAAAAAATGTTAATTTCACCTTAATATGAAACTATAGTGCATTTACCTTCGATGGTTAGTTTGGTTCCGTTTCCTAATAATATCTCTCCACACGTGGCCACAGCACAGTAGTAAGTCCCAGCATCAGAGGAGCTGACGTTCTTAGACAAACTGTAGACACATTTGTGCTGAGACAAAGTCTCTGAACCATTTCCACATCCTCCACTGTTTCCATGAGCGTAAATCAAACTGTGATGAGATTCCTCTGATCCGGCTCTGAACCAGAACACTCGGTGTTCTTCAGAACATCTTTGAGCGTCAGAGTCAGAGAGGACTGAACACTGGAGAGACACAGAGTCTCCTGGACGGACTGGATCAGCTGCAAAGTCCTGAGTGACCACACGGATGTCAGCTTCTGGTCCTGGGGACGTTGGAAACACACATTAGGAACAGGTTTTACTCACTTTGATGATAATCTGATTACTGACGTTTCTTTACCTTTGATGCTCAGAAATGTTCCCTTCAAAAACGTCAAGTGAAGATCATCTACTTTCATATAGTAGTAAAGTCCAGTATCACTTAGCTTGGTTCTATCAATACTCAGGACAAATGTCCCAGGTCCTTGTTTTGCTGTAATACGAGGAGTCTTACTTACATTATCAGAATAAATGTTAGTGGAATTAAAATCATATGTTCCAGCCAGGAACTCAGGTACGTTTCCAGCAACAATTCTGATCCAGAATAATTGTAATCATTTTAACAAAGATGTTTCTCTGGGACATTCCAGAGTCACATCATCTCCAACATTAACAGTCTGTGTCACAAAGATCTGATCGTCCGTACATTCTGAAAAAGATCAAAACCAACACAGGTATTAGATTCTAAATTGCTGCAAGAAAGTGACTAAATAAATGACATTTATTTGGAGTAAAGACTAAATATACTTACGACCAACGCTGAGCATGAGCAGGATATAAAACCAGAACATTTTCTTGTTAATTCCCGTAAGACAGCAGGTAATTTAAACTATACCAGAGGAGGATTCCGCCTAAAGTAGTTGTATGAAATGGGAGGGAACTATTTCAGAACAATCTGATTGGCTGCTTGTTACTGTGATGTTTCAGGCTACAACCACAGTGGAAAATATAAACCGCCTTTGCATCGCAAACACATGAAACAACACTAACACAAAGATTTTGTTCCGTGTTGCATGGTAGGTTTTTATTTTTGATACTCAGCACTGACAGGGATGATTTCAATCTTGATGTATAATACATTCACACTTCACATGGAAAAAATCAAAAGACATTGTAACAAGCACATTATTAATTTATCCCACATGTCTAGAGAATATTTAAGTAAAAATACTCGATAAAGGTTAGAGAAAGATCATTTAACAGCAAATGAACCACAGTACCAGATTCTGGCAGATGGCTGGAACCAGAATTCATCAAAGATATTCTAGTCTACAAACGCGCAGTTAAGAAAATTAAACATATCGAGGGTTATGAACATAACCATAGTTCTATGAATCCTGGCAAAGTTTTAAGCACTGGACATCACTTTGAATATTTGTAGGAACTAGGTGACCTGTGACCCTATTATCTTTTGGTAGGATCAGATTCCTAGAACCTTCTCTAAACACTAGGGTCCTAAATCAAGGATTTATAGAACCATTGTTACATTTGTAAACCCCATTCTCTGTCATCCCATCACGAGGACCAAGAACCCTACCTCATTGGCTATCAGCCAGAGAACTTAGGATGAGGACCACTTGTATTCGATGACTGGCCCTGAGGCCGGAGATCCAAGGAGGGGGGTGAGGGGGTGGAACAGCACAAACCCCTCCTGTACTGTTCCAACAGTGATGACTGCACAAGCCAGACTCCACATGTCTACCTTGGTGATTCCACACCAAGGTAGACATTAACCATGCAAGATCTCTTGCCATGACGGCAAAAGCCTGCAATGAAGCATTTCAGAGGTCCTCACAGAAACCCCAGACAAGGCCTGCTGCAGAGAAGCAGAGAGAAGGAGCAGGAGGTAGAGAGAGATTTGCAGATTTGCCCCATGCAAGCCGCGGCATTCTATACCCGAGAGAGGAGCTCATTAGTCATCAGTGTCCCTGCATTGGAGGCGTGGGCACCTGGTATCTTGGTACAACTATGAGGGCGGTCATAGCCGTTCAATGGCTGGCATATGTCCAAGGCTGACCTTCACTGGTTCCTCTATGTCCACAAGGAATTGGGCATCCGAGGAAGCATGGGGGAAGACCAGTAGACCTACACTGCCCTTTCAGTGCCTCATCAGTATCTACAGGCTCGTCACAGGAGGGTTAAGTAAGCCCATCTCCTGCCAGTAGCAATGGGGCTTCACTTAACGGACTGCCTTCTAAAACTGCAGAAAAGTCCACGACAGAGCATGGAAGTGTCCTCAAGGTAGTCCTCGCCTCTCAAGGAGAAAAAGGAAGATATGCTAGGTCACAGTTGACCTTGTTGGTATAGGTACTTGAAGTACATGAGAGTGAGATCCAGTGCTTTGCACAAACAGATAAACACACATTCAGTCACCACTGGCCAACAAGTAACGCGTGGAAAGTTTTGTATCTTGGTTTCAGTGTAAGGTGTGAATTCAAAGAGGCCTTTCTTCCGCTGTGTTTTAGTCTCAGGAAGCTGGGCTTGCACTGCTGTTTTACATTAGGCTTGTTGAATGATGGTAAATTATTGTAAATGGTTTATCTGTGAGTGTTACTCATTCACTGGTTTCACTTCGGCCAGTTTAAGTTTGCATGATAATTTAAATAGGATTGACAACCTTGTTAAAATCTGTTCCGTGACCGAATCAATACATTTATATTAAAATTTTAACAAAACATGACCTAATAGGAAGATTGTGTATTTTCAGACAGCACATATTACTGTAGGTGTTGATACATCTATACAAATCAGTGACATTTTGTTCTTAAAATCAGCATTTCAAACAATAATTAAATATTAGCATGCCGAAACCTCTTGCAGCTTCTCTCTTCTGCTTTAACACCCAGCACATATCCTGTTGAAGCCTACAATCTCACGCTCAGGTTGATTCTGAGCAAACATCACTGGTTGGTCAAAAGGAAATGGCCGCCACAGCTTTCGTCTGTGAGCGTAGCTGTTGCATGTGGCTTTGCAGACAGACATGATGCAGAATGCATGTACAAACAACAACCAGCAACACTAGTGAGCTGTGAGTGAACATTTTGTTGGGTTTTATGTGCTGAAATAGAAGCCATCCATTTCATATGATTACCTGTCTCCTTAACTTGTATAGAACATATTTTACAATGTTCGTTTTCTCAAAGAAACAGAGTTCCCCACGTCTTGACTTTCTTCAAGCTTTCAGCGTTGATTTCCCTGGCTTTACCCTGCAAGTCCCCAAACCCACATTCTGATGCCCTTGAAGTGACTTTCAAAAGTCTCCTCTTACGTTATTGTTTTAGAGCTGTTATCTAGTTTTGTGCAGTTTACACAAAAAAAACTGCACAAGCCAAACCAAACAAGTTCTTATCCTTTCAAATCCGTTCAAATTTTCCTTTTAGACCTAATGTGTTATTTAAGTGTGCACAGACTGGCTACTAAAAATCAACTCATCTGGTTAGAGTAAAATGCATTCGTGCATCTCGCCTTCAACTCTAACCTCACTACATATCCTGTTGATAACCACAGTCAGGTCTGTTCTTTGTAAACAGCCTTGGTGGTCGGTCAAAGGCAGTTAGTGTCTATGTTAGTGAAGCTGCTGTATTGTGGTTTTTACTCATGCAGATGCTACGCATAATCAAATACAAGTCTTAGAGGTTCACTTAATACATTTACATTGCACCAAGGTCTAGTAGGGGGCATTACATGAGGACGTTCCATCACTAAAACTCCAGAGCTCTGCAGATGAACAGCATTTCTGTTTTATTGAATGATGTGACACCTTTGCTGTGTTAATGAGTCTCTAATGAAGGTTCTGTGACAGTGACACTGCTGCAAGTCTATGTTATTGGGTCTTTACAGTTTCCTTGTTGAAAGTACTGATCATGCTAGGTGTCATAGCATGCATGCACAATGGTCTTCTTCTGATCATTTTTTTGTGTAGACATGCTTAAACAAACACTTTGACTTAAACTACTTTTGTGCAATAGTTGTGATGAGTTTATACATTTGGAAATTGGACCTAAGAGCAGATTCAGGAAATGCCACCATGAGGTATTCTGGGTTTAAAGGGGTGAATTGTTGGTGATTGGTGGAGCCCAGCAGATGACCCTTCAGTGTTAGGGCACCACAGGACATATGTCAGGTAGATTCTGGCAAACCCAGTGACGCGTTTGATCAGACCAGTTGGAGTCCAGATGAGACTGGAGGACAGCTAGGATGGAACCAGGAGTTGGCGGCTGGTAACCCAACCCACCAATCAATCTTAGGAGAGATGTTGAAAACTCACCACGAAGGGAATAAAAGCTGGCGTGATTAGGAAAGATCACATGGAGATAGAAGGTGACCTTGGTCAGGGTTTGTACATCCACCAAGAAGAAGGAAGCATGGAGAAAATCCCCCACAGCCACCTCACACTGCAGAGTTTGTGAATGTTTTAAAGGTAGGTTCATCAAATATAGTTCTGGACTCCTGTAGAAACATGCTGGGCCCTGTGTGAGAGACCCATACACGGTGAAAGTTCATCATGTTCAGCCTCCAGATATAAAAGAAAGGCTCACAACAAAGATCATGATTCCAAAACTTTCCAAAAAGAACTGCAGAATTCTTTTTTTGAGTTTCCTTTGTTTTACATTAGAATAATATATGTAGGTGAGGTTCATCATTGGTAAGATCAACAAAAACAAGTGTGATCGCTGTGACTGTAAATAAACCTACTACATTGTATTAATACATCAGTCTGTAGCACATTCAATTAGACCTTTTCTATTGCAATTTAATTATTTCTCATTATTTTGTAATCCAGGTGCTGCTTCTATGCACACGACTTGTGCAAAAGTCATGAAAAACATGAAGGTAAGAAATTTAAAAGATAAACAATGATTTATTCAAAGAAGTTCACTAATTATGCATTTGGCTGATTAGGTATTTGTCATCTCTACGTTTCCTCAGAGAGACGAGGACTCGTGGGTTTATTCTGCTGTGGTCTTCACCCTGATGAAACCTGGTGGTGGATCTAAGGAAAACCAGAAGGTCTACGCTGCTGTCAAGGCTTTGGGGCTGGATTAGTGAGAGTTATATGCTAAAAAGGGTCTTTTTTGTAGTTTCCTGGTATTTCTGAATGTTATTTCGGCTCTCTTTGCTTCCTGCTTTGTTCCCAATGTTGCCTCTTCCTTCTCCTCAGGATGATATCAGTTCTCTCATGCCAAGAGTCATCACTTGATTAGCCTCGCATGCAGTATTTTGCCAAAAGTATTCGCTCACCCATCCGAATAATCCGAATCAGGTGTCGACTGTGAGCTGGATTATCACAAAGTGGAAGTGTCATGGCCGACAATGGAAGGCGTTTCCATGGCTGGAGGTTCTCTGGATGATGAACCATGTTTCTCCATCTGATCTGATCTGAAGGACGGGTCTGGGTTTGGTGAGCGATACTTTTGGCAGTTTAGTCTATTCTAAATCAGAAGAAGAACAAGAAATGGAATCCCACTGCTCCTGTTTGCTCTAAAAACCTCCTAAGCATTAGCTGTCTTTATTTTTTACTTGTGTTGCCCACTGATGATGTGCAGTAATGTTTTTTATACCTTTTTAAAATCTAAAACCAATAAACATTTGTAACAGAAAGAGTAATAATTGAGTTTGTGTGGAGTTTTACTAATGTCTATTTTATGGTGTGGAGTATTTTGAACTGCAAATCATGCAAATATATTCCAGTAGAGCTGCAAAATAT
This sequence comes from Eupleurogrammus muticus, assembly GCA_036785175.1. NCBI lineage: Eukaryota > Metazoa > Chordata > Actinopteri > Scombriformes > Trichiuridae > Eupleurogrammus > Eupleurogrammus muticus. Next base: position 31,135,648 of record JAYKQN010000004.1, on the reverse strand, counting down.
AAATATAGACCTGGAAATGTGCATGTTCTTAAAGCAAAATATTTTATTCTAATAAGTGGCTACTGGAAACGCGGTGTGTTTTATAGAGTTTTTACGTTGCTCTGTATTAGTCAGATGGTAGTGGAGGAAAAAAAAGATGAATTAAGTCCATGGTTATTGAGTGCATGTAATGAGTCTGCAGGGGCAGTAATACGCATTTAAGAATCAAGTTGTGTTTTCATATTTTAAGAAAAAAATGCATTTGTCATTTCAGAGAAAAATCAGTTTAGTTTAGATTTCTGGTGTGAAGTGCCAGCAGCTCTTCTTTAATGAAATACTTGTTAAACACTTACAGTACATGGTTGTTCCTCCTCCTCAGGTCCTCCCTCTCTGGACTCGTTTGCCTAAACAATTAGAAATAATAGTCCTTGGTCTTAATTTAAGAGGGACATTGCAAAGGTTGAGTCACCGAAGCTCTGCATAAACCTAAAAAACATTCATTTATCCCTGTGGTGTCAAGGAACATCACAGACACAAAAGACTAAAGAAAGAAAAATGGAATAATCAGAAGAATCCATGGAAAAATAAATACATATGTGTGTGTATATAAATTAGTCATTATTAAATACATATAATAATTAATTTAGATAAATGATCTATACATTATTAACTTACTGTTTACACTACTGGTGGCTAAATAAATTCAGACAGAAATTAAATTGTAATTATACAATGCAATGATGCATGTTTTTACCTTTTATAATAGATGAATAAATGAGCAAGAGAGAGAGTTTATGAGGGTTTGAAGGTCTGAAAAAAGACACTGGATGGATGCATCTTCTTTGAAGACTTTAATAAAAAAAAGCAAAAGAATTAAACAAAAATTAATTGATATGCGATGCAATATGCTATAGACTATCACTAAAAGCCATAAAAGTATAAAATGTGGATATTTTTGCATCATAAAAAACATCTTTGAAATTCTAAAATAAAATAAGATATGACACAGAGGTCAGATGTAAAATGAGAGAATCTCTGTTTCTGTGATTTATTTCCTTATTTAAATCCTCATGATTCCGTTGTTTTAAATCTTAATATCGCTGTAGACTGTCTCTTCCTTCTCCTTCCTTCTTGCTGCTTTGCCGACTTTCCTGCTGGTAAAGTTTGGTTTAGAATAAACCAACGAGTCTTCATTTCTCTGAGGGAATATATGGAAAATTAGAAGGTTGTAGACGTTCATATTTTTGTACAAACAGCCAGATAACTTCCAACTGTTCTTGCTATAACTGACCTGCTGACTTTGTTGGTCACTGCTGGCTGTGGTCGGATCAGTTTGCAGAGAAACTGCAGCTGAATTATAAAATAAAACAGACTTTTTTAAACAGAAGATGAAAAATTCTGTAATTTACGTAATTTTTTACATCACAGAATATGAATGACAATGCAAAAGTCATAGAGTCCCACAACATATGATCGTGAATAAAAAACAATAAATATATACACCGTTTAGATATTACTCTCAATGTTATTCTAACAAATTAATTAGAATAAAATGAATCTGAAATATTTCTTACCGCTACAACAATCAGATTTTCTCTTAGAATAAATCAGGAGGACGATGACGATCAAACTTGCAGCCAGAGCAGCAGACAACAGCAGCAGAATAGATTTGGTCTTAATGTCTTAAATGATATGAAAAGGAGAAAATAATTAAATATGCAAAGTGTTTTTGTTGAGATGTTACATTAACAAACATACAAAAAACTGTTGATTTCAACCTTAATATGAAACTATAGTGCATTTACCACTGGCCACAGCACAGTAGTAAGTCCCAGCATCAGAGGAGCTGACGTTCTTAGACAAACTGTAGACACATTTGTGCTGAGACAAAGTCTCTGAACCATTTCCACATCCTCCGCTGTTTCCATGAGCGTAAATCAAACTGTGATGAGATTCGTCTGATCCGGCTCTGAACCAGAACACTCGGTGTTCTTCAGAACATCTTTGAGCGTCAGAGTCAGAGAGGACTGAACACTGGAGAGACACAGAGTCTCCTGGACGGACTGGATCAGCTGCAAAGTCCTGAGTGACCACACGGATGTCAGCTTCTGGTCCTGGGGACGTTGGAAACACACATTAGAAACAGGTTTTACTCACTTAAATTAGGATCCATTGTATGGTGGTGTGTGAATTTACCTTCGATTCTCAGAAATGTTCCACTCACGAACGTCATGTGATTGTTTTTCACTTTTACACAGTAGTAAACTGCAGTATCACTCATCTTTGCCCTCGTAATATGCAGAAGAAACGTCCCGGGCCCTTGTTTTGCTGTGATGTGACCAGTCACATCAACGATATTCCCATAATCAAAGGCATAGGTTCCACCCAGAACTTCAGGAAAGGTTCCAGAAACAATCCTGATCCAAAACAGGTTTGTTGATCGCCAAAGTGTCTGACGGGCACAGGTCAGAGTCACATTCTGTCCAACACCAGCAGTCTCTGTTGTAAAGCTGGGACCGTTGGTGCATCCTGGAAATGAAATTCAACAGAGCATGGATTAACAGAAGAGATACATACATGATGCAAATTATTTAAAATATATCCCCATAGATATACTTACGTCCAATTCTGAACACGAGGAGTATGAGGAATGTGATCAGCATTTTCTTCTTTTACCAGTTGAGACAAGGGATTTGGTTTAATATGGTGGTATGGAGTGGGAGGGGACAATTTCACAGAAATCTGATTGGCTGTTTATTGTGTCAACACCCCGTGATGTAAAACGGGTTAACCAAAACTTTCCGAAAACATGAAACAACAAACGGCGGCGTTCTCATACACAACAAATTGACGGAAACAAGTTTGAATGGTAAATCTACATCTTAAGAAACCACTTGTTAGATAGCTTTGCTGTTGGTGATAGTCAGTAGAAGCTTTGGATGAGATGTGCGTAGGCTGGGTGATGTTACTGAACTACATCTGAGAGACCACAAGACGCGTGATTGGTCCACATGGACTGGTGTTCTCTTTTACAAGTTTCTGATGAACACACATCTATCACTCGAACAAACCGTTTAACTGGGAAACATTTGTTTCATAGCAGTGAATAGAAGCTGAGCATGCAACTAAATTAAACATACCTTATGTAGCATCAGTCAGACAAGGATCATGCAATAGTAATCCAGTTATAGCTTTTAGACATTGAAACAGGAGATGATCTTTGATTAGCAAACAGGAAACTGCAACCTGTCCCTCCTTCACCGCTCTGGACTATACCACCTGCTCAGGTGTACAGAGGTGAACCAACTAAAGGGGACACTGTCAAGGTGTGTGCAGAAAACCAAAGAATTATGCTTTTCTCTTCTGACGACTCACACCTGCAAACAGAATTAACCACATTAAACACAAACAAGCAGTGCATGTTTGTGTTGGTGTCTGCATGCGGCAGACAATCCAGCCAAATGCACCATCATTCATTCATCGATCCATTATCTCATGCATAGTCTGGATCTCTCCAAGAAACTCAAGCAGAGACCCAGACATCCCTCTTCAAGGCCACTCCATGCAGCTCTTTACAGGGGAATCCAAAGGCATTCCCATGCCAGCCAAGAGACACACTCTGTGTCTTCTCCACTCCACTTAAGACAGGATCTCATCCCAACACAAAGACTGCACCCCACCCTTTTGAGAAGGTCACAGTCCAATGAAGCTTATGGGATCTGCAATAATCTTCCAAAAGCAGTGACCCAGTCCTGAGGCCCCCAAACAGCAATGGCTGTACCTAGATCTCTGTCCATAAAGGTTATGAATAGAATCAGTGACAAGCGGCAGCCCTGCTGGAGGTGGTAGGACCATGACGTGGTGTCAGCAATAGGTAATACCAACAGGTCCAGTACCCCGTACTCCAGGACCACCACCCACAGGACTTCAAGGGTGACACTGTTGAATGCCTTCACCAAGTCCTCTCCAGGAGCCTCCTCCATCTCACTAAGGAGGCTGGGAGTGTGATCCCCCTGTGGATGGAGCACCTTTTTGTACAGGGGTACCACCACCTTGGTGTGCCGTTCCAGGGGCACTACCACCAATGTTGACATGATGTTGTAGAGTTGTGTCAACCAGGACAGACCTACAGCATCTAGAGCTTTGAGGATCTTCAGGCAGATCTCATCCACCCCCAGGGCCATGCTACCGAAAAGCTTTTTGATCACCTCAGCAATCTCAGCCCCAGATGTAGGAGATCCCACCAGTGATACCACAGACTCTGCTTCCTCATTGGGATGCTAGTGGGATTGAGAAGGTCTTCTAAATATTGCCCCACCGGAACTTCCTCAAAGCCATTTGGAAGTCATTCTCCATGACCTCACAAAACTCCTACACCTGAATTTTATGCCTCCACAATGGCAGAGTCCACACTCTTCTTAGCACTTTGGTATTCATCAGCTGCTTTATGAGTCCCATGGGCCAAAAATGTCCAGTAGAGTCATCCCTCAGGATATGGCCACAGCTTTCCTGGAGGTGGAGTTGCAGCTCTACCTGACGAAAGATTCAGTCAGACATTCCCAGCAAACCCTCACAGAACATTTGGGTCTCCCAGGTTGGCCACAGGTCTGGACACAACAACAAGGTCAGTAGCCCAGTGCATCGTGGTACCCAGTGAATATGTGGATATCCTTATGCCTGACCTTGATGTTTGTTATCGAGAATCCATGATGAGCACAGATGTCCAACAACAAATCACTGTTCGGGTTCTGAGCAAAGTCTCACTGTTACTGCCAATGTGAGTGTTGGATTTCCCCAGCAGAATGAGGGATTCACAGAAGCAGAATTCTCCAACACCCCCTCTCGTCTACTGGGGTGAACCCCAAAGTACACTTATAAACTACTGCTGTTCTGTAATATTTAATATTGACTATACCTTTTATGAGTTAAAATAAAAATTACTATTTGGAGAGTTAAGGTTAAATTGAATAAAGGTTCATATATTCTTATTGTCATATAAGATAACTGTATATTCACATAATCTTATTGTAATAGCTTTTAGTCAGAATCGTTTTCTGAGATTCTGGTAAAGTGTCCTTCTATAGGCAGGTTACAAGGCTGTGTAGCAGCCACATTACTGAGGTTGTAAATGAACTTTTTTATAAAGTTGACTTCACTGGCAGCAGATAACAATGCATATAAATCACATCTAAGAGACGATAACATTAAGTCATGTATTTCTTCTATTTTAGAGGAAGTGCCTTTCTACCAGCAGCCAATCAAAATGTTTTCCTCTCTGTAGACTTTTAAGGTTTGTGACTGAACCTTTCATTTGGGGACAAAGGCGTCAGTTGTGCAGCAGAACAGTTTTACCACAATGGTCCTAACGCTGGCTTCTTTGATCCTTCTTAGTACCACATGTAAGTACGACCTTTTATTCAGGTACTTTTATTTCTATCAGCAGGTTCTCTACATTTATCACTGTTATTGTCTTAGTTGTACATCACTTTTTGTTTTTTTCAGCTCTGGTTCAGACTGCAGAGGATCCTCAGCCGGTGTCTCTGACTGTGGTTGAAGTTGGTGGGGATGTTACTTTGCAGTGTTCAGTCTACAAAACGGAATACTATGTTCAGTGGTATAAGCAGCCTCTTGGATGTATGCTACAAACAGTTGCTAATGTGGTTTATAACAAACCAAAACTTGTTGGACAATTTGAGAATTCTCGTTTCAATTTATCAGTGGAGGATAATTATTATTCACTCACCATTAGAAATGTGAGTAAAGAAGATGAAGCGACATACTTCTGTATGAGTAGATCTGTGTATTCAATGACTTCAACTAATGGGACGTACTTGGCTGTTAATGGTAAATATTGATCTCTTTGTCTATGCAACCAGTTTTCCTACAAATCATTTAGATGATTAATTCCTTTGGATGTCTTTTTTTTACTGAATTACACAGATCGTAATGAGCAGAAACCTTTGTACGTGAAACAGAATCCAGAGTCGGACTCGGTTCGATCGGGCGAGTCCACGAATCTACGGTGTTCACTCCTCAGTAAAAAGACAGAGAACAAAGACCAGAGTCCGGCTGAACACAGCGTGTTCTGGTTCAGAGCCGGATCAGGAGAATCTCATCCCAGCATCATTTACCCTCAGAAGAACAGGAGTGATGGCGGAGAGGAAAGGAGCTGCGTCTACAGTCTGTCCAGAACTTTACAGGACTCCTCTGATGCTGGGACTTACTACTGTGCTGTGGTCACATGTGGAGAGATCCTGTTTGGTGGAGGAACTAAAGTGGAGATAAGTACGTCTTATGTTTAAGTAAAATGTGGATAAAACCTTAGGTTTATTAGAGATACTTTTAATACTTTTATTAAGTTTAAAAGTAATTAGATTACCAGTATAACCTCATATTTTAAAGAATAGGTAAAATTTATGGTTGTTTCAAAAGATGAGGTATGTGTAAACAAAAAAGTTTAATATCTGCTTGAATTTTTCAGGACAAGATTGCGACCTGATTATTATCATATTGGGAACAATGTTGACTCTCTGCTTGATTATGATTATCATCCTCATCATCACAAGAGATTGAAAACCCAGCAGAAAGAAAAGGTGGTGAGAGACGACCCTTCCTCTGTTCTGTCAAGTAAAACCTGATGTCTGAGATTGTGGCTTTTGTAAACGTGGGACATTACGACAGAGGATTCATGCATTTCAGGAGAAATGGAGGAACATCTGAACTAGCTGCATGTATTTCACTGGATTGGTGTGCATATTAAGTTCTTTGTTTCTATCTTTTTGTAAATAGATTTTTTTTGTATCCTTTTGGAAAATTAAAAAGCAAAAAAAAAAACATGCATGTGAAATGACCAGCATTAAAAAAACACAAACCATTTCATCATGTTTATCAAGAAAATAGAAGTTCAGCTACTTGTTTCAGTGCAATGTAATAAAGCTATTTCAACAAGTATTAGGTGCATATGAGAAGTTATTTGCACATCATGTATTTGCACTCTAAAATATAATCATAGTACTTGTTAGATATATGAAAACGATTTACGCTGAGAAGATTTTATGGTTGACATCCTGGCCTAAAAAATCTTAAATATGTGAATTTTTTTAAATACAACCATAAAAATACAAAGGTAAGTGTGAAAATGTGTTATACTAGATATGGGGGGGTGTTCAGAGAAAAGCATGTTGAGTTATTCCTGTAAAAGTGAAAGTAGCAGCATTGTGGTTTTAAACAGGAACCAGTGAGACTTATCGCTGAAATGTTTCTGACCCAATGGTGCTTAGGGTTTAGGGTTGATAAGGAGTTATCATTATCTATCTAAAGTGTCCAGATTCACCCCAATAGGCTTTCCAGTTTGTTCAAAAGCAACGCGACATTCTTAGACCCTCACATCGTACAAGAACAAACTACCTAAAAAACGGGCTGCAATAGATGATGCGAACAAGATGGAAACAACGCATTAGGAATAATGCGTCTAGAGAAGAACAAACAAACCGCATGCGGCCTCTACATCACCAGAACAAAGCCGGAACAGGTCGTTTCTCCACCTTTATATGTGGTGAGTGACTTACAGGACAGGAGCTACAATGGCCCATTTCAGAGGCTGAACTTAAAAAAGGTGCAAAGTAACATTACATCTTATATTGATACAGTGGTTCTCAAACAGTGGGCACGAGGCTCCGTTGGGGGGGCACGTTTCATCTGGGTGAACATGCTTTTTTATTTTTGTATTACGATTTTTTTCCATCCTAGAAAGGTGCAATTGCACCTCCACTCCATTAGGGGGCAGCAGAGTGTTCACAGGGAGCATACAGCACAGAGTATGAGTATGAAGTGTAGACACCAAGTGACACCATGAAAACATATTTAACAGGGATGAGAAGACAGGCGGAGAGAGACGGAGATAAAGAGACAAACGAAAGTCTCCCAAAGCTAAGACGAGGAAATATGACGAAGCGTCTGTAGCGCTTGGTTCACTGTGAAAGACCGGTGTGTTACTGAGTCTGAAATGTTGGAGACAAAGAAATTAAAGACATTACACCACAATCACTGATAAGACCATTTATGTAGTTTTATTTTTCAGTATCATATGGTTTGACATGGTCAGTCAAAAATAGTTAATAGATTAATTAAAGATTTAATTTTATTCATATTATTCAGATGCACTTTAAATCTGTTCTGTTAGTTAATAAAGCTATTCTTTGTTGTAAGTTGAAGAAAATAATTGAGAAGCACTGGCCTATAGAGAGGAGTGTTGCTGGACTCTCACAGCAGAGTAAACACAGTCTTGTGGTGACTCCTTCTTCTTCCTCTGTCTTTTCAATTTCATCGTGGAAACATTCAGCGCTGCGTAGTTCTCTGCTTCTGCTGCACCGTCCTGCAGAATAAAAACCATGTGTTCCATTTTAGAAATCGAATAAAGTCAAATAAAGACTGATTGAACTCAAGACCAAGTTTAGAATTTACTTTAATTTAGTGTCTGACTCGTTACCTTCTACGACACATTACTGGGTCAGAAAATCCTGTTTTAAGATAATGACGTGATCTAAAAACTACTATTCACCAGGCAATGTAATTACTATATATAAGCATATTTATTTAAAATAATAAAAGAACTGAGAAGTCACATGTATAAAGTATGAAGCCTGGAGAGGATCTGAGACTTCAGATAAATCAGCTGTTCTACACAGTCCGGAAATGATTTTTTTATTCAGTCAACAATTCCAATGTTTTCAAGTCAAATTGTAAATCATATTCATCATCATCTGATCCACCGTGGACTTGTCCCTGTTATGAGATCCTGATGATAGAAAAAAGATTTCATAAAAAGTGTACAGAGCAGATAACAACATTCAGGTCCTAACTATACACTTTCAACAGTTCTATAATGAGCCTCATCTAACGACATTTTTCTAATTGAACACAATGGAAATTTACTCAAATATTCTGTTGTTCTTTTTGGAATTGACCATTTGTGAACTTTTGTTTTTGAACATGATAAAACCACCTAGAATCAGAAGTTGTATAGTTTAAATGTGTGAGATTTAGCAGCATTTATCAGATAAGACTCAACAGTAAAGGAACTTCTGTGTTTTTATAACTTTACAATGAGAATTTCTTATCTCGCTCCCCAGGGCCCAGCATGTTTCTACAGGAGTCCAGAACTACATTTGATGAACCTACCTTTAAAACGTTCACAAACTCTCCTTCGATTCATGCAGAGAATGAGAACAGCATTAGCAGTCAGAGAGCAGGCCAACAGGACTCCAAGCACAAGGATAACTGGGTCTAGTTGTTCTGGAACCAGAAAATTATCAAATGAGACCAACACATCCTCACAATTAACAAGCAGGTATCTCTGAAAACCTGTTTTCTCTTTCATTAAAGGTACGAACAATTAACCGTATCAATATTGAAATACAACATCAGATCTGTTCTTAATCAGGATCATGTATGTCTGGAAGCCTGATTAGAGACGTACTTATCTCCACTTTAGTTCCTCCACCAAACAGGATCTCTCCACATGTGACCACAGCACAGTAGTAAGTCCCAGCATCAGAGGAGTCCTGTAAAGTTCTGGACAGACTGTAGACGCAGCTCCTTTCCTCTCCGCCATCACTCCTGTTCTTCTGAGGGTAAATGATGCTGGGGTGAGATTCTCCTGATCCGGCTCTGAACCAGAACACGCTGTGTTCAGCCGGACTCTGGTCTTTGTTCTCTGTCTTTTTACTGAGGAGTGAACACCGTAGATTCGTGGACTCGCCAGATCGGAACGAGTCCGACTCTGGAGTTTGTTTCACGTACAACGGTTTCTGCTCATTACGGTCTGTGTAATTCAGTAAAAAAAAAGACATCCAAAGGAATTAATCATCTAAATGATTTGTAGGAAAACTGGTTGCATAGACACAGAGATCAAATATTTACCATTAAAAGCCAAGTACGTCTCATTGGTTGAAGTCATTGAATACACAGATCTACTCATACAGAAGTATGTCGCTTCATCTTCTTTACTCACATTTCTAATGGTGAGTGAATAACAATTATCCTCCACTGATAAATTGAAACGTGAATTCTCAAATTGTCCATTGAGTTTTGGTTTGTTATAAACCACATTAGCAACTGTTTGTAGCATACATCCAAGAGGCTGCTTAATCCACTGAACATAGTATTCCGTTTTGTAGACTGAACAATGCAAAGTAACATCCCCACCAACTTCAACCACAGTCAGAGACACCGGCTGAGGATCCTCTGCAGTCTGAACCAGAGCTGAAAAAAACAAGAAGTGATGTACAACTAAGACAATAACAGTGATAAATGTAGAGAACCTGCTGATAGAAATAAAAGTACCTGAATAAAAGGTCGTACTTACATGTGGTACTAAGAAGGATCAAAGAAGCCAGTGTTAGGACCATTGTGGTAAAACTGTTCTGCTGCACATCTGACGCCTTTGTCCCCAAATGAAAGGTTCAGTCACAAACCTTAAAAGTCTACAGAGAGGAAACATTCTGATTGGCTGATGGTAGAAAGGCACTTCCTCTAAAATAGATGAAATACATGACCTAATGTTATCGTCTCTTAGATGTGACGTATGTGTATTTTTGCCTGCCGCTTTATATTAGTTGATATTTTCTGTTTCAGACGTGTCGTCTTTTACTTCTTACGTTACTACTTTACTTATTGTTGAAAGTATTTAGTGTCAAGAATAAATTGGTTGATTGATTAACAATTAGTTTATAAGTTAGTAAATGGTGTAAAATTTCAATCAATGTTTCCCAGAGCTACAAATGCTGTGTAAATGTCTTTTGTCAAAACTAACAATCCACATCCCAAAGATCATCAGTTTACTTTGAGAATCTGGAACCAGAGAACCCAGAGATTTTTCTTTGTATAAACTATTATAATCAATTAATTGATTAACAATTAGTTTTTTGTTATTGTAAGGTTTGGCAATTAATTGAGTAATCTGCTAATCGTTGCAGCTCTAGACGCCGTCCACATCATAATCTCTGCACCGGGTGTGTCTGGATCCAATGCACATGCAGTCATATAATATGTAGGTGGATGCCAATCACAAACATGCAGAGAGCCAACAGTATTCCCAGCATAAGTATAACTGGATCCCATTAATCAAAACATGGTGGATCACAGTCCTGGTGGTGAGGTCCCTGTTGGCACTGTGTTATTGACTTGGCCTTTGGTCCTTCTTGTGTGACCTGACCCTGCAGTGTGAGGTGGCTGTGGGGGGTTTTCTCCATGCTTCCTTCTTCTTGGTGGATGTACAAACCCTGACCAAGGTCACCTTCTATCTCCACGTGATCTTTCCTAATCATGCCAGCTTTTATTCCCTTCGTGGTGAGTTTTCAACATCTCTCCTAAGATTGATTGGTGGGTTGGGTTACCAGCCGCCAACTCCTGGTTCAATCCTAGCTGTCCTCCAGTCTCATCTGGACTCCAACTGGTCTGATCAAACGCGTCGCTGGGTTTGCCAGAAACTACCTGACATATGTCCTGTGGTGCCCTAATGATGTAGGGTCATCTGCTGGGCTCCACCAATCACCAACAATTCACCCCTTTAAACCCAGAATACCTCATGGTGGCATTTCCTGAATCTGCTCTTAGGTCCAATTTTCAAATGTATAAACTCATCACAACCATTGCACAAAGACCATTGTGCACGCATGCTATGACACCAAGCATGATCAGTACTTTCAACAAGGAAACTGTAAAGACTCAATAACATAGACTTGCAGCAGTGTCACTGTCACAGAACCTTCATTAGAGACTCATTAACACAGCAGAGGTGTCACATCATTCAATAAAACAGAAATGCTGTTCATCTGCAGAGCTCTGGAGTTTTAGTAATGGACCGTCCTCATGTAATGCCCCCTACTAGACCTTGGTGCAATGTAAATGTATTAAGTGAACCTCTAAGACTTGTATTTGATTATGCGTAGCATCTGCATGAGTAAAAATGACAATACAGCAGCTTCACTAACAGAGAGACTAACTGCCTTTGACCGACCACCAAGGCTGTTTACAAAGAACAGACCTGACTGTGGTTATCAACAGGATATGTAGTGAGGTTAGAGTTGAAGGCGAGATGCAGGAATGCATTTTACTCTAACCAGATGAGTTGATTTTTAGTAGCCAGTCTGTGCACACTTAAATAACACATTAGGTCTAAAAGTAAAACTTGAACGGATTTGAAAGGATAAGAACTTGTTTGGTTTGGTTTGTGCAGTTTTGTTTGTGTAAACTGCACAAAACTAGATAACAGCTCTAGAACAATAACGTAAGAGGAGACTTTTGAAAGTCACTTCAAGGGCATCAGAATGTGGGTTTGGGGACTTGCAGGGTAAAGCCAGAGAAATCAATGCAGAAAGCTCAAAGAAAGTCAAGACATGTGGGGAACTCTGTTTCTTTGAGAAAACAAACATTGTAAAAATATGTTCTATACAAGTTAAGGAGACAGGTAATCATATGAAATGGATGGCTACTATTTAAGCACATAAAACCCAACAAAATGTTCACTCACAGCTCACTAGTGGTGCTGTTATTAGGTTGTTGTTTGTACATGCATTCTGCATCATGTCTGTCTGCAAAGCCACATGCAACAGCTACGCTCACAGACGAAAGCTGTGGCGGCCATTTCCTTTTGACCAACCAGTGATGTTTGCTCAGAATAGACCTGAGCGTGAGAGTGGGGGCTTTAACAGGATATGTGCTGGGTGTTAAAGCAGAAGAGAGAAGCTGCAAGAGGTTTCGGCATGCTAATTCTTAATTAAACTATTTCATTATCATTTGAAAGGTAAATGTATTGATTCAGTCACCAATACTTTGGATAGACAGAGTGATGCATGAACATAATTTTGCATGAACATTTAACAAGGTTGTCAATCCTTTTTACATAGCCATGCAAACCTAAGTGGTTTATACTGACCAGTGTGTAACTGGTAAATGAGTAACACCCTGTCAGTCACAGATAAACCCTTTACAATAATTTACCATCATTCAACACGCCTTTTATAAAGAAGTAAAACAGCAGTGCAAGTCCAGCTTCCTGAGACTAAAACACAGCGGAAGAAAGGCCTCTTTGACTTCACACCTTACACTGAAACCACAATACAAAACTTTCCACACGTCACTTGTTGGCCAGTGGTGACTGAATGTGTGTTTATCTGTTTGTGTTCCAGGTGCACGGAAATAAAGACTCTTGCTGCCCCATGTTGCTGCAGTTTTATCCCTTTATTAATCTATTTATTTTAATTCTCTGTAGTTATTTGTAGTAGGTCAAGAAAGCAGAGCTCTTCAGGAATTACCACTTTTTATTACCTCTGCCAAGGAAGTAATGTACAGTAATCATGTAAAGTTTGTCTGTCTGTTTGTTAGCAAGATGACTCAAAAAGTTCAGCCCAGCTTTTGGTCAAAGTGAATGGTGGGAGTGGAACCATGAGCAGAAGTGGAACTATGAGCAAATCCTCCTTTCTAAATATAAAAAGATTGTCAAATGGGTGCCATTGTTGGAGGTTACCTGGTGGTGATATTTGGCACCCGCATAGATTGGCCCTATGCCAGGCCTCGATTTCATTTACAGATCAACAGTTTTGTCTCAACAGAGTTCTATTTCCTTATTGACCTTCAGAGGTGGTGCCTAAAGCACTGGATGTCTCCCTGTCATGCACCATGAGTGCCTATACCAACAAGGTCAACTGTGACCTAGCATATCTTCCTTTTTTCTCCTTGAGAGGAAAGGAGTACTTTGAGGACATTTCCAAACTTTGTGGTTGACTTTTCTGCAATTTCAGAAGGTGAAGTCCCATTGCTACCAGCAAGAGCTGAGCATACTTTCACCATCCGAGGGGGCTGTGATTAAGCCTGTGGATACTGAAGAGGCAGTGGAGGGCTACTGGAGGAACACATGGAGGAACCGGTGAGGTTGTCCTTGGACATATATCAGTCATTGAGAAGACTATTGCTGACCTTATAATGGTCCTAATACAGCACTAAGCCGGATACCTGGGTGCCCCCACATCCAGTGCAGAAGAACTTCTCTCTAGGGTGTATAATGCAGGGACTTGCATGGGACGAATCAGCAAATCTCTTTCTACCTCCTGCTCAGGTCTCTCTGCTTCTCTGCAGTGGACCTTGTCTGAGGCTTCCATAAGGACCTCTGCAATACTTAATTGCAGGCTTTTGCCTTCATGGCAAGAGATCTTGTTCAGCTAATGGCTACCCTGCTGCACACTCACCACCAAGTCTGGCTTGTGCAGTCATTACTGTTGGGACAGTCCAGAAGGGTCCTTCCTGCCCACATCTCTGATGGTTTCCACCTAGACCTGAGGGTAAAAGCTGCATGGGCACCCAGCTTTGAGCCAGGACTGTCCATCAGCAAAGGCCTTGACCCTGGCCCAGGAGCTGACCACCCTCCTGGTGGTGCCAAGGGCACCATCAAACTGGTAGACACCCTTTGGTACCCCAGAGGGTTTTCACCTGGTGAGCAATGCATCTGTCCCGTGTGTGTCTTTTCTGAGAAGAGGTTCACATCAATAGATATGACATCTCCATTGCAGTTCATCACCAGAGGTTCTTGAGGTTCACCTTCAAGAGCCACCATTATCAGTTCTGAATGCTTCCCTCAGTCTTTTCTACTCCCTGTGGGTGTTTACCAAATGTGTTGCATCAGCCTTTGTAGCTCTTCTGGAGCAGGTCATGAAGGTTTTGCCCTACCTGGATGATGAGTTTGTCTATCCACCATTCTGATCATAATTGGCTCACTTTCATTCCCACATGGAGCAGCTGGGTTCAGGTTTTCACTGCCTGTTTTCACTGGTTCCAGCCATCTGCCAGAATCTGTCATGGTACTGTGGTTTATTTGCTGGTAGAATGATCTTTTCCTAACTTTTATCAAGTAGTTTTATTTAAATACCCTTTAGACATGTGAGATGAATGACCAATACTTTGCTTGTGACAATGTCTTTTGATTTTTTCCATGTGAAGTGTGAATGTATTATACATCAAGCTTGAAATCATCCCTGTTAGTGCTGAGAATAAATATAAAAACCCACCATGCAACACGGAACAAAATCTTTGTGTTAGTGTTGTTTCATGTGTTTGCGATGCAAAGGCGGTTTATATTTTCCACTGTGGTTGTAGCCTGAAACATCACAGTAACAAGCAGCCAATCAGATTGTTCTGAAATAGTTCCCTCCCATTTCATACAACTACTTTAGGCGGAATCCTCTTCTGGTATAGTTTAAATTACCTGCTGTCTTACGGGAATTAACAAGAAAATGTTCTGGTTTTATATCCTGCTCATGCTCAGCGTTGGTCGTAAGTATATTTAGTCTTTACTCCAGATAAATGTCATTTATTTAGTCACTTTCTTGCAGCAATTTAGAATCTAATACCTGTGTTGATTTTGATCTTTTTCAGAATGTACGGACGATCAGATCTTTGTAACACAGACTGTTAATGTTGGAGATGATGTGACTCTGGAATGTCCCAGAGAAACATCTTTGTTAAAATCATTAAAATTATTCTGGATCAGAATTGTTGCTGGAAACGTACCTGAATTCCTGGCTGGAACATATGATTTTAATTACAATAACATTTATTCTGATAATGTTAATAAGACTCCTCGTATTACAGCAAAACAAGGACCTGGGACATTTGTCCTGAGTATTGATGGAACCACGCTAAGTGATACTGGACTTTACTACTGTATGAAAGTAGATGGTCTTCACTTGACGTTTTTGAAGGGAACATTTCTGAGAATCGAAGGTAAATTCACACACCACCATACAATGGATCCTAATTTAAGTGAGTAAAACCTGTTTCTAATGTGTGTTTCCAACGTCCCCAGGACCAGAAGCTGACATCCGTGTGGTCACTCAGGACTTTGCAGCTGATCCAGTCCGTCCAGGAGACTCTGTGTCTCTCCAGTGTTCAGTCCTCTCTGACTCTGACGCTCAAAGATGTTCTGAAGAACACCGAGTGTTCTGGTTCAGAGCCGGATCAGAGGAATCTCATCACAGTTTGATTTACGCTCATGGAAACAGCGGAGGATGTGGAAATGGTTCAGAGACTTTGTCTCAGCACAAATGTGTCTACAGTTTGTCTAAGAACGTCAGCTCCTCTGATGCTGGGACTTACTACTGTGCTGTGGCCACGTGTGGAGAGATATTATTAGGAAACGGAACCAAACTAACCATCGAAGGTAAATGCACTATAGTTTCATATTAAGGTGAAATTAACATTTTTTAATGTTTGTTAATGTAACATCTCAACAAAAACACTTTGCATATTTAATTATTTTCTCCTTCATATCATTTAAGACATCAAGACCAAATCTATTCTGCTGCTGTTGTCTGCTGCTCTGGCTGCAAGTTTGATCGTCATCGTCCTCCTGATTTATTCTAAGAGAAAATCTGATTGTTGCAGCGGTAGGAATATTTCAGATTCATTTTGTTCTAATTAATTTGTTAGAATAAAATTGAGAGTAATATCTAAACTGTGTATATATTTATTGTTTTTTATTCACGATCATATGTTGTGGGACTCTATGACTTTTGCATTGTCATTCATATTCTGTGATGTAAAAAATTAAATTAAATTACAGAATTTTTCATCTTCTGTTTAAAAAAGTCTGTTTTATTTCATAATCCAGCTGCAGTTTCTCTGCAAACTGATCTGACCACAGCCAGCAGTGACCAACAAAGTCAGCAGGTCAGTTATAGCAAGAACAGTTGGAAGTTATCTGGCTGTTTGTACAAAAATATGAACGTCTACAACCTTCTAATTTTCCATATGTTCCCTCAGAGAAATGAAGACTCGTTGGTTTATTCTAAACCAAACTTTACCAGCAGGAAAGTGGGCAAAGCAGCAAGAAGGAAGGAGAAGGAAGAGACAGTCTACAGCGATATTAACATTTAAAACAACGGAATCATGATGATTTAAATAAGGAAATAAATCACAGAAACAGAGATTCTCTCATTTTACATCTGACCTCTGTATCATCATATTTTGTTTTACTCTGTAGAATTTCAATGTTTGATGAATCATCCTAACATGACATTTACTCTTTCTCTTACCATTTCAGTCACCGTACAACATGCTTTTTATACCTTTATGGCTTTTGGTGATTCTGTCACAGACTTTAACGTATTGCACCTCATATCGATTCATGTTTGTCTGATTCTTTTGCATTTTTTAATAAAGTCTTTAAAAAGGATGCATCCATCCAAAGTGTCCTTTTTAAGGTTTAAAAGGGGAAATGAATGCTAATATAATGATCATAAACTGCAAATAAATACAACTACAAATGTTGAATTTGGTACCACGTTTCTAGGAGGCATTTCTGATCCCTGAAAAATGATTTTTCCAAAAAAAAAAAAGGGCTCTAATTGATTAATTGATTATTAAAATAGGTGGTGATTATTATAATATTTGGCATTATTAACTGCTTAACTGAACAATAGTTGCAGGCACAGTTGAACGGTTTCATTCCTTTTTTCTGCTGCCTGACAACAACGTTTCCTTCTTCCTCTGGTCGGACTTTTCAGGTTAGTTGAGTCAAATCTGAAGTGCAGCGTCAGTTTGTGTAAAACAGGGACAGAGTTCAGCTGAGCTTTGCTCTTTACTTTCTTTCACGTTGAAGTGACTCATAAACACAGTGGGAGGTCATCAAACATCTGGATTGGCTTCTGTTATATTCATTCGTTATGCAGAACATCGTTGTTTTAACAACCTGAAAATGGTAAAGAGACACGCTGATAAAGCACAGTTTAAACTGAAGGAAATCAGCTACACAGCTGAGTTTAAGACATAAGACAGGTGGTACGAGTTGGAGGAAAGACTGGATCAGTGGATCACAGAGCAGAGACTGGATCAGTGGATCACAGAGCAGAGACTGGATCAGTGGATCACAGAGCAGAGACCGGATCAGCGGATCACAGAGCAGAGACCGGATCAGCGGATCACAGAGCAAAGACCGGATCAGCGGATCACAGAGCACAGACGGGATCAGCGGATCACAGAGCAGAGACCGGATCAGCGGATCACAGAGCAAAGACCGGATCAGCGGATCACAGAGCACAGACGGGATCAGCGGATCACAGAGCACAGACCGGATCAGCGGATCACAGAGCAGAGACTGGATCAGTGGATCACAGAGCAGAAACTGGATCAGTGGATCACAGAGCAAAGACTGGATCAGTGGATCACAGAGCAAAGAACGAGTGGGAGAATCGTTCCGACGGTCACAATTCAACTAAAAGCAGTAAAGCAGCAGAAGAAATGAAAATTGACTTTTCCTGTTACAAACATCATCAGAGAAGGAAAAAGTTTTGTGGCCCTCACAGGAAAAAGTTTGGGGACCCCTGGTATAGAGTATTCATGACAGTTCATTGTCATTACCTGGCTAAAAAGATAAATATTTTATGTTTTGTCCCAATTAAAAAAGCATATTGACAATAATTTTAGGAATCCTGACATTCTTAAATGAAACTTTTGAACATTTACGTGGACTTTTCGTCAGTATTAATAGAACGTTTATTGGTAATGTACAGTTCCAGAGCAGGAAGCCGTGTCTGTCACCTGCTAGAATCTGCCAGAATATGTCAGCCTTTTGCATTCATGATGATCTTTCTCTAACTTTTAATGAGAAATAGTTTTACTTTAAGATCCTTCAGCCATGTAAGATTAATTAAAAAAAATACTCTACTGGTGAAAATGTGTTTTGTTGTTTTGTTTTTTCTCCACATTACATGACAAATATGTTTGTGAGAGATTCCTGTGAACCACACCACAATTGAATCATTGTGTGTGTGTGTGTGTGTGTGTGTGTGTGTGTGTGTGTGTGTGTGTGATGCGCTCAGCGTCAATAAATAGAAACCTACCATGAAACATGAAACAGAAGCAGTGTGTTGCTACCGTTTCATGTGTTTGTGCTGGAAGAAGGTTGATATTTTCCACTGTGGTCGAACCCTGAAACACAATATCACAGTAACAAGCAGCCAATCAGATTGTTCTGAAATAGTTCCCTCCCATTTTATACAACTACTTTAGGCGGAATCCTCTTCTGGTATAATTTAAATTATCTGCTGTCTTACGGGAATTAACAAGAAAATGTTCTGGTTTTATATCCTGCTCATGCTCAGCGTTGGTCGTGAGTGTATTTAGTCTTTACTCCAGATAAATGTTGTGTATTTTGCCATCTTACAATAATCTATATCTGTTGTTTATTAACGCTCTGTGTTGATTTTGATCTGTTTTTCAGAATGTGCAGACCATCCGGTCTTGGTGACAGAGCCCGTTGAAGTTGGAGATTCTGTGTCTCTGCAGTGTCCCAGAAGGTCATCTGGAGTTTTGCTTTGGGTCAAATTTGTTTCCACAAATGCGCCTCAGATCTTAACAACTACAGATGACCTTCAGGTCGCTTATTCTCATATCATGGACAAAAAAGAACCTGGAAAATATCTTCTGAACATTACGAAAGTAAAGCTGAGTGACAGTGCAGTTTACTGGTGCATGCAAATACAGCAACAGAAGTTGATTTTCCTAACAGGAATAAAGCTTGAAGTTTCAGGTAATTACCTCAAATAGCATCAAACTTCCAGACTTGAGCATATAAAACAATGATATGAGTGTTTGTCTTTTTTTAAATTGACAAGAACCAAGACCACATGCAGAGATCCCTGCGGCCCCTCCGGCTGGTCCGGTCCGACCCGGGGACTCTGTGACGCTCCGGTGTTCCGTCCTCGCCGTGAACAACACGTGTCTAGAGGACGTGATCCGTTTTATCGACGTTAACGTGTCCGAAGCCGACGGGATTTATCGCTGCGCCGCGACCACATGTGGGCGGATGCTAAGTCGCAACAGAACCAACGGCGACGCTGAAGGTAATTAACGCTTTAACGGGGAATACCACATTTTTGTGACTGATATATGACCATAATTCAGCATTAAGTCCTGTAACAGCAGCCTTAATAATAATGACAAAGTAAGATTTTCCTCTAAATCATCTCTTGCTTTAGCTGCCAAATCTGGTAAAATCGCCTTTTTTCTAGTTGAAAGGATCATATTCTTTATGGCTATTTCATTTTATTTTTTGGCTAGAATCAACGTTTTTCATTCTTTGGGATGAAATGCTTTGACTTTGGCAATTTAACAAGCTTTTGTGGTGCTTTTGGAAGCAAGAAAATCTAGTCCAGAAGAAGTTTGAACATGATTCCTGAATCAATTTCTTCTGAGTGATGAGGTTTAACACCAGTTACTTATTCCTGACTCAACTACTTCTTTCTGTAATTTCACCTTTTTATTTAAAAAAAGAGACATTTCCTAATAATTACATTTAGGTCAAAAATGCCAGATTATAGCCATGAATTTATATTCACTTAAAGTCACAACATTTTTTTTTAAATGACCCACTTTATTACACGTTATAAGTTACATAAACACTTAAATTCTATGTAAGTCCATAGTCAAGTTTTTTGTTTCTCTGCAAAACTTGAACAAATGACATGTCATTATTTTAACGAGACATAACCTGCATTCCTTAATTGCTCGTTAAGCGTTTTCACCTTTTCCTGCAGTTTTACCAGTCGACACGGGAGATTTTCAGAACAACACCACGATAATCTTCCTGCTTTGTGCTGCTTTGACCTTAAGTCTGACCGTTATAGTCCTCCTGCTTTATTCCATCAAGAAAATCAAGAAAAGATCTTGCGACTGTTTTAACGGTGAGAGCAGTGACTCCTACTGATCAGTCAGACATGTTTGGTAGAATTACACCATTCACCTCACATCATTTCTGTGTCTGTTGCAGTTGATCTAAACACAAATGCTGCAGCCAGCAATGCTCAGCAGGTCAGTACGAGCAGACAACGCACAGCTGGACGGAGTTTTTGTGAGTTTCTTCCATCATGACCTCTTCTATTTCTCTTATGTCCATGTTTTATATCTGCAGACAGGTGAGAACTCGTTGGTTTATTCTGCAGTGGCCTTCACGAGAAGGAAATCATCCAAACCCGGGACGAGTGATAGAAAAACAGAAGAAAATGAGTCGATTTACAGTCCTGTCAAAACTAACGGGCTGGAACAGTCGAAATAAAAATGTGATGCTGATATAATGTTTATTTTTAAGGCTTATTCATTTTCTCTCTGACCTACTTCTAGGTTTTTGTACCACGCTAAAATATTTGATTGTGTAGACATGTTGCTTTATACTTAATTAAGGAATATATGGGATCATTAAATAAAAAATACAACTTTTAACCTTTACTGTGTTATTCTCTCCAAAAGTTTGAGACTTTTTAGTAGTCAAGATAGTCATCTATCTTAATTTTTGTTTGTACTGAAATTGTGTGTAATAATAAATGAGCAACAGTCGAGTTCAGTAGACTTTTTAAAATAAATAATTGTGATGCTTCTAACTAAATAATCTGAAATGTTAACACACATACATGGACATACAGAAGAAGCATGAAGCTAAAGTGGGGCCTTTATTTTACAGTTTATTTTTATCTTATTATTAAATTAAACTGAAAATTAAATTATTTTATTTTATTAAGTTATGGCCTTGTGGATTTTTGTTATACATCTACAATACTGACTGAAAACATCATTCACAGCATGATTCTGTCAATGAGGTGATTTTTTGTAATTAATTTTAATTTTATTTTGATTTTGCCTGATCTTTGCATTTAAATACATTTATATTAATTTAAAAATATCTTACCGTAAAGAGTCTGTTGAATGTTGGACTGGTCAGAATATAAAGATTTTTTTTTTTTTTTGCAGATGTTGTTTGTGTATTTACATCCTATATTTTGTTTTAATCAGTATGTAATAATACTTCCAGACAAGGACAAGTATAAAACAATCATGTGTACCGTAAATTCTGGACTATAAGCCGCTACTGTTTAATAGGTTTTGAACCATGCGGCTTATACAAAGGCGCGGCTATTCTGCAGATTTTTTTTCCACCGCTAGGGGCGCTCTAACCGGAATTAGAATCAAAACTAAGACAAAATAAATGCAAAGAAGAATACGCTAGTTCCTCTTTAGCATCACCAAAGCCTTCAGAAAGGCTGGACTTCTACGCACCTCCAGAGCCAACCTCACTTACAATTTAAAATCGTTCTGTTCCTGTAGTAAATATCTAATCTGAAAACATACATATCTGTGGCTTGCAAAACTTTTTTAAATAGAGCGTGCGGCTTGTATGCAGGTGCGCTTTATAGTCCAGAATTTACGGTATTTTTTTGCCAACAAAAACTATGCGAACTACTTTATCCTTAAATGACCAAACGGGCCCCAAAAGACAGTAAGGGTTCCTTTATGACACGAAGGACAGGCCCCCCCTGGAGCCTGTAGCTTCAAGGTGTTCTTTTGAGTAGCTTACTCAAAACAGCTAATTTGCTAATCAAGCAGGAAGCCACACAGGATTTCCCACCAGGGGGAAACCATTTGGCCACAGTGACGCATCTGTCTATAGCAACTATAGGATAAAAAGAAGCAGAAATCCAGAAATCTTTGCCTTTCCATTCTTGCTTCTTGGAGCAAGAAGATCAGGAGTAACCAAGATCCAGCCCTTTGCAGCCAAGAAGACACCGTCATAGCCAGAACTCGCAAGTTTATCCCACCGTCTCATGATCACACACTCGCTCGTGTGCACCCATGAATATTGGTGTTCCTAAGTGAAGACTGATACACAAGACTGTTTTAAAATTGGTTATTGGTCTGGATATTCCAGTGATACCCTGATTATAATTAATTTAAATTAAAAAATAACTCATTTTAATAATGTTGATTAAATTAATGCTAATAACCAAATTAAACTCCTCTTAATGGACAACACCTTCTTCCTGGTGAGCTGAATCTGATGTCCCACACATCCTGAGAAGCCTGAAAGGCCTTTTTTCTGGATTAGTGTGTCAATCAGGTTGTTTCTTTGCAGGTATCACACCAGCCTGTGAGTGACCACCCTGAAGAACATTTCTCTCTCAACATTGAGAAGGCTGATCTGGTGGAACTGGTCAATTTTCCAATGAGTCTTTTTCCTCGCCAGGCTGTGGGAATCTCCTTCATTTGCAACACACCTCTCATCAGGTTCCAGAGGACTTGCAGGACACCTGGTGCCTTTCTGTAGCGGCTGTATGGATCTCTGTTGGTGGTCTGATGTCTAGCTTGTGTTCTGGTTTGTTGATTGAGGGCCATGTCAGGTGGGGGTGTACCACCTTTCTGGTCTTCCAGGTCAGACTTTGATGCTGAGAGTCCTCCACTCTTCTTTGCAAAGAGGGGTTAGTTTTTTAAAAGCTTGAAGGGTTTTTTTTGTATGGGGTGATCTTGTTGGCTCTTCCCGTCCTTCTGTGCTTCTTCAGGTTTTCAGCTCTCAACGTTGTAAGCCTGACCTGAATCTCCACTGCTCCTTCAGCAAACTCCTCTCCTGACTACTCCGTTAATTTCTGGACTTGGTTGTTCGCCTTCAACCACTCGAACCTCTCTGTTCCATAGGCATAGATTAGATTGTCCATTCTCGTCAATGTCTCATGGTCGTGACTCTGATCCAGGTCAGTGTTGACCTTCAGATAAAACGATTTCCCAATCAAAATAATATGCTCTATGTCAAAAGTTGCAGGTTTCTTTTATTGACACACATGTTTTATTACAACCTGAGAAGCAAAAGCAAAACTAATACAAAAACAAGATAATAATAAATCCATTCTTGACATGAGTGCCGTCTCTATTCTAAACGTATATATATGATACTTAAAATAACATTACTGCAAAAAAATGCTCATAATCGCTTACTTCATTCACTTAAAAGAAATCACAGCTGCATAGAAAATAACGTATTTTTTCATGGGGAGTTCACTTTCTCGTGTCCGAGTACAAACAATCTTGTAACTCGCTTTTATACCTCAGACTTTTATGTTTTCTTGCAGAGAAATCCAATGCTACATAATTCAGTGCCTCCGCTTCACCATCCTGCAAATCATAATTATAATTATTAAAGATTATGCAAACCAATT
This sequence comes from Eupleurogrammus muticus, assembly GCA_036785175.1. NCBI lineage: Eukaryota > Metazoa > Chordata > Actinopteri > Scombriformes > Trichiuridae > Eupleurogrammus > Eupleurogrammus muticus. The sequence continues at coordinate 31,111,640 of JAYKQN010000004.1, read as the reverse complement.
CATTTTTAAACATGTTTATATATTGCATATTAACATTTCAATATCAGCAGCAGAACATATTGTGCTTTTTGAGATCCATATTATTATAAAGCAGTGTAGTTAGTAGTTATTTGAACTTTTCCCATCATGCTGCAGGAGAAACACTGCAAAATAATCAGGTCAAAATGTCTTGTATTTGGTACAATTAATCCAATATTGAGTAGAATTATCTGATTCCTTTGATAGACAGTTTAGCTTATTTACATTTTTTTCTTGATTTTAGTCAATTTAATTTTTTTAAGATAATGCTTGTTTTGTTTTCTTAAAACAGGACTAAAATTACTCAAATCAGGGAACAAATTTGAAAATAATCTAACTTATCTTCCAATGGAATAAGGTAATTACACTTGGATTAATTGTACTAAATACAAGACGAGATTTGACAGGAGTTTGTGTCAGTCATACTTCCAATGCAGACGTAGATTATAACACATTAATGATTCTATTTACCACGTGACTTGGTGCTGATCTTTCGTTTTCAGCAGGACTGGAAGCAGCGAATCCTCCTGTTCACCAAAACAAAACATTCACAAAGTTCTGCATCCAGTCCAACGTGTGAAAGATGTGAAGCTGATCCCATGAATTCAGGTCAGTCTGCAGAAATCAGAGATAACTCGACTCACCTTTGTGACATGAGGGCTTTCGTACCATGAAGAATATCAGAGCAGCGATCACCATCACGCAGCAGGCCAGCAGCGCCACGAGGACACGCACAACGCCATCTTGTCCTGGAGAGTAGATGCAAATACATTATGACATTATTAAATATAATTATAAAATAATTCATCTTTTAGATTGGAACAGAACAATCACAGAAACATATTCTGAATGTCAAATACTTACTTATACTCTAAGATGTTTTTATTCTGTTCTATGAACACTATATAAATGGAACAATAATGTAAGAGCACAGGAAGTAGTTCAGGGTCAAGAGGCCAGACCCCCCGTCAGGAAACGAAACAGCGCAGACAGACGAACAAAGCCGGCGAGCGGCGGTGAAACCGCAGCAGGGAAACACAAAGCCGGCTGATTTCAGTCTAGTCGTCGCGTCGGTGAACTAACCAGTCCAGTGGTTTCCACCGAGGAGGCTTCAAACCTCTTCATGGTGTAAAAAATAAGTTTCCACATGGCTGCGTTCACAGATAACAACGTCTCTTACAGCAGACACAACATGAGAAATGGCCAGGATGCGTTCAAAGACACTCAGGAAATCCTGGAATTATTATTGGCTTTTTTAACTTTGGTTTTATAACAGTTATCACCTGAGCAAGAATAAAAAGACCAAGTTTACAGACTAAAAAAATGACATAAAAACGTAAATCAACATAAAATACAACCAAAAAAACTACATTAAACTATTTTTTTCCTTCTTCTTCATTTCTTCTCAATGATTTTAATTATTTAAACGTAACAATATAATTATTAAATACTATATATTTCATTATACAATAAATATATGAATATACAAATAATTAGAATATTGGGTGAAAGCGTTCTATATTTTTTCCCAATTTTTTTTCTCAAGTTAAACTCAAATACTAATTTTTTGTAATTTTCAGAATCTTGGCTCATAGATTGTGAAAAACCCAGAGATTCAGATTTTGCGATATTATAATTATTTCAGATGAGACGGTAGTTTTATTTATGATAGAGATGACTTCACAGACTTATCTCCTATACTATTATACTTTATTCCTGTTCATTATTTCATTAACTATCAATAGAAAACAAGTTGTTCAGTAACTTAGAACTGAATTGTTCTGTCCATCTTTTGCTGGTTAATGAAAATATGAAGCAAATAAAAATAAATCAAAAGGCTATATAATAATAAAAGGTTATACTGATACAGTGGGGAAAATAAGTATTTGAACACCCTGCTATTTTGATATTTCTCCCACTTAGAAATCATGGAGGGGTCTGAAATTTTCATCGTAGGTGCATGTCCACTGTGAGAGAGATAAACTAAAAAGAAAAATCCAGAAATCACAATGCATGATTTTTTAACTATTTATTTGTGTGATATAGTGGCAAATAAGTATTTGAACACCTGTGTGTCATCTAGAATTCTGACCCTGAAGGTAATGTTAGTCCGCCCATTAGAAGTCCACCTGCATCCATGTATCATCCTTAATCAGATGCACCTGTTTGAAGTCGTTAGCTGCATAAAGACACCTGTCCACCCCATACAATCAGCAAGACTTTAACTTGTAACATGGCGAAGACCAAAGAGCTGTCCAACGACACAAGAGAGAAAATTGTACACCTCCACAAGGCTGGAAAGGGCTACGGAGCAATTGCCAAGCAGCTTGGTGAAAAAAGGTCCACTGTTGGAGCAATCATTAGAAAATGGAAGAAGCTAAACATGACGGTCAATCTCAATCGGAGTGGAGCCCCATGCAAGATATCACCTCGTGGGGTCTCAATGATTCTAAGAAAGGTGAGGAATCAGCCCGGAACTATACGACAGGAGTTGGTCAATGACCTGAAAAGAACTGGGACCAACGTTTCCAAGGTTACTGTAAGTAATACACTAAGACGTCATGATTTGAAATCATGCATGGCACGAAAGGTTCCCCTGCTTAAATCAGCACATGTCAAGGCCCGTCTTAAGTTTGCATATGACCATTTGGATGATACAGAGGAGTCATGGGAGAAAGTTTTGTGGTCAGATGAGACCAAAATAGAACTTTTTGGTCATAATTCCACTAAGCGTGTTTGGAGGAAGAAGAATGAAGAGTACAATCCGAAGAACACCATCCCTACTGTGAAGCATGGGGGTGGTAGCATCATGCTTTGGGGGTGTTTTTCTGCTCATGGGACAGGACGACTGCACTGCATTAAAGAGAGGATGACTGGGGCCGTGTATTGTGAGATTTTGGGGAACAACCTCCTTCCCTCAGTCAGAGCATTGAAGATGGGTCGTGGCTGGGTCTTCCAACACGACAACGACCCAAAGCACACAGCCAGGAAAACCAAGGACTGGCTCCGTAAGAAGCATATCAAGGTTCTAGCATGGCCCAGCCAGTCTCCAGACCTGAACCCAATCGAAAATCTTTGGAGGGAGCTCAAACTCCGTGTTTCTCAGCGACAGCCCAGAAACCTGACTGATCTAGAGAAGATCTGTGTGGAGGAGTGGACCAGGATCCCTCCTGCAGTATGTGCAAACCTGGTGAAAAACTACAGGAAACGTTTGACCTCTGTAATAGCAAACATTGCAGATTACACATTCATTTTCTCAGATGTTCAAATACTTATTTGCCGCTATATCACACAAATAAATCATTAAAAAATCATGCATTGTGATTTCTGGATTTTTTTTTTTAGTTTATCTCTCTCACAGTGGACATGCACCTACGATGAGAATTTCAGACCCCTCCATGATTTCTAAGTGGGAGAAATAGCAAAATAGCAGGGTGTTCAAATACTTATTTTCCCCACTGTATATATATATATATATATATATATATATATATATATATATAATAACTCATGTCTGGAATCATAATTAAAGACAACAACCAATGTAAGTGACGTAACCTTTGTCACCATGAAATAAATCTCTCAACTTGCAAATATCTGATCTAGTGTGAACTATTTCTAAGGAGAATTAACTGTATCAATATAGAACTACAACATTAGATCTGTTCTTAATCAGGATCATTTATGCTTTTCTCTACACACACATCCTGCACCTTAAGTCTGCATCAGCTGTGTATGTGTACATGTGTGTACGTGCATGTATGTATGTATTTATATATGCTTTGCTTATGCATACTTTTTTCTTTTCTTTTTTCTTGCTATTTATCAGTATTTTTCTCCATTCTATGTCCATAATGAATACTGTGTATGCGGATCAACAACAAATTCTACGATTTTTGTGCATAGTGTTGTGCATTTTTATTTTTTATAGCTTTTCTTTTCTTTACTCTGTACGCTGCAGTAACAGACACATTTCCCCGTTGTGGGATCATAAAGTCTTATGACATGTTATCTTATGTCTGGAACCCTGATTAGAGACGTACTTATCTCCACTTTAGTTCCTCCACCAAACAGGATCTCTCCACATGTGACCACAGCACAGTAGTAAGTCCCAGCATCAGAGGAGTCCTGTAAAGTTCTGGACAGACTGTAGACGCAGCTCCTTTCCTCTCCGCCATCACTCCTGTTCTTCTGAGTGTAAATGATGCTGGGATGAGATTCTCCTGATCCGGCTCTGAACCAGAACACGCTGTGTTCAGCCGGACTCTGGTCTTTGTTCTCTGTCTTTTTGCTGAGGAGTGAACACCGTAGATTCGTGGACTCGCCAGATCGGACCGAGTCCGTCTCTGGATTCTGTTTCACGTAGAAAGAATTCTGCAGGTTTTTAGGAGCTGTGTGATTCAAAGGAAAACCATTAAAAGACAGAATGAACAACGAATTGTTAATGAACAGATGCAGACGATTCAGGCTGTTTATGATGTCACAACTCATGTTCTTATTCTAAAAAGCATTAGTAAGTCAACTTAAGGATTCATTATAATAAGATAAGATAAGATAAGATAAACTTTATTGATCCCACAACAGGGAAATTTGTCTGTTACTGCAGCGTTACAGAGTAAAGAAATAAAAGCTATAAAAAATAAAAATACACACTATGCACAAATTCGTAGAATTTGTTGATCAGCATACACAGTATGCATTATGGACATAGAATGGAGAAAAAATACTAATAAATAGCAAGAAAAAATAATGAGCAAAGCTAACATAGCTAATGCAGACTTACGGTGCAGGATGTGTGTGTAGAGAAATAAAATAATAAACTAATCCAAATAAGATGACTTGAGTATAACATGAAGCATCAATGTGGTTTAGTTCACATGTGGAGTTGAAGGAGGAACATTCTGACATTTATTTTAATGAGAAACGGTATATTTTACATATTTTATCATCATTTATTCTATAAGTTGAATATTGGACCAGGATCAGCTTCCAGGTTTGCTCTTTGTGATGTCACAACTAACCACAGAGAAACTTTCCACTTTCAGCAGATAATTTAAACAACTTTTAGCAGCAAATATACGTCCTGATGTGTGATTAGTCATTTTCCTTTTCATTCATGTCACTTTCTGATCTACAAATAATCATAAAAATGTTTATGAGCGGGCGGCACGGTGGAGCAGTGGGTAGCACTGTTGCCTCACAGCAAGAAGGTCGCAGGTTCAAGACCGCCTTGGGGCCTGGGTCTGGGACCTTTCTGTGTGGAGTTTGCATGTTCTCCCCGTGTCTGCGTGGGTTTTCACCGGGTACTCCGGCTTCCTCCCACAATACAAAACATGCTCAGGTTAATTGGTAAACTCTAAATTGCCCGTAGGTGTGAGTGTGTGAGTGAATGGTGTGTGAATGGTGTGTGTGCCCCACGATTGGCTGGCGACCATCTGGGGTGTATCCCTGCCTCTCGCCGTAACGCGCTGGGATAGGCTCCAGCAGACCCCTGCGACCCTAATGAGGAATAAGCGGGATAGACAATGAATGAATGAATGAATGAATGTTTATGAGCAGCGAGAAATGAAGATTAAAAACGGACGGAACGGAAAATACAATCATAGAGGATTTATGATAATAAGTCAGAAATAGAAAATGTTAGAAATAAAAGTTCAATCAAAGAGAATGATTGGAAACACCATTAAACACATTATAAATATTTAGTTTTCTGTTGTTTCAATTAAGACACAAGACTGAAAAAGCGTGTAAAATATAATGAATAGACGAGTAAAGTTTTAATTTTAAGCTTTGACAACTGTAAAATTGGGTTAAAAGTTAGAAGAATTACAGGAAAAAGTGTAGTAGAGCTGCAACTAAGGATTATTCTGTAAATTATGTAAATTAAAAATGTTTATAACAATAATCGATTAATATAAAATGTTGATCATTGTTTGTCAAAGCTGCAGATTGAAGCTAAAACGTCAGATTCTGCAGAGTTAACATCAAATATACGTCCTAATGTGTGATTAGTCATTTTCCTTAAAATAAAAAAATATTTATGGAACAGGAAAATACAAACATACAGGATTTATAATAATAACTCAGAAATAGAAAATGTCAGAAATAAATGTTGATCACAGAGACTGATGGTAAAACATTGAATGAACAGATGCAGGGATGGAGGCCAACGCACCGTTTACAGCCAGGTGGAAGCCGCTGATGAAACTCATCTCATACGCAGACCCAGTCTGACAGAAGTACGTAGCTTCATCCTCTTCACTCACATTCCTGATGTTCAGATACAGGCGTTCGTCCTGCGCGACGGAGAAGCGCGAGTTCAGGAATGGCTCCCTGAGTTTGATTTGGCCGAAGGATCCCAGCGCGACGGTCTGCAGCGTGGAGCCGGAGCTCAGCTTGTGCCAGTAGAACAGGCTGGATTCGTCCCCGCGAACCGGACACGTCAGGGTCAGGTCGGCGCCCGGTTCCGCCGCCACCAGAGACACCCGGGCCGCCTCCTCGGCTGCAGCAGCGTCCACGGCAGAAGCTGAAACACACACCATGTACGCGTCACATCCACTGAGGCTTCAGCCTCTCAGAATAAAGGAGTCGCACTCACAGGAGAAGCTCAGGAGCGTGAGAGCAGCCAGGGGGGCGATCATCGTGGCGGCGTCTTCACGCCCGAATGGAAGCGTCGGTGTCACGAAGCGGCGGAACGCGACCAGGGTGGAAACCACAGCGATTGGCTGAAACACAGGAAAATGCACTTCCTGCTGACGGTGCAAAGCAGTGACCTCGTTTCCTGTGACGCTGTTTGTGGTTTTTCTGCTATAGGTCAGCTAAACGCTCCAAACCAGTGTAATAATTATAATAACGATAACATCCATTGTATTTAGTTGGATTTATTATCGTTTTAATACTCTGGATACTTCTTAAATTAAAATATCAACACTTTTTTTTTACCTGTGAAGCCCTTTACGTTGCACCTTATGTAGGAGAATGGCTATAGGAATAAAATGACTATAATAAAAAGTGAAAACTGAATTTGTTCATTTCTTTATGACGACAACTTCACATTAAGCATAAAGTTAAATGAACACGTGACTGAATGATGCTGAAATCTAACGTCAGACTCCTACAAGTTCACGTCCGTCTATAAAGCAGTAGAAAGGATTTATTATAATAAACTAAGCCAAATAAAATGACTTGACTGTAACATGGAGCATTAATGTGGTTTAGTTCACATGTGGAGTTGAAGGAGGAAAATTCTGACTTTAACTTGTCCTTCTTTACATTTATTTTAATGAGAAACGGTATATTTTACACATTTTATCATCATTTATTCTATAAGTTGAATATTGGACCAGGATCAGCTTTCAGCTTTGCTCTTTGTGATGTCACAACTAACCACAGAGAAACTTTCCACTTTCAGCAGATAATTTAAACAACTTTTAGCAGCAAATATACGTCCTGATGTGTGATTAGTAATTTTCCTTTTCATTCCCGTCACTTTCTGATCTACAAATAATCATAAAAATATTTATGAGCAGCGAGAAATAAATAAATATAAATAAATATAAAATAAATTAAAAAATAATTAAAAACAGACGGAACGGAAAATACAAACAGAGGATTTATAATAATAACTCAGATGTTATTAGTTATTGGAGCAGAAACTAGTTAGAAATAGAAAATGACAATTTTTTGATTCAATCAAAGAGACTGATTGGTAAAAACCATTAAACACATTGTAAATGTTTAGTTTTCTGTTGTTTCAATTAAGACACAACCCTGAAAAAACATAAAATATTATATTATAAATAGACGAGTAAAGTTTTATTTTTAAACTGTGACAATTGTAAAATGAGGTTAAAAGTTAGAAGAATTACAGGAAAAAGTGTAGTAGAGCTGCAACTAAGGATTATTCTGTAAATTATGTAAATCAAAAATGTTTATAACAATAATCAATTAGTATAAAATGTCAATCAGATCATCAGTTTACTATTATAGAAGGATAAAGAAACCAGGAAATAATCAGAGAACAGAAGCTGGAACCAGAGAATCTGGACATTTATCAGTAAGAAATGACTCTAATAAATTATCAAACTAGTCAGCAGTTATTGTGTAACTAATTGATTAATCAGTTACTAATTGACTAATTAATTACATTTTTCAACAGATTAATTGATTTTCAGAATAATTGTTAATTAAGGCCCTAGTAATTTAAATTATAAAATATCCTCAATCATTTTTACAAACAATCTGAGATACATGAACATAGAGTTGCAACTAACAACTATTATGATCGTCAATTAATTGGTTTATTGATAAGTCGTTTGGTTCATTAAATGGTGTAAAATGTTGATCAGTGTTTCTAAAGCTGCAGATTCAAGCTAAAATGTCTTTTTTTGTCCACAACCCAAAGATCATCAGTTTACTATTATAGAAGAATAAAGAAACCAGGAAATAATCAGAGAACAGAAGCTGAACCAGAGAATCTGGACATTTTAGAATTAAAAAATGACTCAAATCAATGATCAAAACAGTTAATGATTAACATGATAGACAACAATTATCCAATTAATTGAAGAATTTCTGCCACTTTACATTTTTGCCTTAAAAACCTAGTTTTGTTCCAAACTTTGGGCATTTATAGCAGTAATATAAATAATATTAAACTCACCAGGACGCAGAGACAGACGTTGTTGACGCTTCCTGCTCACGACAGCGTCTGTGACGGTGAAGCGGTGAGACGCCGCGTTCTCAGCTTCCTTTGGTGGACGCCACCGCCTCCAACGCCGAACAGGAGCTGGCGTGTTTAACATGTTCTTTGCACTGAGGACGTTTACACACGTTTAAGCTGATTAACACCTGTCACCTGGTTCAGCAGATTGGTCTTATTGGACTGAACCTTTTGCTGCTGTGAACCAGCTTCACAAGTTGTTTTTTCCATTCCACCAAACTGTAAAAGTCAAGCTCCTATTTCTATTTTAATCTACGCTGTGTAAATATTATTGTTGGATGGAAACAACCAAGCCTACTGCACAAAGGTGTGAGTGTGAATCACCTAAAGGTCACACCTGGTGTTTGTTGTACATCTCTGTGGCCGGCTCAGACCACCGAACCTCTGCAGATCAACAGGATACGCTGCAGAGGTGTGAGAAGCCCCCGCCGGCTCAGCTCAGCGAAACCGTGACGACGGTCGGTGCGTCTTCCTGCACGCGGCCTCATTCTGCTCAGAAAAGACGCAGCAACAGCTGGAAACACACGTTTAATGATGCTCAGCTTATAACGTTTAGAGGATCTTTATCATGGGGATTCACACTCTGTTGTTTTTATGTGTGTGTGTGTGTGTACAGGTTTTATTCCACTCGTCTCGACACCTCTGTCTCACACACACACACACACACACACACACACACACACACACACACAGGACTTCCTGTCTGTGACAGATGTTTAGGAGACAAACCAACACGCTGATGTTTTTACACATTTATCTCCCTTTATATGTAAAATAAAGGACAAATTAAATAAGTTTAATAACAGCAACCACAGTGACAACATGACACGTGTGTGTGTGTGTGTGTGTGTGTGTGTGTGTGTGTGTGTGTGTGTGTGTGTGTGTGTGTTATGCAGCAACACACACACACACACACACATGTAGTGGCTCTGTGGTCTTGAGCATCAATAACATCAGGTTATCTGGAGTATTGTTTGGTCACACACACACACACACACACACACACACACACACATACACACACGTTTCATGTTGTCACTGTGTGTGTGTGTGTGTGTGTGTGTGTGTGTGTGAGTCAATGCAACAACTAAAAAAACTATTCAAACCTATTTAATTTGTGGAGATTATTCATATAAAGAGAGATCAGTGAAAACATCTGTAACATCTGTATGAAACTGTGTTATATGAACGCAGCGTGTTGGTTTGTGTTTTAAACATCTGTCACAGACAGTTGTGAGTGTGTGTGTGTGTGTGTGTGTGTGTGTGTGTGTGTGTGTGAATGTGTTTTATGAATGAAAATGCTTTGAACAAGTATCGATGGATTTGTTTCTAGCTCAGAACTGATGGATTATTATGTGTGTGATTCTGCAAAGCTGTTCCCAATGTTTACAGACTACAATGACAAAAATCTAATTTATTACCTAAAACTAATTAAAAAAAGCCTTAAAATAGATTCTCAGTTAGAAGAAATATGTCAGTCACATTCTGTGGCGTATCACTAGTCCAACAGTCAATTTATTATTCACAGATTTAACTTTTAGCCACGTGTGGCGCCGCCTTAAAACCAAATAGATATCACATAATCTAACACACACACACACACACACACACACACACACAGGAAGTGGTTTGAAGGGGTTTTTCATTTAATCTTTCTGATCTTTTTTGTCCTTTTGGTCAGATTTAAAGTTGTGGTCTGAGTTTAACCAGAGTACCACACCACGTAGCAGCGCCATGATGAATAAGATAGTTACCATGGTAACGTGGGCTGACCACTGGCATCGTTTGTGCCTTAATGCATGTTCCCTCTCTCTCTGTGCACACATAATAAAAACAGCGTTTTTACGACACAGTCCAGAGTTCTTAAAGTTGCCAGGCTCCGTGGAGCACATCGTGTCCTGCGTTTAATCCCGTTATAAACCAGCATCGCCGCTGGACGTGGAGACCTTTGCACGCTGGTTCCGTTCTCATCAAAGCAGGACGTGTTATCACACACGGCTGCAGATAACCTCCACGCCCTGCTTTATTGTCCACAGTTAGCCATTACCGCTGCCTCAGGGCGAGCGCTCAGACTGCTGCGAGTTCTCACGCGAGGAATCACAGCGAGCATGCAACGCCAGCTGTGACCCGGCGATGGCTCGGTACTGGCACTTCCTGTGTGCGTGGAGCGTCTGGACCCTGCAGGGCTTCCACATTGCAGCTTTCAACCTGGACACGAAGGACGTGCTGCGGAGAACCGGAGACCCGGGCAGCCTGTTCGGCTTCTCCGTGGCGTTCCACCAGCAGCTGAAGCCCAGGAGAAGCCTGTGAGTGGGACGAGGCGTCGCTCGGTTTAAGGGAATAAAGTCGACTTGTGCTGATTCCTCTGTTTGTTCCTAGATTATTGGTGGGAGCCCCGAGAGCCAGACACCAGAACCAGAACGTGACGGGTGTGGTTTACCAGTGTGACCTCACAACAACGTCCCAGCGCTGTCTGCCCATAGAGTTCAGCAGCGGTGTGTGTGTGTGTGTGTGTGTCTGCTTTATCTGTGTGTGTGTGTGTTTAATCTGCACCGAAGCTCAACTTGCTGGATTTTTTTACCCAGAATTCCATGAGAACGCCGGCCTCAATGACCAGTGGATGGGCCTGAGGGTGACCAGCCAGGGTCCTGGTGGGAATGTAATGGTAAGAACACTCAGAATAATAAAAAATTAAAAATAAATGAATAAACTACATTCTGATCAATGTTAATAATTATTGATCATTTTCTTTGGTAATTTTGGGGAAATTTTATGCTTTTATGCTAAATTCATTTTGTGCAATGATGGAAAATTACACTTAACACGTGTTTCTTTATCTATGTCGCATGCAATAGAAAAACAAATCACTTTATAATTGATTACCGAGGTAATGATTAAGGTTTTTGGGGTCAGCCCAAGCTACGAAATAATGATATAAAATACTTTATATGAGCAGATAACAATGATGGTCATTGATTAATGATCCACTCTGATTAAACCTAATTAAAGGTGAATTTGATTTTCTTGTAAATGTAAAGCTGGATGATATTTATTTATTTATGTTAAATAATAACCAGGAGAAAAAGGCAGAAAAAATATTATTAAACACTAAAATGTGTTTAATAATTAATTATGATTTTCTTGTAAATAACCTACTTTTAATAGGTTAATATAAAGGTGGATGATGGAGCTACAACCTATATTGATATAATTTATTTCATATCAGTGGATAATATTGACTTTTTGATCATTTTAATCATTTATTTTTAAATAATAAAATTTATATTATATATATTTTATAAAAAAACAAAAAGGCTGAATGAGAACACATTGTGTTAACTTAATTAAAAGTATTCAATATTTATTGAGGATTCTCTTTTTAAATATCAGTATCTATTTTATTGTTAATAATCTACTTAACATGTAAATGTAAACTGGGTGATATTTTGATATAAATTATTTATATCAGTGGATAATGATGATTTTTTAATAATAATTAATTATATTAAACTTGTCTGTTCAAATCAAACTGTTTAGTTAAAGATTGATTAATTATCGATTGACCCTGACTGAAACTATCAATATTGCATTGATCCATAGTGTATTGATTATGTGGCTAAGAACAGTCTTGATGCCACAGTTTTAAACAACTACCGTCCCATATCAAACCTGCCATTCTTAGGTAAAGTCCTCGAAAAAGTTGTTTATCAGCAGCTAAGTGACTTTCTCCTATCTCACAACGCTTTTGATACTTTCCAGTCTGGTTTTCGACCTCACCATAGCACTGAGACAGCTCTGATCAAGGTGATAAATGACATCCGCCTGAACACAGATGCAGGCAGAGTCTCAGTCTTAGTTCTGCTGGACCTGATCGCTGCCTTTGACACTGTGGACCATGATATTCTTTTACAGAGGATGGAGAACCGGCTGGGAATCTCTGGTCCTGCTCTAAACTGGTTTAAGTCGTATCTTGAGGACAGAACTTACTTTGTTGAAATTGGAAATTGCATTTCAGACAAAATGTCTGTGACCTGTGGTGTTCCCCAGGGCTCGATCCTGGGGCCCCTCCTGTTCAATTTGTACATGCTTCCGTTAGGCCAACTAATACGCAGCAACAATGTGTCTTACCACAACTATGCAGACGACACTCAGATCTATGTGTCTCTGACAGCAGGTGAACATGGGCCTGTGGATTCACTCTGTCGCTGTATTGAACAAATCACTGTGTGGATGCAAAACAACTTTCTCTAGCTAAACTCAGAAAAAACTGAAATAATCGTCTTTGGGCCACTGAAGCAAAGAGAACGTGTAATCAGTCACCTTCAGTCTCGTTCTCTAAAACCAAAAACACAGGTTAGAAATCTAGGGGTGCTAATGGACTCAGACCTGAACTTTCACAGCCACATAAAGTCAACAATATCAACAGCCTTTTACCATCTAAAAAACATTGCCAAAATCAAAAATATAGTGTCTAAACCAGACTTGGAGAGACTGATCCATGCATTTGTCTCCAGCGGGTTAGACTACTACAATGGCCTGCTCACTGGTCTCTCTAAACGAGCTGTTAAACAACTACAAAACATTCAGAACGCTGCAGCTCGAGTCCTGACTAGAACCAGAAAATATGACCATATTAGTCCAGTGCTCATGTCTCTGCACTGGCTTCCTGTCACTCAGAGAATAGACTTTAAAACAGCTTTACTTGTGTACAAGTCTCTTCATGGTCTAGCACCAAAATACATCTATGACATGTTAGAGCCATACGAGCCATCTAGGACCCTGAGAACCTCAGGGACTGGTCTCCTGCAGGTGCCCAGAGTCAGGACTAAACATGGTGAAGCTACATTCCAGTTTTCTGCAGCTAAAATCTGGAACAGTCTTCCAGAGAATGTGAGACAGGCCTCAACTCTGACAATGTTCAAGACCAGGCTGAAAACAGTTCTGTTTAACCGTGTATATGAAAACTGAAAGTATCTTATCTACACTCTTCACTCTTTTTAAATTAATGATGAATTCTATGTTTATGATTTCTATGATTTTCTTTTTGTGATTTTATGTATGTTTTGCTCTCCTTTTGTGATTTTGTGTAACTGTAAAGCACTTTGAATTGCCCTGTGTTTGAATTGTGCTCTACAAATAAACTTGCCTTGCCTTGCCTTGTTAGCATCCGTGCTAACATCCGTGCTAACTTGTTAGCATCCATGCTAACTTGTTAGCGTCAGTGCTAACATCGGTGCTAACGTCGTGCTAACTTGTTAGCATCCGTGCTAACTTGTTAGCATCCGTGCTAACATCCGTGCTAACTTGTTAGCATAACTTGTTAGCATAACTTGTTAGCATCCGTGCTAACATCCATGCTAACTTGTTAGCATCCATGCTAACTTGTTAGCGTCAGTGCTAACATCGGTGCTAACGTCGTGCTAACTTGTTAGCATCCGTGCTAACATCCGTGCTAACTTGTTAGCATCGGTGGTAACTTGTTAGCATCCGTGCTAACTTGTTAGCATCCGTGCTAACATCCGTGCTAACTTGTTAGCATAACTTGTTAGCATCCGTGCTAACATCCGTGCTAACTTGTTAGCATAACTTGTTAGCATCTGTGCTAACATCCGTGCTAACTTGTTAGCATAACTTGTTAGCATCCTTGCTAACATCCGTGCTAACTTGTTAGCATCCATGCTAACATCCGTGCTAACTTGTAAGCGTTCCGTGCTAACCTGTTAGCATAAATTGTTAGCATCCATGCTAACATCCGTGCTAACTTGTTAGCATCGGTGCTAACCTGTTCGCATAACTTGTTAGCATCCGTGCTAACATCCGTGCTAACTTGTTAGCATCCGTGCTAACATCCGTGCTAACTTGTTAGCATCCGTGCTAACCTGTTAGCATAACTTGTTAGCATCCGTGCTAACATCCGTGCTAACTTGTTAACTTGTTGTTCACCTACAACTAAAATCTGGAACAGTCTTCCAGAGAATGTGAGACAGGCCTCAACGCTGACAATGTTTAAGACCAGGCTGAAAACAGTTCTGTTTAACCGTGCATATGAAAACTGAAAGTATCTGATCTACACTCTTCACTCTTTTTTAAATTAATGATGAATTCTATGTTTTATGAGGGGGCGACACGGTGGTGCGGTGGGTAGCACTGTTGCCTCACAGCAAGAAGGTCGCAGGTTCAAGACCGCCTTGGGGCCTGGGTCTGGGGCCTTTCTGTGTGGAGTTTGCATGTTCTCCCCGTGTCTGCGTGGGTTTTCACCGGGTACTCCGGTTTCCTCCCACAATACAAAAAACATGCTCAGGTTAATTGGTAAACTCTAAATTGCCCATAGGTGTGAGAGTGAGAGTGAATGGTGTGTGAATGGTGTGTGTGCCCCACGATTGGCTGGCGACCATCTGGGGTGTATCCCTGCCTCTCGCCTTAACGCGCTGGGATAGGCTCCAGCAGACCCCTGCGACCCCAAAAGGGAATAAGCGGGATAGACAATGGATGGATGGATGGATGTTTTATGATTTTCCTTTTGTGATTTTGTGTAACTGTAAAGCACTTTGAATTGCCCTGTGTATGAATTGTGCTCTACAAATAAACTTGCCTTGCCTATTGATCTATACTGATCCATAGTGTATTGATAATGTGGATATTGATGTTCTATTGATCCATAGTGTATTGTGTGTCTATTGATCTATATGGATATTGATCTATCGATCACCCCATCACAGGCCTGTGGTCACCGGGCCCAGCAGTGGAGCTCCAGCTCCGGCTCCTTCCTGCCGACGGGTCAGTGTTTCCTGTTGGGGGACGACCTGAGGGCGGGGGGGCCGGGGGGGGCGGAGCGGACGTGGCGGCGCGTGGTGTGCGACGCCGAGCACCTCAGGCGCCGCCTCAACGACCACCAGTGGTTCGCCTACTGCCAACAGGGCCACGCCGCGGCGTTCGCCAAGGACAACACGTCCCTGCTGTTTGGAGCCCCCGGGGCGTACCTGTGGAAAGGTGAACTAATGATGGGCCCAAAATATCAACAATAATACGAGTTTAATCTGCTCTTTACAACGCTTCAAGGAAAACACACTATTATATTATATTGAATTGTACTTTCCATTAAAACCTTTAATATCGTCATTTTTGTTGGCATTTATTTAATTTTCCTGTGTGACGGTAAAATAATATTTTTAGAGGCAGCTGAACTCCAATTTGACATAAATGAGGAAAAAAAAGAAATACCAAAATATTTTAAGCCTTTATTTCTTTTAATGTTATGCTTTTGTTAATAAAAAAAAAAAAAAAAAAAATCTAATCATTAACTATGTTTTTTATATCACATAGTGAATTTCATTTTATTATTTATTCTAATAATTAAAACCCAAGCTTTTCACTATATTCTAATTATTAACCAGTTACATGTACAGTAAATGCTGACTAAGAACAGGGCTTTGTTTCAACTCTTATATTTTTAGGATTTTAAGGAAAAGACTATTGAACTGTACTTTTTATAAAAACACACACATACACACACACATATATATATTTAAAAAACTGTGAATTATTTCAAGCCATAATTTCATTTAATTAAATTTTTTGTTTCATTTAATAATGATTATTACTAATCAATAATAATAAAATCCCAAGCTTTTCACATTATTCACATATTCTCATTATTTGCTGTATACATGTACAGTATGTTGACTAATAACAGAACTTTATTTCATCCATTTTATTTTTTCTTAGTCTTTCACAGGATTTTAAGGAACATGGACAAAGTTGGGTTAAATGTTGATTATATTTTAAATGCTGAGTTTGTGTTTTTAGTGTTTTTTCCTGCAGTAAAAGTTTTAAATCACAATATTTAGTCTTGAGTATTTTAGGTCTTTTAGTCGTTTAATTCACAGAAAACGCAGCGTTAAGTTCTCGTGAAACCGTTTTCAGGGATCGTACGGATGGAGGACCTGGACAACCTAGGCATCTCCAGCACTTACGCCCGGGAAACCGGCGACATCGACAGACTGGACCCGGACCTGATCCCCCTGAGGAGGGACAGCTACCTGGGTGAGTCCAGACCAGCAGATCCACGTCTAGAAAACCCCGGTTCCTCCCTAACAATCCCGGTCCTCCAGGGTTCTCCCTGGACTCGGGCATGGCTCTGATGGGGGGGGGCCAGCTGACCGTGGTGGCGGGGGCGCCCAGAGGGGGCTACAGCGGCCAGGTGGCGCTGATCAGACCCGACCTGGCGGCCGAGAGGAGCCTGAGGGTGGAGCTGGTGCTGTCTGGACCGGGCCTGGCCTCCTCCTTCGGCTACGACCTGACGGTGGTGGACCTGAACGGGGACGGGTACGTTCAGCACCGTTTTACAACGCGCTGTGCTTCAAAACCAGATTCATCGGGTCTGGATCCAATACAACTGATCAATATAGAATCCATAGTCACTCCACTCCCTTCTTGGCTCAACAACGTTCCCTTGATAACGGATCAATAAACAAGTCAATCACAAATTTAATTTACTATAAAAGTGGTAACATTCAGCCGTTATTAAAAATGTTATAAAATATAACTACATTTATGTAATAAAATAATTATTAGGCATGAAGTGTCCCTCAAAATATTTAAATTAAAATCAATAATAAGTGATATTGATGCATATAAGTAATTTTTACATATTGCTCAGCGCTACGTTATAATCAATAGTCAATAGGATGAAAATAAAGAAGTGCAGTTGCACCTCCACTACATTAGGGGGCAGCAGAGTGTTCACAGGGAGCATACAGCACAGAGTATGAGTATGAAGTGTAGACACCAAGTGACACCATGAAAACATATTTAACAGGGATGAGAAGACAGGCGGAGAGAGACGGAGATAAAGAGACAAACGAAAGTCTCCCAAAGCTAAGACGAGGAAATATGACGAAGCGTCTGTAGCGCTTGGTTCACTGTGAAAGACCGATGTGTTACTGAGTCTGAGATGTTGGAGACAAAGACATTAAAGACATTACACCACAATCACTGATAAGACCATTTATGTAGTTTTATTTTTCAGCATTAGATGGTTTGACATGGTCAGTCAGAAAATGTTTAATTAAGGATTTTATTTTATTTTTTAATTTCAGATGCACTTTAAATCTTTTCTGTTAGTTAATAAAGCTATTCTTTATTGGAAGTTGGTCCATATTTCTTTCTTTTTTATTCTCTTATACGTTAATAAGGATACAGTGTTATGCAGAGGTACTTATAACAATTTATAGACAATAGAATTAATAGAAAATAATTGAGAAGCACTGATTTAAAGTTAAAAGTTTTGGAGATTTTCATGAATTTTACTGCAGATGTTGAGAATTTTCAGTCTCAAACCAATATTAAATCTAAAAAAAACGATATTAAATAATAATATTAAATTAAAATGTAAAATGTCCTCTAAATTCAACAGAGTGAAGTTGTTATTCACAGAAAACTGAGACGCTGTGTTTCTGTGGCTCCACCTCAAAACCAAATAAATGTCTGATAATCTCACAGTGTTTATTTGCATTATTATTAATGTCGTCTGTTTATCTCGCTGCCACACACACACACACACACACACACACACACACACACACACACACACACACACACACACACACACACACACACACACACACACAAACACAGGGTTTATGGTTTTATTTCTCTCCAGGTGGGAGGACCTGGCCGTGGGAGCGCCGCAGTTCTTCGATAAGGACGGTCGTAGCGGGGGGGCCGTCTACGTCTACATCAACCAGGGGGGGGAGAACTGGGAAAACATCGTTCCCGTCCAACTGCGTGGTCGGAACCAGTCGATGTTCGGCCTCGCTGTGGAGAACATAGGAGACGTCAATCAGGACGGATACGGAGGTAAGACCAGGTTTCATGAGTCAGCCTTTAGCTCAGACATCTGGATTCAGTATTTTCTTTTTAATTAAATCTACTTTTTGTGTGTTTTTTTGCACTTCTGAAAATAAATTCCACTTTTACTTTTGTTAGCTGATGATTTTAAAGCTTTACAGGATAATATTTAGATATATTCCCCTTTATTCCCAATAGACAAAACTAGATGTATTCATACTAAATGCACTGCTTAGTAATAGTTTTTATAGTTTTATTTTTTTTATAGTTATATTTATGCATATTCTTTAGAGTTATAATTAGATCCTTTGTTTGATAGTTGATTATTTTATCACTAATTAATTTAGTTGACTGGTTCATAAAATCTGATAAAAGCTGGAGATTCAACCTAAAATGTCACATAATTTATTTAATTGCTAAAACAGTAATGGTTTAATTTGACCTTTTGCGACTCGTCTACGGAATAAAATTCTCTGAACAGCGAGAAATAGAAATTACAAATCAGAGGATTTATAATAATAACTCAGATGACAGCGATTGGAGCAGAAACTAGTTAGAAATAGAAAATGTCAGAAATAAATGTTCAATCAAAGAGACTGATTGGTAAAAACCATTTAAACCATTCTCCATTTCAGTGAATGTGTGTAAATATTTAGTTTTCTGTTGTTTCTAATAACACACAAACTGAAAAAAACATGTAAAATATAATAAATAGACGAGTAAAGTTTGATTTTTAAACTGTGACAATTGTAAAATAGGGTTAAAAGTTAGAAGAATTACAGAAAAAAAAGTGTAGTAGAGCTGCAACTAAGGATTATTCTGTAAATTATGTAAATCATTTTTAACAATGATCAATTACTTGATTGATTTATAAAATCCGTGTTTGTCAAAGCTGCAGGTTGAAGCTAAAATGTCTTTTTTTGTCCACAACCCAAAGATCATCAGTTTACTAATATAGAAGAATAACGTTTCAAATTCAATTATATATTAGATATATATATAATAATAAATATAATAATTCATATTTCCTGTTTCCCCTTCCTGCTAACAGACATTGCTGTGGGGGCCCCCTATGAAGGCTCTGGTCACGTTTACCTGTTCTACGGATCATCAGCTGGAATCAACAAAGAGCCAGCACAGGTCAGCTTATCAATCAATGCCATTCACCATGGATTGATGTATTGATTGATATACTCTGGGCTCTTTTCACATTGTATTTAAACTAAACTATATGTGACATTTCAATATACACATTAAAATATATTTATTCTACTTCTATCGTTTTGTATGTGTTCAGAGACTTTCCTCAGGTTCCAGGAAGAATTCCCTGTTTGGATATTCTCTGTCAGGCAACCTGGACATTGATGACAACCAGTACCCCGACCTGGCCGTGGGGTCGCTCTCAGGGTCCGTCTCCGTTTACAGGTGAGTTTAGACTTTGGAGATAAAACTCATTAATGATGTTTCAGTGTCAAGGTGCAAACGAATCTAACAGAAAACTGCATTCAACGAGCCACAGGGAGAAAAATTAACTTCATTCGTGTGTGTGTGTGTGTGTGTGTGTATGTGTGTGTGTGTGTGTGTGTGTGTGTGTGACAGAGCGAGGCCGGTGGTCAGTGTCAGCATCTCTCTGACGATAGAACCCAAAGAAATAGACCTCACGAAGGCCCAATGTGACAGGCTCACATGGTAAGTACTGACCATGGTATTTACTGAATATTTGAGGTATTTGTACTCATCTACTTTATCCTTGTACTGCATCTCAGAAGGAAATATTTTAATTTCTATCCACTACATGTATTAGATTAGTCCCTCCCCATTAATTATACTATGACCCCTCAGAGGTCAGTGGTGACCCTGTGGCAGGGCCAATAGTAGAACACCCAGTATAATAATATGTGAGTCAAATGCTTAAAATCAACACTTATACTTTAATATTTTAAGGATATGTTGCTGCTTATCTACTTATAATTAAGTATTTTTGCATTTTTTTAACTATTTTTATAGTTGATTAATCTATTGTTGAATGGAATGATCAATCGATTGGTTGTTTGGTTGATAAAATGGTGAAAAATGTCAATTATCATTTCCATAAAATGTCCCAAAGATCACCAGTTTACTATTATAGAAGAATAAAGAAACCAGGAAAAAATCAGAGAACAGAAGCTGAACCAGAGAATCTGGACATTTTATCAGTAAAATGAGTCAAATCAATGAATCAGACATTAAAATATTTGATGATTACCATAACAGTTGATAAATTGCTGCAGTTCTAATACGTAAAAACACAAAGATAACTTGATCTACCTGCTATGAAACTTAGTTTTGTTAATTGAATATTTTTCCCACCAACCTCTGTTCAGTTATTTCACAGTGATGGCGTGTTTCAGCTACAAATCACATCAGGCATCCTTCAACCCAACACTCCGTGAGTCATTATTCCATTTCTCTGAATTTCTGACTAAATGTAAGATCTTTTATTTCTCATATCTTTCCCGTATTCCTCCACAGAACTGGATTACATCTTTAAGGCCGATGCTGACAGGAGGAAATCCAGGCTTCCTGCTAGAGTCGTTTTTCAGGCTTTACCCCAAGGAAATTTGGAGATTTCTGGACAGGGAAGAGAAACCTGCACCGGAAACAAGCTCCGGCTTCTGGTAACACCTAAAAGTCAAAAATGCTAAATGCTGCATATTCTAGTGTGTCTTTTGTATTATATTCAGGTATTTGAAATAAAAATGTTCATACCGTGTGAAGAATTCTAGACTTTTTCTGTTGCAGCACAACATTGAAGACAAACTGCACGACATCTCTGTTTCTGTGACGCTGCTGGGGATAAAAAACACGAGTCAGGCCATCGGCCCGGTTCTAAACCTGTACCAGCCCAGAACCAACGAGTCACAGGTACCAGAGAACCTCGTGGTTACTGAACCATTCACTGATGAGTAGTTTGGTTCATTAAATGGTGTAAAATGTTGATCAGTGTTTGTCAAAGCTGCAGATTGAAAGTAAAATGACCAACAGTCCACAACCCAGAGATCATCAGTTTACTATTATAGAAGAATAAAGAAACCAGGAAATAACCATAGAACAGATGATGATTAGTGTAACAGTTGGAAATTAAAAACTTATAAAAGCAGACTAATCATTGCAGCTTTAGTATAAATGTAAACACGTGTGTCATCTAATCTGCAGAATTTAGTTTAGTAATTTTGTGTTATATAGAAACCATACACCTGTCCTATAGAACCAAACAGCTGTTATATAGAACCATACAGCTGTTATATGAACCATACAGCTGTTATATAGAACCATACAGCTGTTATATAGAACCATACAGCTGTCATATAGAACCACACAGCTGTTATATAGAACCATACAGCTGTTATATAGAACCATACAGCTGTCATATAGAACCATACAGCTGTTATATAGAACCATACAGCTGTTATATAGAACCATACAGCTGTTATATAGAACCATACAGCTGTTATATAGAACCAAACAGCTGTTATATAGAACCATACAGCTGTTATATGAACCACACAGCTGTTATATAGAACCATACAGCTGTTATATAGAACCAAACAGCTGTTATATAGAACCATACAGCTGTTATATGAACCACACAGCTGTTATATAGAACCATACAGCTGTTATATAGAACCATACAGCTGTCATATAGAACCACACAGCTGTTATATAGAACCATACAGCTGTTATATAGAACCATACAGCTGTCATATAGAACCATACAGCTGTTATATAGAACCATACAGCTGTTATATAGAACCATACAGCTGTTATATAGAACCACACAGCTGTTATATGAACCACACAGCTGTCACATAGAACCATACAGATGTTATATAGAACCATACAGCTGTTATATAGAACCACACAGCTGTTATATGGAACCACACAGCTGTTATATGGAACCACACAGCTGTTATATAGAACCACACAGCTGTTATATAGAACCACACAGCTGTTATATAGAACCACACAGCTGTTATATAGAACCACACAGCTGTTATATAGAACCACACAGCTGTTATATAGAACCATACAGCTGTTATATAGAACCATACAGCTGTTATATAGAACCATACAGCTGTTATATGAACCACACAGCTGTTATATAGAACCATACAGCTGTTATATAGAACCACACAGCTGTTATATAGAACCATACAGCTGTTATATGAAACACACAGCTGTCATATAGAACCATACAGCTGTTATATAGAACCACACAGCTGTTATATAGAACCATACAGCTGTCATATAGAACCATACAGCTGTTATATAGAACCATACAGCTGTTATATAGAACCATACAGCTGTTATATGAAACACACAGCTGTTATATAGAACCATACAGCTGTTATATAGAACCATACAGCTGTTATATAGAACCATACAGCTGTTATATGAAACACACAGCTGTCATATAGAACCATACAGCTGTTATATGAACCATACAGCTGTTATATAGAACCATACAGCTGTCATATAGAACCACACAGCTGTTATATAGAACCATACAGCTGTTATATAGAACCACACAGCTGTTATATAGAACCATACAGCTGTTATATAGAACCATACAGCTGTTATATAGAACCATACAGCTGTTATATGAAACACACAGCTGTCATATAGAACCATACAGCTGTTATATAAAAAACACAGCTGTTATATAGAACATACATCTGTTATATAGAACACACAGCTGTTTTATAGAACCATACAGTTGTTTTATAGAACCACACAGCTGTTATATAGAAACACACATCTGTTTTATAGAACCATTCATCTCTTTTATAGAACCATACAGCTGTTATATAGAAACCATACAGCGGTGATATTGTATAGTTAAAATGCATTTTTTGCTTTTCTGTTCATCACAGATTTTGCTGATCAACAAAGGCTGCGGCAGCGACAACATCTGCCAGAGTAACCTGCAGCTGCAGCACCGGTTCTGCTCCAGGAAAACAGGAAAAGGTCCAGATGTTTTCACACCTCTGCCCAGGTAGAGGAAGACCCTATAAAACCACCTCATTGATGCCCAAAACCCTGTTTACTCACAGTCTGAAGTATCTTTAGGTCTCTGAGGTGTGTGTGATGGTTTCAGGAAGCAGGGCGTCGCTGTCATCACGCCGTCTGAAGAGGGCGTGGCCTTGGAGATCAACGTGACCAATAGGAACGGAGACGACGCCCACCAGAGTCGCTTAGACATCCGCCTCCCAGAAACTCTTCATTATACCTCTGTTGTCCACAATAGGCCATCTGTGAGTACAGGAAACACGCTTTAATGATAAAAGCATTCAAGAATTATAACAATAGAGGAAAAAAGGACTGTGATGTTAAATATCATTATGATGATTGAATTCTGCTCACATGTCCCAGAGCCTCCTTACTGTCCATTTTTAAAACTTTAAACCTTTTTTTATTCCCTGTCTTTCACCTCACTCTTTTTTATTTATTGTTTTGTTTTTTTTCTATTCTTTCTGTTTGTTTGTCTGGTATGTAAAACATGGTGGAAGCTGTGCTTGTTTTAAAGTAGGGCTCAATGATGGCAAAATATTCTAATTGCATTTTTTTCCTCCAATATTGTGATAGTCTGTCTGGAACATTAGTGCTGTCATATAGAACCATACAGCTGTCATATAGAACCATAAACATATCATATAGAACCATGCACATATCATATAGAACCACACAGCTGTTGTGGTATTTGTGTAAAAGCTTTTAAAAGGTTTATCGTGTTACCTCGTGAAGTGAGAGGTTCTGACTCTGGATCAGGTCCACCTGGCTGCACCTGGTTCCACCTGGTTCCACCTGGCGTTCAGTATCATCACGTGGTCTGCAGCACGTGCCGCTGCAGCGTCTCCTTCTTTTTAACTAAATCAGTTCCAGATAATGACTGTTGATGCTGTTACTCTCAGAGAATAAAGTCTCAGCCTGTTTGTTTCTGACGGAGACTGAACAGCGACATGCAAACCTGAGTTCGAGTCACGTGATCACGTCAATTAACCGTGCACGTGGCGATTTTTATCATATCGCGATATTATAATCATTCAGCCCTATTTTAAAGCACTGTATAAATATTTAGGAAACAACAAGTTTAAGGAAGTAAAGTTAAGTTGGTATTCATTGTGTGTGTGTGTGTGTGTGCGTTATCATAGGAACCACACGTGACCTGTTCAGCCAATCACGAAGGCACTCTCATACACTGTGACGTGGGGAACCCGCTGCGCAGAGACGCTCAAGTTAGTCACGTTCTTCATCATCAGCATCATCATTGATGACGTGAATATTCAATAATCAATATCAGGCCGTTCCAACTGTTTCAGGTTACATTTTACATCATCCTCACAACAAGCCGCGTCTCACTGAACACACGAGACGTGAACATCACGATGCAGCTGAACACGTGAGTGGGATGGTGTGACAAACACTCACATAACACCAGTGCACAAGAGCAAAAAGGGAAATAGAAGTAGATATTAATTATTATATTTAATAATTATTATATATATTATTTCAATAAATGAATTTGATAAATGTCCAGATTCTCTGGTTCAGCTTCTGTTCTCTGATTATTTCCTGGTTTCTTTATTCTTCTATAATAGTAAACTGATGATCTTTGGGTTGTGGACAAAAAAAGAAACTTTGACAAACACTGATCAACATTTTTCACCATTTAATGAACCAATCAACTAATAAATAATAATTTCAATAGATAATATATAGACTATCCAAATAGTATAACACAAGTATTAACAACAAGTATTACAGTAAAACTACAGTATTTCATCCATCTGACTGACATATTTTACTGTTTGTGATATCACTGATTTTTGTGGTTCTCAACCTGGGGTTCAGGCCCTGCCAAAGGTCACTAGTTAACCCTGAGGGGTCGTATGCTGATTAATGGGAAATGGAATGGAAATAATTATAAGTATAAAGTAGATAAGTACAAAGACCTCAGAACTTGCATGCATGTACTTTGTTATTTTCCACCACTGTATGTTATTATTAATAATCAATAATCAATTTGAACCAGGCATCTTATCTCATGTTGTAGAACCAGTGTGCAGACGATACGGCCGGTGGAGGCCTTAGCCAGAGTGGTTTTTGAACTGGAGCTACAAGTACATGGGTAAGATCTGCCTTTTAGTTGTGTTAGTTTATGCACTTATTGTTTTGTTTTTATTTATTATTATGTATTAATATTATTTATTATTATTTATTATTTTCCACTCATCACTTTTCTCTACACACACACCCTGCACCTTAAGTATGCATTAGCTATGTATGTGTATGTGTGTGTATGTGTGTATATATATATATGCAAATATGTAAATATGTGTGTATGTGTATGTATGTATGTATGTATGTGCATGTATGTATGTATATATGCTTTACTTATTCATACTTTTTTCTTGCTATTTATTAGTATTTTTCTCCATTCTATGTCCATATTGGAAATCATTTGCAATGATAAATGCTGTCCTATGGTTTAAAACTGTCAATCTACAGAGAAAATATTGACCTGAGCTTGACCTCTGACCCCAGATAACAGGGTTAGCATCTGGTGTCGTTTTCTAATGTTTTATAGATAAAAATCGAATTGATTATTCAAGAAAACATATATGATATGATATATTCTGATTGATTATTGATGTCGGATCTGCTTCATCAGTCTAGCCAAACCGTCACAAGTGTCACTCAGTAGGAGCTCGAGGGACGAAAGTGTCATAAAAACAGTGGATGACATCGGAGCCCTCGTTCAATATGAATTTAAGGTGAGATGCTTTTTAAACATGTTTTAGCTATACCGTTAATTCCTAACCACACCAACGGGTTCAAAGGCACATGCTTAATCTCTCTTTCTCCTAACAGATAACAAATATGGGACGATCCCTGAAATCTTTCGCCAACGCGTCGCTGAATATTCTCTGGCCGACGGAGAACTCTGAAGGAAAACAGCTGCTGTATTTGAGTCAGAGCAGCAGCAGACGTCTGCAGCCTGTGGCCTGCTCACCTGGAGGCCAGATCAACCCCAGATCTCTGACACCTGCACAGGTAACGCCTGTTCCACCTGGTGTTTCACATGAAGCCAGGCCTGCACACGTAACAACATATCTGACATCCAGGGCTGGAATCATCACGCAAGGAAGAGACGTGAAGCTCAGTACGAAGCCTTGTCCACGGACGTGTTCAACTTTCTGCTGCCGAGAAGGAAATACAAAACCTTGGTGAGAAAAGATTAATGAGAAGAACATAGGTGACTCTCTAAATTTAACTTTTTTATTGTTTTACATATAATAATTGGCTTTGTTGAATTTTTGCACTTGTGATAAAATATGAGGTAAAAAGTAAAAAAAAAATTATAGACAGTGAAAAATTTGGGATAGAAAGAAATTATGAGATTGTTTAACATTATGATTAAAAGTCAAACAATTTAATGTTTTATGTAAATAAAGTACAATTTTCAAAAAACAAGAAAAAAATGTAAAAAGCAAATACATATGATACACATTTTTTTTATCAATTGTAAAATTCCTGATAATTCTACTTACTATTGGACTAATTGAATTGGCTTTGTTGCACTTTTGTGTTTTACTAGATGTTTTTTTTCTTGATTTTGTTCGATTTTAATACCAGATAAAATCATAACATCCTGATGATAAAAAATTGAGATAAAAAGGACAACATTATGATTAAAATTCCAAAAATGTAACCCTTTTGATGTAAACTAAATAAAATTGACCAAATTAAGAAAAAAAATGAAAAAAGCAAAAATTATATGATATAAATAATTATTTATCAATTGTAAAATTCATGATAATTCTACTTACTATTGGACTAATTAAATTGGCTTTGTTGCATTTTTGCATTTCACTAGAAGATTTTATTCTTGATTTTGTTCGATTTAATACCATCCATCCATCCATTGTCTATCCCGCTTATTCCCTTTCGGGGTCGCAGGGGTCTGCTGGAGCCTATCCCAGCGCGTTAAGGCGAGAGGCAGGGATACACCCCAGATGGTCGCCAGCCAATCGTGGGGCACACACACCATTCACACACCATTCACTCTCACACTCACACCTATGGGCAATTTAGAGTTTACCAATTAACCTGAGCATGTTTTGTATTGTGGGAGGAAGCCGGAGTACCCGGTGAAAACCCACGCAGACACGGGGAGAACATGCAAACTCCACACAGAAAGGCCCCAGACCCAGGCCCAAGGCGGGTCTTGAACCTGCGACCTTCTTGCTGTGAGGCAACAGTGCTACCCACCGCACCACCGTGTCGCCCGATTTAATACCAGATAAATCATAACATCCTGATAAAAAAATTATAAGAATACAAATTTGAAATAAAAAAGACAACATTATGATAAAAATTCCAAAAATGTAATCCTTTTTATGTAAATTAAATAAAATTGACAAACATTAAGAAAAGAAACTTGAAAAAAGCTAAACTGATATGATATATAATGATATATATCAATTGTAAAATTTATAATAATTCTACTTACTATTGGACTAATTAACTTGTTTATTGTTTAAACTTCAATTGGTCTTGATTTTGTTCGATTTAATACCAGATAAAAGCATAATATCATGATAAAAAAATTATAAGAATACAAATTTGAGATAAAAAAGACAACATTGTGATAAAAATTTTAAAAATGTAATCCTGTTTTATGTAAATAAAATAAAATTGACAAAAATTAAGAAAAAATGATAAAAAATCAAAAATTATATGATATAAATAATTATTTATCAATGGTAAAATTCATGATAATTCTAGTTAATATTGGACTAATTAATTTATTGCTTAAACCTTTAATTGGCTTTGTTGCACTTTTGCATTTCACTAGATGATTTTTTCTTGATTTTGTTCGATTCAATACCAGATAAAAAGCATAACATCAAGTCTGAATTATGAGTTAAAAAGTAAAATAGTAATAGTAATAGTATAATAGTAAAATGATAAGAAAGTGACAAATATGGAATAGAAAGACAATATGACGTTGTTTAACATTATGATAACAAGTCAAACAATTTAATGTTTTATGTAAATAAAATAAAATTGACAAAAATCAATAAAAGAAATGATATATAATGATTCATAATTCATAATATTTCTACTTACTATTGGACAAATAACTTGTGTATTGTTTAAACTTTTATTGGCTTGTTGCACTTTTGCTGGTCTCTCCTCAGACCTGCTCAGATGGACTGGGCTGTGTGGAGCTCTGCTGCCCCCTGGTGGACCTGGACACCTCTGCTACCGTGATGCTGCACGCTCGCCTCTGGAACGCCACCGTCACACAGGTGCTGCACCTACTCACTGCTCACAGTTTTCCTCTTTTTATGGAAATGTAATCAGTTTAAGTCCAACTGTCTGGGATCCATTGGCTCCATAAAGATGTTTGACTGTGTTCATGACAGGAGACACTGAGGACATCCTGAAACTCGTGTTAAAACCACTAAATCCACAGAGAAACACACACAGCCTGTATCCAGAAACTGTGCCTTGGAACATGCTCAGTCAGGACCTGGTGGTCTACACCTAGTTAGTCAGGACCTGGTGGTCTACACCTAGTTAGTCAGGACCTGGTGGTCTACACCTAGTTAGTCAGAACCTGGTGGTCTACACCTAGTTAGTCAGAACCTGGTGGTCTACACCTAGTTAGTCAGAACCTGGTGGTCTACACCTAGTTAGTCAGAACCTGGTGGTCTACACCTAGTTAGTCAGGACCTGGTGGTCTACGCCTAGTTAGTCAGAACCTGGTGGTCTACACCTAGATCCTACCTCTGAGGTGTCAGATCCGACATTAAACTATGCTAATTTACATAAAAACTGAACAATCGAGGTGTCTTTCTTCACATACTTCTGTTGAAATCTGTCATTAAACTACTAAATGTGTGGCTTCCCTCATTCGTTGGCTCTTTCTGTCTAACTCAGGGTTACAGCTCTCTGAACTACTTGACCATCGTGGTGGACGCTTCCCTCCGTCTGACGAACTCTCCAGAGAACATCGAACTTAACCAAGAGAAGCTCAGGACAAAGGTGTTTATGGAGATGTTATTCACCCTTTGGGTTTAAGAACGCTCAAGTTTAGTAGCATCATATGTTTTATGTGAATAACATGGACAGTTCTTCTAGGACAGGGATGTCTAACTCTGATTATTCCACCGTCCACTATCAACAGAATAATAATTATAATAACACCTACAAACTTCTCTCCTATACTATATATATATATAAATATATACAATATATACAAATTTACAATACTAATTAACCAATTTAAAAATTGAAGAGATGACATTAAGAAAAAAAAAAAGAAATTCCACCATGATATCCCTATTCCTCAATGTTGAAGTGAAAATATCTTGTTTTAATTACAATTAGTCCAATATTGATAAAATTTTCTTGAAATATTAATTTCATTGGCATAATTTTTTTTTTTTTCATTAAGTAAGAATTATTTAGGGCGACACGGTGGAGCAGTGGGTAGAACTGCTGCCTCACAGCAAGAAGGTCGCAGGTTCAAGACCGCCTTGGGCCTGGGTCTGGGGCCTTTCTGTGTGGAGTTTGCATGTTCTCCCCGTGTCTGCGTGGGTTTTCACCGGGTACTCCGGTTTCCTCCCACAATACAAAACATGCTCAGGTTAATTGGCAAATCTAAATTGCCCATAGGTGTGAGTGTGAGAGTGAATGGTGTGTGAATGGTGTGTGTGCCCCACGATTGGCTGGCGACCATCTGGGGTGTATCCCTGCCTCTCGCCATAAAATGCGCTGGGATAGGCTCCAGCAGACCCCTGCGACCCCGAAAGGGAATAAGCGGGATAGAAAATGGATGGATGGATGGAAGAATTATTTATGGATTATTTTTGATAAATTGATTTTTTTCATTTTATATATTTATATATAATATTGTGAATATTTGATGTCATAATTCTGACTTTTTATCTCACATTTTGCAAAACTGACTTTTATTAATTAAATGATAAACATACAACAAGAATTAAAGATAATTCCACTCAATATTGGATTAACGGTATAACATTTTTTCCCTGAAGATTCTCACTGACCTCACATTCGGGCCACGTGTTTGACCCCCTGTCTTACAATATATGATTATATTATAATGACCATATTGAGTATTAATAACAGGACGTGTCGCCTCAGGTGAAGCTGACCGTGTTCCTGCAGAGGAAGGTGCAGTACCTGAGCAGAGTCTCCTGGTGGGTGGTGCTGCTCAGCGTCCTATCAGCTCTCTGCTTACTGGCGTTTGTTGGCCTGTTGTTGTGGAAGGTAACGAATAAATAACATCAAAGTGCATTTTTTAAATGTTAATAAAAGCTCATTTCATTGATTCCAAACAGCTGACTTTGTTGAACAGATGTCGGTAACGGAGGCGATTGAGCAGTTAGTTCTTTTTTCATTATTTTAATGTTCACGCTAAAACTGCTTAGTGACCGATTATTATATTAACTATTACAGAAACAAGGATTAAGTATAATTTAATTTATTTTCACATCCAACCTTAAACTAACAAAAGGTAGACCACAGATCACACTATATATATATATATATATATATATATATATATATATATATATATATATATATATATATATATATATATTTATATATATATACACATAAATATATACCCACTATATATATATGTGTGTATATATGTATATATGTAAATATATATATATATATGTATATATTTACATATATACATATATATATGTGTGTATATATGTATATATGTAAATATATATATATGTATATGTATATATATAAATACACATAAATATATACCCACTATATATATATGTGTGTATATATGTATATATGTAAATATATATATGTATATGTATATATGTATATATATATATATACATATATATATATATATATATATACATACATACATATATATATATATATATATATATATATATATATATATATATATATATATATATATATCCTATTTTATCCTATTTATTTCAACAAATGCTTTTAACTCTACATTTCCTTATATATAAAATGGAAAACACGGTTTGAAATTAAATAAATTAAAGTGAAAAGAAAAGTAATAGGAAATAAAAATGTTAATGTAACTAGTTTATTTAGTTTTATTTCTGACAGTTTGAGTCCTCCATAATAGAATAAATAAATCCTCTAACCTCACATTGAAACCCAGTGCTCTATGTATTGTAAATGACTGATGCTGTTTCCTGTCATTCTGCCGACTTATTTGTGACACCTTGAGCTTTCTGTAGCTTCTATTCTGTGCGATGTGGCCTGTGAACGTTTTATCTTCTTGTCCTCGTCAGCGCGGAAGCTTCAAGCGTCTCGTTCGCAGCGTGAAACTGTCACACGACGAAGATCCCAGACAACAGCTCTTAAAAAGCTGATGAGGACGAATCAGTGAAACTGAGCCTCCAGCTTCTCCGTGTTTCTCCTGTTCTGAACCCTTGTTGGAGCGTTTGTGTGATGCAGAACCAGTGACGTGTGTCTCTACACAAAAAAAATAAAGAAACGAACGCGTCAACGTGTCATCTTCCGTTATTTTTAATGAAGCAGAAAATATCACTTGTTTGATACCAAGTTTACGACAACATGGAAACCGTTGTGCTTTCACCCTAATGGAATGTAGGAGTCGTGGGAACGGATGAGATTCACTTATTCAATTCTCTTCTCAAAATACTGTTTGTGCAACATAACACTGGCGTTTGCTAATAAATCGTCTCTTTACTGGTTGAACCTCAGAATGAGTCTGACGTATTCACTACAAACTGGCTGGTTTCTACTGAGGTTTGTTTCCTCTCTCTCTGCATCGTGCAGGGACGTGTGCTCCTGATACAACAAAGTGGGTTTTTACAAGTCTTCATTCTACAGAAAAGTGTCTGTTCGCAGCGTCTATACATTCTTTTTTTTTCTTTTTTGCAGTTCTCTATCAGGATCAAATCAACCTTCATTTTTCTTCTTCTTCAAAAACACGTTCCATCACATCAAGAGTTCCTGACAGTCTTTCTGTAAACATTCAATCCAGTTTTACACTTTTACATCATGTTAAACTCATGTTCACTCACTTCTTCTTCTTCTTCTTTTTTTTTTGCTTTTTTGCTTTTAGGAAAAATAAGTAGAAAATCGCACTGTTTAAAAAACACCTTCTGAACATCGTCACATGAAAGCAGAACATACAACAAACCATATAAAACACACACACACACACACACACACACACAATCCCTGGTGAACACCAGAGAAGAACTGAAGTGTTGAGTTGTGACGTGTGAAGTTCTGGTCTGATGAATACAACTTGTTTCAACCAGAGAAAGTTAACGACAAACACACAACTTTTACCTTTAAAATCATAACAATTAAAATACAATAATATAATGACAGAAATAAATTAAAGGCATCAATATATTACATTAAACAGCTGTTCTCGTCATCACATGTAAATTAACTGGAGCTTTCCATACATTCCAATGAGCCCCTTTGGTTTGAGTGGTCGTCCTGCTGTTATACCTCAGAGCTTTAACATGATCACGACCTCTAGTGGACAAAATGAACGACCAAGAACCATTAAATTAACAGAATTCCAAGAGAAGACGTGTTGGTCTTCAGCTGAAACTACACAGACTAACCTCTACCTCACAGACCAGAAAACCAGCAGAACGTCGTCTCTCACCAAAACGTGCAGATTCGTTAAGTGTCGCGTGTCTTTTTGTTCCATTTTCAACAAAGACTCAAACAGCCCGGTGCAGCGCTTCGTTCTACAGGTCAAACGTCTTAAAAAATGGCACTAAACATGGGTGGAATTATTAATTCAGCACTGCCTGGAATCAGTAACCCTCTATTGCATTAAATATTACTTAGACACGATAAAACATGTTAACGGGACTCTATCAGGTTTTATCCATGTTTTTATATTGTTTCCATATACAAACATCAAAATTGTATTAAATGTAAAAAAAGAAATAATAGTAAAATTTACCTCCCCCAGATAGTGAGTTCATTATTTTATTTGGAGAAAATTGTCCAGATTTTTCTGAATAAAAGACAGTGATGCTCACATATGGCCTGGTCATGTGACCTCATAAATTGTATGTCCTTCAAAATAAAAGCCTTTCAGGGAGTAATTATTAGAAACTATGCAATAGAGGGTTGAGCTTAGTGCTTATTTTGTGGCTCAGGAGGAATAAATACTAATGTAAACAGGTTGCTCATTATTGCTAAATTAGCCTGTTTGTCTCTTTTTCTTCTGCTGGTGTTACCAAATGGAGTGATATTTTTCCTTCATAGCTGCCCCCCTCCAACCAGGTGGCAGTGAGCAGCTATCTCCACAGGGGGGCGCCAGCCGCCACAGCGAGGCACAGCAGGGCCAGGCCCGGCGCGCCCGCCCCGGACTTGACCCTCCCGTGGCCGCTGTTCCGGTTCCACTTGGACCCGTTCCGCTCGCGGACGCGCGGGGGGGGCCTGGCGGGGTTGGAGGCCGGGGCCCGGGGGGGCTGCTTGTTGGTGTTGCTGCTGCCGGGGGGGGGCGGGTACGAGCCGTAGCCCGGCCAATCGTCATTGTACCTCTCGCCGGTGTCTCCGCCCCCCGAACCGCTGCCTTCCTCACCTGGAGGGACGAAAACAGCTTTAAAACACATGAATAGACAGGATCTGACATATGTACATATATATATGTAGAACAGATTCCCGAGGGACAAGATAGAGATTTTATATTATTATTATACTGGTGTAATTGACTGATGACGTATGTATGTGATGAACCATCATCGTAACCTGTGTATGTACAACAGTAAAGACCTCAGGATGTTTATCATTAATAAGAGTAGAAACAAACATCCAGTTCTGTAAAGATTGATATCTAATATTCCTTATAATCTGTCATAAATTATACATCTTATAATCTATCCTATGTATGCAATCTTTCCTGCATTTCTCTGTCCCTGCTGCTGTTGCTATAGTTTCCCCACTATGGGACAAATAAAGGATTAGTTTTTTTTATCTTATCTTATTTTATCTTAATCCACAGGAATCTACAGATCCATGTCTCCTAACAGACCACATAGACCACATGGAAACACATTCTGAAACTGTGATGTCACATATGCGTCACATTGGGTGTTTATGGTGAATTTATTCCTCATTTTAAAATTAATCCAACATTTTTTTATTTTCATCAACATATAGGGTAATAGTAGGATAACAATAAAAACAGTTTTATATTCTAGGTGGATTAAATATTAATTAAAAAGATTTAGATTTTCTCATCTTGCCAAACATGAAACAACAAACAAGAATTTCTTTAAACAACAGAAACTATATTAATTCAGAAATAAGTGAATCAGCTAAAGTATTTGAGCAACTCGTTTACATTTTTTCCTATTGTGACATATTTGCACATGAGGTTTACCATAATTATTATTATAAGTTAAAAGCCTGATGTGACACATATGTCACCATGGTATTTTACTGACTTGTTTTATATCAATTTATGTGATATAGGAAATGTTATTAAACTGTTAACATTGGTAAATGGGTTAAAACTAAACATCAACTGTTTGATATTAGACTGTTTGCCTCTCACACCTGTCACATGACCACACCAGGCGGTCACATGACCACACTGGGTGGACACATGACCACACCAGGCGGTCACATGACCACACCAGGTTGTCACATGACCACACCGGGTTGTCACATGACCACACTGGGTTGTCACATGACCACACCAGGTGGACACATGACCACACTGGGTGGACACATGACCACACCAGGTTGTCACATAACCACTCCAGGCGATCACATGACCCCACCAGGTGGTCACATGACCACACCATGTTGTCACCACACCGGGTTGTCGCATGACCACACCAGGCAGACACATGACCACACCAGGTGGTCACATGACCACACCATGTTGTCACCACACTGGGTGGACACATGACCACACCAGGCAGACACATGACCACACCAGGCAGACACATGACCACACCAGGCAGACACATGACCACACCAGGTTGTCACATGACCACTCCAGGCGATCACATGACCACACCAGGCAGTCACATGACCACACCAGGTGGTCACATGATCACTAGCTTTATCAGTTAAGGTTGAGTTTGAAGCTGATGAGGAATGTTCCTACACATTTAAAGGGGCAGTGACCCCAGAGGTCAAATATATTCTCCAGGCCACTCACTGTCCATGAAGTCCATGTCCTGTCCACTCTGGGCGTGTCTCAGCTTGTTGGTGGCCACCCTCAGCTCCATGATCAGCTGTCTGGTCCTCACGTCTGGCCTGGCGATGTCCACCTCCACCTCTGGGTTGTTGATCTGGCTCACCAGCCCGTCCCCCGTCACGTCTGGGAGGTACCTGGGTCACACAGAGGATTCCAGGGGTAAAAACATGCTGGATCACTGCGTGTTCGTTGTCTGTTAACAGCTAACAGCTTCATTCAGGGGAATTAATGAATGGAGGATGAATTGAAAGCTCTGCTGATGTACATTTTGAAAGACCTGATGAACGCTTCTTAAAACTTAATTATAAAACATTTTTGACTTTCTCGTCTTGCCAAACATGATTTGTCACTGATCCTTTTGCAGAAGGTCCACTATTTCTTAAAAAAATATTCTGAAATTCCCAAAGGAATAAAAGATATCTGATAAATAATCATATTTCTATAATAATATTTAGTAAGTATATATTATTTTAGCCAAGATAACATCATTTTTTAGCCTCTGACAGTAAATGTAATGTTTATGCTGTGGAATAAGATTATTAAGATATTATATGCACCTTTTTTAATTTTAATTATATTATAAGTTAAATCCGACTTTTTTCCTATTCCTATTTCCATTAAAATGCTTTAATCCATCTCATCCCTCGTCTCTTGTCCTTCATCCTTAATCCCTCATCCCTCATCCTCATCCCTCATCCTCATCCTCATCCCTCATTCCTCGTCCCTCCACCTCTGCTCCACGGCCACTCCCACCCTCACCTCCCCCGCGTCTGGCCGTTCCAGCATCGGTCCTCGTTGGTGACGTCGGCCGCCACCTTCTCGTCATTACAGATGGTGTGAGGGAGGGACACCCAGAAACTCCTCATGGGCCGGAGACGCTCCTTCAGCTCCGTGACCTGGAGGGAGGAGACGGGACAATAATATGAGTGGAGCTGGACGGAGGAAGCTGCAGAGACTGAAACTCCAAGACACGTTCACTGACCCTCAGGAAATCCAGACACTATTGTTTTAAGTTGTTATGAATATTAAAACTAAAGATTTATCATCATTTCACCATTTACTACACATACTGTGGTTATCAGAGCAGTGTGTGGGACATGAGAAAATCACCTTCATCATCTACTTTATACAGGAACACACACTTTCTACAGGAACACACACTTTCTACAGGAACACACACTTTCTACAGGAACACACACTTTCTACAGGAACACACACCTTCTGCAGGAACACACACTTTCTGCAGGAACACACACTTTCTACAGGAACACACACTTTCTACAGGAACACACACTTTCTACAGGAACACACACTTTCTACAGGAACACACACTTTCTACAGGAACACACACTTCCTACAGGAACTGCACTAGTTTGCTAGTATCCCATGATGAACTGAACTCTTCTTATATATGAAAAAAGGCTCAAACAAATATGTGTAATGTGAGATTATGCATTTTAGCATCTTTCAGCTTGTTGTTTTGGTTTCCAGCAACTTAACTGGTTTGATTCAGTCTCTCTGCGTTTATGTGTCCAAACTTTTTGGATTTTCCAGAGATGACTGTTTTAAATCCGCTCTTCCTCAGTTTATGCACATCATGCATGCTACGCACCAGTCGGTCCAGGTTAGTTCCTGCAGCAGTAGTTGGTTTTTCCTCAGGGCTGTAGGTACGGAACGGCCTCCTGTTGCCTCCTGAGTCTTTGGGCGAACGCTTGGATCTTCCTGGAGCTGGTCTGGGGTTCCCACAGCCCTGGAACAACTGAGGAAAAAACAAAAAAAGTATTTTTAAATCCAACATAATGTAAATGAAGAGCCCAAGTGTTTATTAGTTTTAATTACTTATCAGATCAGGTGTTTATTTGAGACCAGGCAACTATTTGGGACAGGAGATCAATTCCTTCCTTACAAAAAAGCTTGCTTAACAAAACTTGAAAAACATGGTAAATTGCTCCTATTCTTGCATTAAATTAGTAAATAATTTACATTTTTCTAAAGTCAGATTACAACACTGTAGTTAAAAGTCTCAAAGCTGCTTTTCCTGCTTTTGACTTTGCTGGTAAGTTTTAACAAGAAACAACAAAAACTATATTAATTAAAAAATAAGTGAATCAGTTAAATTAATTGAGCAGCTCGTTAACATTTTTCCAATTGTGACATATTTGCACATGCAATTAATCAATATTATTATTAATATTGTTATTATTATTATTATGAGGCTAAAGAATTTTTAAAAATGCAGCAACAGTAATTCAGTGATCACATCATCTAAATTAATTTGACTCTGCGTTCATTTGGAACTGATGGTTATTCATCAAAATATAAACCTGCTATTATTTGGTAATTTATTATAGGTGATTTCCAATTACAAAACACATTCTCCATAATCTCCATTAAAACACTGCATTAACACATGAAGCTGGTCAGTAAAGGACAGAAACCCTCTCTGACGGGACGTGTTTTCCTCTCTGCGGGTTAACTCCTGGGACGTCGGCCATGTTTGAATCACGCTGTGCTGCTGTCCTGCTCCTGTGTGTGAATCCTGCCAAGTTACCGCTTGTTGTCTCATTAAGAAGATTACACTCTGGATTCAAGATTACGGCTTTGACTCGTATCATCCGTGATTCACAAGAATAAGCCATAGAATCAATGCATTTGAGAATTAACCAAAGCAGTGAAATGGGAGGTTGTGTGAGCAGTGAGTTGGTTTTCTTGCCTTCGTGGAGATGGTGACGCTGTTCTCCTGCATGTGCATGATGGCTTCCGACACTTTCACGGAGATGGAGTCGGCCGCCAGCTCCATGTTGAACGGCCCCTCCAACTTCTCTGAAACCTGGTACAGAACGTCTGACAGAAAAGTAAATTAAAAACGGGGTTACAGGACTGTAAAGGTGTAAGGAGAGCGAGAGGTTTCAGAGGAAAGCAGCGAGCATGAAGAGAGAAAATAACGGGTTTGATGAAACACAGGAAGACAGATCAATTGTGGCGGAAGCAGAAAAGCATGAATGATTAATGGAGGAGGGATTCAGTTAAGGGGAAAAAAGTAGTGAAGACAAATGTGTTAACGTTTCTACATTTACATAGGTTCTATTTAACAATAAGGATTCGTTTTGAGCTGAGAACATTAAAGATCAGAAAAAAATGTAAAAAAGTCAGTTAAAACACATTTTAAACAGCTAAGAGTGTAAATCCATCTACCATATGACCTCAAACCCACTTTCAACATCAACAACACATCTCGATGTATTATTCATCCTCCCCTAAGCCCCGCCCCCCAGGCCGCCACCCACCAATGAAGTTGTTCCACTCGGTGTCCAGGTCGGCCTGGTTGGCCAGGCAGCCCTTCATCACGTTGAGGCACAGCGGGCGGCAGGGCCGCAGGGCCGGCATGCCGCGGCACAGCGGGCAGTACCACTGACGCATCAGCCCGCGCACGCACTCCGCGTCCGCCGTCAGCTGCAGGGAAAAGCAGCCGAGCCCAGAGTCAGATCACCGCTCGGGGATGGAAGAGTGATTTTTGACTATAAATTTATTACATAACACAGTGTGAACAGCACCTTTGTTGCCTTGTTGACTATATCACGTCCAGTAGCCAAACCCTGAGATAACGCTCTGGCAGCGATGAAAGCTCTGGACACCTGGAACAGAGCATCACTTATCATTTAGATAAAGTAGTAAATTATCACTGATCACAAGCATTCTGCGTTTGTTTTTTTACATTTTAAATCAGAACTGAGGTTTTTTAGTTACTGAGACTATTTCTCTTTGTTCAATAATCATAAACTGAAGCAGATTTGTTCACTCACATGTTAAGAGATTAAAAAGTAGAAAAATATCCTTTAAGGGACATTTAGAGAAAAATGAGATTAATTAGTGATTGGAGAGAATCTCAATCTGAAGATGATATTATCAATAATAGTGATTATTGATAGTCTATAGCTGATATTATCAATAATAGTGATTATTGATAGTCTATAGCTGATATTATCAATAATAGTGATTATTGATAGTCTATAGCTGATATTATCATCAATAGTGATTATTGATAGTCTATAGCTGATATTATCATCAATAGTGATTATTGATAGTCTATAGCTGATATTATCAATAATAGTGATTATTGATAGTCTATAGCTGATATTATCAATAATAGTGATTATTGATAGTCTATAGCTGATATTATCATCAATAGTGATTATTGATAGTCTATAGCTGATATTATCATCAATAGTGATTATTGATAGTCTATAGCCGATATTATCAATAATAGTGATTATTGATAGTCTATAGCTGATATTATCATCAATAGTGATTATTGATAGTCTATAGCTGATATTATCAATAATAGTGATTATTGATAGTCTATAGCCGATATTATCATCAATAGTGATTATTGATAGTCTATAGCTGATATTATCAATAATAGTGATTATTGATAGTCTATAGCTGATATTATCATCAATAGTGATTATTGATAGTCTATAGCTGATATTATCAATAATAGTGAATATTGATAGTCTATAGCTGATATTATCAATAATAGTGATTATTGATAGTCTATAGCTGATATTATCAATAATAGTGATTATTGATAGTCTATAGCTGATATTATCATCAATAGTGATTATTGATAGTCTATAGCTGATATTATCAATAATAGTGATTATTGATAGTCTATAGCTGATATTATCATCAATAGTGATTATTGATAGTCTATAGCTGATATTATCAATAATACTGATTATTGATAGTCTATAGCTGATATTATCATCAATAGTGATTATTGATAGTCTATAGCTGATATTATCATCAATAGTGATTATTGATAGTCTATAGCTGATATTATCAATAATAGTGATTATTGATAGTCTATAGCTGATATTATCATCAATAGTGATTATTGATAGTCTATAGCTGATATTATCAATAATAGTGATTATTGATAGTCTATAGCTGATATTATCAATAATAGTGATTATTGATAGTCTATAGCTGATATTATCATCAATAGTGATACACTATTATTGATAATATCAGCTATATTGTATGATGTAAATATATATATATATATATATATATATATATATATATATATATATATATATATATATATATATATTATCCTATCTCTATATAATAGATATAGTAAAAATTTGTAATATTATCAGGATAGTTTCACACATGTGAGCACGTATGTGAACAAATGGGATTTAATAAAATAAAAAATAAATATAAAATGTACTTACTCCAGATAGTGAGTTAAATTTTTCATCTAGAAAATATTTTCCAAAATTCTAAATAAAAGTCAACCTTTGTTTGTGAGACTATGATGCTCACATGTTTAAGAAGGACTGGTCATGTGACCTCAGAAATGACATGTCCTTCAAAATAAAAGCCCCCTTTTCACTCCTAACTGTAAAAACATAGATTTTATATCACAGTCTTTAGAGAAATAAAGATAAAGTGATTGCTCCCATATGACAACACTATGCAATAGAGGGTTAACAGTGATTATTGATAGTCTATAACCAATCAATATTCACCTGCACTCGCAGCTTTCGGGGCACGTCTCCAAACGGCTGCAGCTGCTCGGCGTGTTTGCTGACACACTCCAGGTAGTCCTCGCTGAACTGGTACTGGGGGTTGACCAGGGAGAAGACCCGCTCCACCAGCCGGGACCAGAAGTCCGAGAACACCTCCGTCAGACTCACGCTGCCCCCTGCAGGCGGAGGGGGAAACTGTCAGAGCACGGCTGGAAAACGTGACGTTAAAAAGGTCATTTTCTAATCATCTAACTGTAGATGACAGGACTGAGGGAAACGTGCCTTAATTATCATTTTAAACTGCTTCATTAATCTGCTCTCACCTGCAGAGTGTGAGCAAGCAAAGTCATAGTTTTCAAGAAGGAAATTAGATAAATGAACATGGCTGTGATTTACTGTAAATGTTTGGACATTTCTTTTGATATTCCATTAAATGCCAGTGATGATTACTTCACTATTTTTATATCTGTGAGAAGTGGACGATTCAACGATTAGTTCATTAATCGATTAGTTAAATGCTATCACATTTATTATCAACTATTTTGATAATTTGAGTCGTTTTTTTTATTCTAAAATGTCCAGATTCTCTGGTTCAGCTTCTGTTCTCTGATTATTTCCTGGTTTCTTTATTCTTCTATAATAGTAAACTGATGATCTTTGGGCTGTGGACAAAAAAAGACATTTTAGAGCTGCATTGATTAGTTTACTGATTGATAAGTAGTCAAATTTTGCATTACTCTTTAAATATTTTAATAAGAGTATTAACTCTTAAACAAAAATCTGTACCAGCCTCTTAAATATGAATATTTGCTTGTTTTATAAGCTATCTTTGATATTTGATTAAATGTTGGTTGAAGAGCTGCAACGTTTAGTCAATTAATCGATTTGTGACCAACAGTTTAATCATTTAATAAGTGATAGAATCATCTTTATCAGAATAGTCGTTAGTTGCAGCTCTAGTTCCATCTTGGGAACAAACTGGTGCAGGAAATTGTATTCAGATGAAATAAAAATCTTCTCAATTTACATCTATATAATGTATTAATGTTGCCATGAGCAGGTCATTAATAATT
Source organism: Eupleurogrammus muticus (assembly GCA_036785175.1). NCBI lineage: Eukaryota > Metazoa > Chordata > Actinopteri > Scombriformes > Trichiuridae > Eupleurogrammus > Eupleurogrammus muticus. Next base: position 31,069,127 of record JAYKQN010000004.1, on the reverse strand, counting down.
ATCAATTATCAATAACGACCAAAATGTGTTTCTGTACCAGTCTGCAAACATTATTATTCCACTGTAAATGGTTCATTTTAACATGGTGTTCTATTAGAATCTAATTACTGCTGTAGCCAGAACTTTGCATCACCACCAAACTCTAAATGTGGGCGTCAGCTACAGCCTGAAGCTCTGTGAGACGTTCAGGAACCCAGAACTGTGCCGTCCGCTTCCCTTTCTATTACGTCAGAGCCTGGCAGACAGTCCAGGAGTCTCCAGCCTGTAGTCTACTACGAGCCTGGGTCCATCCCTGCTGCCTGGCAGACGCACACTGACTCAGCAGCAACAGCCTGAAGCCGAGGGCCACAAACACAGCAGCAAACACAGGGAGAGAAGCAGAGTCTGGCGTCCGTGGGTTCCAAACCTTTTCCTTTAAATGCTGCTCAGGCTTTCAGATCACCTCAAGAACTAAACAATGTATAGACTGTATTTCTGGTTGGTTTAATGCACAATACTCAATTATTTTCTGTCTCCCCCATGGAAGAGGAAAATATCTCACGTCCCCCCCCATGCGACTATAAATAGAATCATTTGTCTATAAATTGTTATCAGTACCTCTGCATAACACTGCGTGTCCTTATTAACGTATAAGAGAATAAAAAAGAAAGAAATATGGACCAGCTTACAACAAAGAATAGCTTTATTAACTAACAGAAAAGATTTAAAGTGCATCTGAAATTAAAAATAAAATTAAATCCTTAATTAAACATTTTCTGACTGACCATGTCAAACCATATGATACTGAAAAATAAAACTACATAAATGGTCTTATCAGTGATTGTGGTGTAATGTCTTTAATTTCTCTGTCTCCAACATTTCAGACTCAGTAACACACCGGTCTTTCACAGTGAACCAAGCGCTACAGACGCTTCGTCATATTTCCTCGTCTTAGCTTTGGGAGACTTTCGTTTGTCTCTTTATCTCCGTCTCTCTCCGCCTGTCTTCTCATCCCTGTTAAATATGTTTTCATGGTGTCACTTGGTGTCTACACTTCATACTCATACTCTGTGCTGTATGCTCCCTGTGAACACTCTGCTGCCCCCTAATGGAGTGGAGGTGCAACTGCACTTTATTATAGGACAGTAAAATTTTTTTATTTAAAAATAATAAAAAAGCATGTTCCCTGAGGTCCAATGCGCCCCCCCTTGATGGAGCCTCACACCGCCCCTGGGGGGCGCGCCCCACTATTTGAAAACCACTGGACTAAACTAAAGGTAAAACAAGTGTTTATCATTTCCATTGCTGATATGAACTCATGTTTTGTTCTTTTTGTCTCTAATGATCAAGTCTCTGAAGTGATCAGTGTTTCTCCTCCTGGTGATCATCACCTTCCTAAAAACCACCTGAATAAACAGCTTGTGTAATAAAACCCCGTTTCAAAGAGATTAAAGCCAGTAAGAACGTTACCAGAGTAATAGCGCCGCAGCTCCACAAACAGCTCCTGGAACACCAGGGCATTCTGGGTGAAGAGGCGTCCGTACGTCTTGGTGAACATCTGGTTCATGGACTTCTCCGACAGGTCTATGAGCTCCCTGAAGAAGTCTGGGAATAGACGAGGGGAAAGGACAGAGATCAGGGTGGGGGTCGTCCTGCTGTCCCCCCCCCTCATCTCCATCCTCCTACATCACTGATCAACGAGCAGAACAACACGTCCTCTGGTTTAAAATAATCTGTTAACACCCGTCTCCCACTGCTTCGATGTCTTTAAATGAGTCATTGTGTGCGTTATGTAAAGGACGAGGTGTGGGGGGGGGGACGGGGGGGTGAGACCAGTCCACAGCAGGTGGGAGGAAAAACGGGAAAATTCATCTGTGCTGAGACGACGTGGGCGCCGTCTGGTTCGTTTCTATACACGGAGCGAAAATTAAAGGGAAACTGCACCAAATATTAAAATAGAACAAAGGTTTATTGTTAAATAAACACAAATCCAGTTTTATTGTGTTTTCTGTGGCTCTGGAGGGAGTTTGACCCCCGTACTCAGAACGTATTTTACTCACTTTAATGTCTAATTTATGTATGTAGCTTCTTATAATATGTTTAGATTGATATTGTAGGTTATCAGAGTTCCTGTAAGGCAGACATGTCCAAAGCCAATAACGCCTGGCCCGCGTGTAGCATTACGTCATACATTGGGCAGCAGCGCTGCCATCTAGAGGCTCGAATAGGAACAGCAGATTAGTATGTGAGACCGGCGATAAAGTCAATTAACTATATCCGCTCCAGAGCGCTGTGCCACCGTCAGTTCCAACTTTTACCGACAGCTGAATAAGGACAGGTTTCCAGAGATTCGAGCATTTGGTAAGAAAATGCTAAGCTTGTTTGGGTCGACGTATTTGTGCTACACCGCTAGTGTGCACATCACCACCGCGCGTCCTGTCCCCGGGTCGCCAAGCGAGAGAGAGAGAGGTGTGCCAATGAACATTTATAGTTACTGTCCTATTTTAAATGAGCCCTGCACGTGTTGATATGACAATTTCTCTGTTATTGTGTTTAAAAATTCTGTAAATATTAAACTACCATGGTGACATATTTTTTTTATGTTTCAAAGGTAATTTGCACCTAAGAGTACAATTACTTCTCTTCAACTGTTACAAAAAAGTTAATTAAAGTATTTAATTTCAATTTTCAATGTCAATTGAATTTTGATATGCATGTTTCAAATGAACCAAAACATACGCTTAAGATAGCTGAAATGTATTTAAATTAATTGCTGTTATATGTAAAGAACGTCCGCCAAGGTTGGCCCCCCTACATTTTTAACACACCAAATCTGGCCCCCTTTGCAAAAAGTTTGGACACCCCTGCTGTAAGGTATAAAATAAGTCTTAAAAGCATCAAATCTATGAATTTGGAAATAATAATATCTTGAAGAGACCTGGAAAAAGTCTTGAAATTTTTAATATCTCGGTCTTAAAATTTCTCCATGTCACATTCTCCTCAAAAGTTGAGCATTGACTAAAATAAAAACGTTCAGGATATATTCTAGGATTTAATAAATTTGCCTGTTACTAGAATATTGCTGTCACCTTGACTCTACATGGGGGGTGGGGGCCTGGTGGGTCCAGGTTTGATCCAACCAGCAGTAAAACCTGATTCTACTAATCAGCCACTAGATCTTTAATTTAGGAGCTTCATTAGTGGAATCAGGTGATGTTTCAGCAGGAGTTAATTCCTTTTCCACCTTGGTTGCTGTATTTCATCAGATTCACAATGAAATAACTATTACAGGACATTTCAGTGAAATATAAAAAAATAATATTTTATATGGACCTATCTATTTACTGTTGCTGAATTTCATTGTTTCTTGAGAAATAAATGAACAAATAATAATAATTTTCTTGGTAGATCTGTGAAATACATATATTTTATATAATATACGTCTTAAAGACTTTATTGAACTGTAATGAACCCAGCAGGAACCTGGTTTTACTTTAATCGTGTGACGGACCCCATGGAGACGAGCTTGTTGCCGGGGCAACGGGATCCGTTAAACCGGGGGTGATGAAACCCTGCAGGATTCTGGAGTCTGGACCTGGACCCGCAGCAGGTCCAGGACCACAGGTTGATTATCACGCAGCTGAAGCTGTGGATGTTAATCATTAGGGTCAGGTGTGATGGAGGAGGGGGGGGGGGGGGGGGGGGAATAGAAAATCTATCTGTGTTTTAAACACAATGTACCATTAATACAACACTGGAGGCTATATACACAGATGGAGGTATTACATTAAAATACACTTTAACAATGTATAAAGTGTATTTCTGGTTAGTTTAATGTTATTTTCATTAAAAAGCAGAAACAAAAAAAGCAGAACATAGAACCTGTAATTTGAACTGTTGATGTTATTCAAATGTTTTTTGTAGTTTTTTCTAACCCAGGTTTTGTTCAATCACTGTTACCTGGTCATCAAATAATAATCTAACATGGCTTCAGTGGGACTAACGTCAGATTAAGGGGTTTTAGAACCGAAGGAAAAACCAGCTCTTTAATCATTTATGAGCTTTCATTTCAGCTTGGAGGCTGCAGACGAACATCAGAAACATCTGGAGCTGCACACAAAGTTCATCAGGTGCGTCTGCATGACAAGTAAATTAAACGGAAATTACAGTTTGATTCCAGCAGCGGCTACAAGCTCAGACAGGACGGGTCTAATTAAAGGAGGAGAATCTGCTGCTACTTAATGAAATATGAACCACGTCCTCACACGAGCAGGAATAATAAATCAGTGTAAAGCATCAAACCCTCGTCTGCCCAGCGGGTTGATGGAGTCGTAGCGGTCTCTCACCGTCGAAGCGGCGGTGCCGCTGGGTGAAGGTGGTCAGCAGGAACTGGCTGCCGTCCTCCACCGCCTTCAGGAAGTCTCGCTCGCTCTGCAGCGCCAGCGTCTCCTCCATCTGGCTGGAGCAGCAGGTGTAGTCCTGGGGGCAGAGCCGCAGGTGCTCACCTGGACAGGAGGGGGGCACGTTAGTGTGTGTGTGTGTGTGTGGGGTTCAGCTTTTATCACGTAATTACATTATTAACGCGGGGCGGGTCCATTATCAGGTTAACACCTCCTCTCCTTCTGGTACCGTGGGGACGTCTTATCAAAGATAAGCGTGTGATAGAATTTATTTTTTTAATTTATTTCCCATGCATGAATTATTCAGCTTCAATCCGTCTTTTCTTTGTCAGCTCAGGTTGAGTGTTTGATAGGTTCAGAGGTAATGATATGCAAACGACCACGGGGGGGGGGGAAACGGTTAGGCTCCATCCTACCTTAGGGATCTCTTAGTCCCATATCATCCAGAACATTACGCTCCCAATGTGCAGCTTATTGGAGGTTCCAGAATCTCTAGAATTAAAACAGGAGGCAGAGCCTTCAACTTCCAGGCTCCTCTCCTGTGGAATCGTCTTCAGTCTCAGTCTGGGGGGCAGACACCCTTCCTATATCTAAGAACAGGTTAAACGTTCCTGTATAGAAGCGTATAGTTAGGGCTGGCCCTGGCTGCCTAGTCATAGTGATGCTGATAGGTTAGTCTGGTCCTCATGAGATGCTCTGAGCTTCTTTTTCTACTGATGATCCACTGTTGTACTTTTAAATCTGCTGTGTTTTGTGTGTTTCCTCATCCACAGAGCATGCTGCAGTGCAGCCACTGAGGGATCTACGATGTTGGAGGGTCTGATGCTGTCCTGGTGAAACCTGGAAGCTGTGATGGATCCTGCTCCTCATCCTCCACTTACACCAACATTCATGACATTTCTGTTTGTCTGTTTGTAATGTCCAGTTTTCCCTGTAATGTTTCCACCTGCACACATCATCTACTGCAGCCTGTCCGTCCTGAAGAGGGATCCTCCTCTGTTTCTATCCTGAGGGTTTTTAAAGGGTTTTACGGAGTTTTACCTTGTATGATGTGAGGGTCTAAGGACAGGGGATGTTGTTGCTTTGTACAAACTTTAAAGCTCGTTGGGGCAAATCTGTGATTTGTGATTCTGGGCTGAACAAACACATTGAATTAAAAAAATTGAATTAAGCTCCTAAAATTCTGCTTGTGAACGTTACACGGTGATTATTTGTGTCGCTGAAGGTGTGAGTTCCACCTCCACCCCGAGGAGCCGGCGTTCCCTCTCCTTCTCTTTTGTTCTCTCTGAGCGTCTCGCTGTCAGCCCCGCCGCTCTTCCCCTGGATTTCCATTTCTAAAAAACTGCCTCTCTCTTCATCCTTCGCTCTCCCGGCCATCTGCTCCCCTGGCCCACGGGACGGTGAGCCAAGACTCAGGCAGTGATAGCACGCACACACACATGCATGCATGCATGCACACACACAGGCACACACACACACACACTCTCTAAATCAATCAATATTGCAGTTGTCTGAGTGACTCACACAGTGGAGCTCTGCAAAGTCTGCATGTATACATACATTTTACATTTAGACTTTGGTCCGTCTGGGGGAATACACACACACACACACATGCACATGGGTACGTGCACACACACACACACCATCATTCTCCCACTGCTTTACATGCAAAGCTGAACCTCTGAAGAAGAAGAAGAAGAAGTAGGCTACATCTCCAGCTTTCACTCCCTCACTTTTCACAGATTTTCCATAATAAATCTACCCCCCCCCTCGTCTCTCATTTTCTCCACCAGAAAAACTTCAAATTACCAGAATCCATCTGTTTGTAATCCAACAGGGTATCTTTTCATACAATCAGATAACAATATCGCCAGGGAACGTGGGTCTTGTGGGTATTTGCGGGGATTTAACAGTGGGCGAGTGCAGGCGAGGACTAATTAGAGGCGAGGTTCTTTGTTGCTCTGGTGTTGGCAATTTGCTCATCCCTTAATCATCCTATTTAAACAGCACCGAGGGGAGGGGAGGGGGGGGGGGAGTAATTTGTTTTTAAACCATCCCGCATTGTTTCTCCTGAGGGGGAAATCACACCATGATACTCCTATATTTCTTTTTGCCTCCGGTGCTTAATAGTGAGTTTTGAGTCCACGTTGCACTTTTTGCTCATCACTTTTTTTCCTGTTAGTGACTCATCTTTTCTATTTGAAGGATAAAGCGTTTGCTGTGAAGATGCTGCGATGGTTTGGGATCGCAGTGGGTTGGTAGTGATTTAATGTGCATGATGGTATTTATTTTTTTTAATCTCTGTTGAGACAAACTGTGCTGACGCGTCTACTCCAGCTCCATCTCTGCTGCTGCGACATCAGCTGTACAGTACAAACAGGGCGTAGGTTTTTGTTTGAACATGGGGAGGGGGACACATTAAGCAGGAGGTCTGCTGGTCCTCCCCACTGGAATTAAAAAGCATCTGACGTTTAATTTATGGCATTCTGGTTCATTTTATGTGCTTTTTTTAATGTCTTTTCCTGCATCAATGCATGGTGGAGATGTTTATTTATGTAAAGCAACACACAACAAATTCAAACCCCAGGTTAAAATGAATGGGATCAGGCTTTCAGATATTTAGTGATGCTTTTAAATATTTATTCTACTGTAGATCAACTTTTTTTCCTATTTAACATAATCTCTGCAGAGTTAAAACACATAGATAGATAATTAGATAAGATAATTACTTTTTTTTCAAAATAAAAGTCCTCTGCTTCTTATATTATATAATAACATTTTTTTTAAATGTATATACATATATATAAATATATATAATAAAGATTAAGCGCGTATTTTACTCAGAAAACACAGCTCATCTGCTTGTGTGATGAGTCTTACCGGAGATTTGAGTCAGCGGAGCGGTGCCGGTGCTGTAGCCCTTCTCCGAGTACACCTGCCGGGTGTCGGAGCAGCTTCTCCCCGCAGCGGCCGCGGGGCTCCGGGTCCCCGACAGCGCAGCGGCCGCGTAGAGCAGCACCAGCAGCGGGTAGCTGGGGAAGGACGGCCGGGGCTCCATGCTCAGCGCAGGGTCCAAACACAATAAACGATATGTGTGTGTGTGTGTGTGTGTGTGTGTGTGTGTGTGTGTGTATATGAGTAAAAACAGGCGATGGGTGCAGCAGCTCCTGAAGTGAATCACCGGGTCAGATGCACCAAAAAGTAAAAAGTACCAGAATCCAGAATCAGTCGTTTAAAAGACTCATGGTTCTCTGCGACGAGCGAACGGATGCGTCCGAGCTGGTTTCTGTTTTATTCAATTTTCTCAACATCATCTGTTTCCCATCGACCGTCACGTGAACGCGTCCTTTCCTGAGAGCCGCCGTGTGTGTGTGTGTGTGTGTGTGTGTGTGTGTGTGTGTGTGTGGATGTGAACGAGGCGCTCCGTCCTCTCCTCAGCATCAGCCGGAAAGAGACGCGTCAAGCGGCCAGCAACACGCCAGGCAGAACCGGAAATGACGCTTTCAGAATAAAAACTATCTACATCTTAGATTATAGATCAGATAGTAATTATTATTATTATTATTATTTTAAAAGGGCACTAATGTCTTCCTTCCTGTGTGGAGTTCCATGTTCTGTCTGTGTGGGTTCTCTCCAGGTTCTCCTACTACCTCCACAGTCTAAAAACATGCTGAGTGAGTGTGTGAGTGAATGGTGTGTGTGTGTGTACCATGATAGGCTGGTACCTGTCTGGGGTGTGTCCCTACCTCTCACCTGCTGGGTTTGGCTCCAGCAATCCCCCCATAAACATAGGGAGGAATAAACATTAGACTGACTGACTGATATGCACTAACTCATTCGGCTTTTCCGCCTCTGTGCACAATAATATACGTGAAATAGCTTACATGTTGTTTAAATACATTAACCTTTACTTGCAACTTCAACTGGTTTTATTATTATTGTCATAAACTGTTTACTCATTTGTTCATGTGCTGTAAGGCTGCAAAAAATGGCTATTTTAATAGTCGATTACTCTATTGATTATTAAAACAATTGATCAATTAGTTGTTTGGGTCATAACATGTCAATCACTGTTTCCCAAAGCTGAAGATTCAAGATAAAATGTCCTTTTTTTGTTCAGCCCACAACCAAGAGCTCATCACTAAAGAAATGAGCAAATCATTATTTGATCATTTATTTGATTTGAGGTGTTAAAACCAGAGAATTTGCTCATTTTCTTCTTAAATATGACTCAAATTGACCATCAAAATAGTTGTTAAATAATGTAATAGTTGGCAACTAACTGAATAATGCACTAATTATTTCAGGGTTATACTATTTACATTATAATAAACTGTGTTGATTTAAAAGAACCTTGAGTTGTATTCTTTTATAGATTAGATAAACCAAAACAGTATGATCTTGTGTCTTTTAATCAAAAGCTGGCATAATTTACATGATTTTTCAGCCTTCATCTGTGTTAGGGCTACATTGAAATAGTAGAAATAGTAGTTCATATAAAAATAAATGATGTTAAATGTATTTTTTTCCCCCTTCTTAAATTAGACATTTTATTTTGAAGGCTCAGACAGGAAGTTGCTTGTTTAAGTCTGACTGGCTTGACTCTGGTCCTGGTCTCTCAAACACAGAACAATAGACCAACAGGGGAGAGCGTGGAGAGGAGCCGCTGATTCGACCCCCCAGGGTCCTAAAAACTGGACGTTCACACAGGCACCAAATACACCACATATAAAATACAATTAAATATTAATAGCGAGTACATTTTAGTGTAGAATAATTCACTGCAAGAGAGCACTGGGTAAAATAGCTGTTATCATACGATATTCAAGCTATTTCTAAAAAAAAACATTTTTATATTACGCAATTTAAAGTTTCGACTTACCTTTTATATATTTCAGGAAATTATCGTAAACAAAAATGCCAACCCTAAAAGTAAGAGTGTAAAGGGGAAATCGCTTAAGCCTGAAAAAAACTACAACATAAATCAACCGGTTAAAACTGACCAATGAGAATCAAGCGGTCTCTTTTGAAGCTTCCCGTGTGATGGTGTTCTGTCCAATCAGCATCCAGAACGCGCTGCGAACTTTAGCGCCTATTTGGTCTGACTTTGGTAAAAAAAAAAAAAAATACCGATAATAAAAGCTTCACAAAAAAGGAAAAGTATTAATCAGTAGTTATATAACGAGCAGGTAAAATTGTTAATTCATGTTTTTATAATTTTAAGTGTAAGCTAGCTAACGTTACTAACGTTATATTTGAAACAGAAGTTGCACCCGATAGTAGCGTTAGCTTAAGTGTCATTTACGGTGTAAGCTAGCTGCTAACTAAAAAAACGTTAGCGCACGAGGCATGCGCACGTGTTTGTATAATATGTGTGTAAGTGTGTATATAAATGTGTAAGTGTGTGTTCTAGCTAACGTTAATATCATCTCCTGTCCAAACACAGTTTGCTATTCGTATGACAAGTGTTCACAAAGACGAGTGGAGCAACGATTAAAAATCACTTCATGATCTCATGGCAGGTGTAAACTCGAAAATGGACAGGTAAATTCAGCCTAAAAATATGTATTTCACCACAAGAGACGCCTATCAGAGGTCACAATCACATTATGCATACTTGAAATATTTCGCTACCATTTATTTGTAAAAGTAAGGTATGTTTAGGGCAGCAACTAACTAATAAATTGTCTGAACTCCATCAGCAGTGAGGATTTGGATGTTTCCTCAGACTTTGGCAGCGACTACGAAGTCACGATGAAACTTCCAAAGAGGCAAAAGCAGGCAAATCCCAAACCGGTATAATTATCTTATTCTCTCCAGAAATTATTCACACATTTAAGATGCAAAATTATCCAACAGGGATTAAATATCAGTTATTTCATTATCTTATTTTGAGGTTTTATGGTTGGTTCTGAATCAATTTAACCATCAGAGATTTATCATTGTCGAGCATGTGTCAGTTATTGTTAAAAAAAAACAAGGCTTACAAGTCAACTTAAATTGAATCAGTTTGTCTGAAACAGGAAGTCTGCATGATGTTTGATTCAGTGATTCAAGCCAACACCTTATCTTGTCACGGCCTCCGCTAATTCCGTTGACTACATCAATTTACTCTGAATCCCCTGCTGGGCTGCCCTTCTGTCTTCCCTTTCATCCCAAGCCACCCAAGAGACCCAGGCGTAAAGCAGCATCAGGGACGACGTCCAGCCCCAGCCCCAGCCCTCCAGACCCCTCCCCGCAGAGGCAGCAGCACCCCCCAGGGACCTCCGGGCGGGCCTCCCAGGGCATCACCGCGGAGGATATCTACAATGCCGTCCGATCTGGAAAAAGTTCCATGGTGGTGAGCAGGGTGAAACCCCCGACTGAAGAGCAAGAAAAAAGGAGTAGGAGGGTATAGGGATAACCACATGAAGGGAGGGCGGCACCGATGGAGGCATGTCTACTAAGAGGAGGAACAAGAAGCCTGTAGGAGCAGACAATGAGAGAGATTATCATGTTGCTGTCAGCAGCTGACTGATGTGACCCTACAGAATTGCCTTTGATATGCGAGGAGGAAGCTCATTGGGTCGCATAATCAATGATTGACACAAGCGTCCATCCCAGCCATTGTTGGGCTATAACCAGTCTCTTCTGGCTATAAAACAAGAAAAAAAGGTCCATAACAATAGAGGATGAAAAGTGTTTGGGCAGTTTAAAAAAAAGTCTCTACACTCTCCACTACATTACAAAGCATATGGGGATTCTGGATAAATGCCCACTTTCATAGAGCAAATTTGGCAAATAATCATTCATTTAAACATGTTTTCCTGTTCAGATTTAACTGAATAGTGTGTCATGGTTACTACACTTCTCAGAGGTTCTTTTGTTATTAGCGTAGCAACAGATGCTCTGAAGAGGACGGTCTTCTTGTGTGTTACGCTGCTGCGGTTGGCTAGAGTGATTATGCAAAAGAATTGGTGAATAAAACTGAATTTTTAGAAGGGGGGAAATATAAGCGTCAACACTGGGGGACACAAACCAGCATCTGTTACAGAGGGGGAAAAAGCCTCAAAAGCAACGTAAAATTATATGTCATTATTATATATTCTGGCCCCTTTGATGTGAGTGCAGGTCTCTGATTGGCTGCCGTGTCCCTGTCAATCTCAAGGCGGTGGTCGACGAGTGGCTAGACGACTACAAACGGAGCCGCGAGGCGGGTCTGCTGGTGCTCATCAACTTCATTGTTCAGTCCTGCGGATGCAGAGGTCAGAGGTCAAGCAGGGGACCCGGGGAGGTGGGAGGCGGGGGGGGGCCGTGGGGTCAAGGTTCAACAGATTATCTCTCCAATTTCAGCCTGGGCAATGATCAGCAGTCAACTATTGATATGCCAGGATGTTAACGAAGCAGTGTCTAGATGCTCTGTCGATTCTTAGCACTCAGCAAGAGTGCAATGAAAATAAAAAAGAAATCAAAGCATTTACTGCAGTTTTGCATCAAGGGGAATAAAAAGAAGTATGTTATCATTGTTTAAATTTCTTATGTGGAACGTTGTGTCTTTTTCTTTTTCCTCAGGCGTGGTTAGCAGAGAGATGCTTGACAACATGGAAAATGCCGATATCATCAGCACGCTCACCAAAAAATTCAATGAGGTGAGAAAAGGGTCAGGGTAAACATTACTTCAGATAAGGCGTTATCGACATTGTCCTGGGTTTTTATAGATCGACAAATCCTATGAAATAATCAATAAATCTCAATCAGAAATAGCAAAAAATGTGCCTAATTAAGTGGATGGAAATTGTTTATAGGGAAAATGCTTCTCGAATAGAATAAATTGTCTTTTTTTTGGACACTATTTTAATATGCAATTACCCAATCCATTAGAAAATAGAGAGATTGTTCTTACAGATTTACAAATGTTAATCTACTTTATAGTGTTTTTTGTCCCTTCTCACTAACAATAATCCTGTTAAAATTAGTTGAAGTAGTGGAGCAGCCTCCATATCCCTGGAGTACAGCTTGATGGAACACACTAATTACACTAATGCTGATAAATGGACACATTAATGACTTAATCACAGGTTTGGCGCTGATGTACTCGTGAATAGTGGAGCAAACCACAGATTTCTGCTTCCCCGCACATTGCGGAATATTTCCTCCACCTCTTTTTGTGTCCTTTTCTTCCTCCAGGATTCAACAAACTACCCACTGTGCACGCCAGGCCCCCAGCAGAAGCGATTCAGAGCCGGCCTGTGTGAGTTCGCCCAGGTTCTGGTGCAGTCCTGCCGGAACAGTCTCGTTTACGACGAGTACCTCTTCCCCTCCCTGCTGTCGCTGCTCACCGGGCTGACTGACAGCCAAGTCCGAGCCTTCAGACACACCAGCACCCTGCTTGGTGAGATATCCCTGCAAGACCTGCATGAAACACACAGGAAAAACATGGAAGATAGAAGATTAAAAGTAGTAAAAGGGTGCATCTTTTGAGTGTTTGTTTGTTCCTGCTTCTCCGGGAGGCAGAAAAAAAAACGTTTCAATCAATCACTGGCGTTTTTAAATGCTAGAAGAGTTCCTTTTGTTTTGTCAGAATACACTCCCTATCTATCTATCTTGCTTTGGTAGCTTCTTTTGTATCCTCTGCTCATTCGTGTGAATTCTTCCTTCTTTTCAACCAAACTACACAGCTTGTCCATAATGCCATTAGGCTGGTAAGTAGACTACTGTCAAGGGATTCTCTTAAAAAAAAAAGGAGGGGGGTGTAAGGTTTCAGTATAGAACAGGGGTTGGCAACCTAAAATGTTGAAAGAGCCATATTAGACCAAAAAAAAATGTCTGGAGCCGCAAAAAATTAAAAGCCTTATAATGAAGGCAACACATGCTGTACCTATTTATATTAGCTATATTAGCCTACTATCAAACTGACTACAGGTTGGCTACGAATACATAATGAGCCTTCATGATTAAATGTTTATTTTCCCTGCAGTGCATCCTGTAGAGAATGACGCACCACATGCCGCCTCAAGTTTAACTTCATTACAGTATTAATGAATTGTTTCATTGCTTTGATGAAATTAAAGAAATGCAATAAAGAAATCAGATTTTATCTGAGCAACAAAACACAATAATATCCCTAAGGGTCATTCCAAACACTGACAAAAATCAGAAATCACTTTATGAAAACAGCCACTGTTACTAAATACGTGCCTATGACAGGATTGTGTTTTTACCCGTTTGATGAGTGACTCCTGTTTTCGGACAATGAACGGTTTTCCACACTTTTTTTCTCCAGGGTTGCAACAAAACTTGCAGCAGTGTTGGTGTTTGGAGATACAATCCACTTCTTAAATCTATTTTTGCGCTTCTCTAATTTCTCCAGAATTAATGCAATTGCACTTTTTCTCTCGCTCCCAACTGGGTACTTCGGCTAAAAGACGTAGCACGAAATGTCTTTGCTGATAGAAACGTGTGTCGCAGGTTATGACGCAAATCTATGTTGACAGAAATGTTGAAATTTTATATTTCATCTACACACTTTTACACTATTGGAAAACATTAAGAATGTTTATCCTCCTATAGAGAACAAAAAATATATTTCTCTCCCCCATCTTTCTCCATTTTAAAACATTTTTAAAAAAGCTCCAGGGAGCCACTAGGGCGGCGCTAAAGAGCTGCATGCAGGTTTCCGACCCCTGGTATAGAAGATGCACTTTAAAAAACTATATGACTGTTTTCAGTAAACAAAGGCATTTGAAGGAGCGTGTTGACCCCGTTTCCAGTAGCCCTGTTGTCATGTGCATGTTTTTTTTTTCTCGTCTTATTAGCCATGAAGCTGATGACCGGGCTGGTGAAAGTGGCTGTGACGGTATCCGTTCAGCTGCAGACCACCCAGCGGCGGCTCGACATGGAGACCAGCAAGGGGGAGCTGGACCAAGTCGCCGACAGGCTGGAGGAGCTGCAGGCCGCCGTCAGCGAGGTGACACACACACACACACACACACAAAAAACATTCACACACATGGAGATCAGGGTGTTAATGCTGTTGTTTTTTCTTTCTGTCCTCGCGGCATGATGCGATATCTTCCAAGGGGGGTTTGAGCAATAAAACACAAATGCACATATTCAAAGGTGGAGTTTCATCTAAAAAAACATCACCAAATACTTAGGAGGGGGGTTTCAACTACTGTAATTTCATGATCATAAGGCACCGTACTAAAAGGCTCAGTCTCAGTTCTGTGTGTCATTACTGTATTTAACAAACACATAAGGAACCTAACTATAGGGGAGGGTTAATATACACACATAGATATACATACATAGAGCTAAACTGAGTTTGTTTGTGCTTTATTTAAGTATTGATTACAAAGTACTAACATTTTTTAATCATCGTGCGCATGGTAAAACACGGATAAAACAAGCACACAAGTGTGTGTATTTAAAAATAGAGCGGGGTAATGTCATCAATCAAACCATCAAAGTCCTCATCCTCTGTTTCTGATTCCAACAGCAGCTAAATCTCCATCAAACATGCCAGCTTCACTTTCTTCTTGACCTGTCTGAGCTTGTTTTCCATCTTCCTCCACTTGCGAACAGTTGATTCATTAATCTTAAATTCTCTCGTGGCTGCTCGATTTCTATTTTCCTTCAGTTTAAACTGTGCTTTATCAGCGTGTCTCTTTACCATTTTCAGGTTGTTAAAACAAAGATGTTCTGCATAACGCACATCCTCATTATATTATCTACAATCCATGAAGATCCACCGTTCTCATCGTGTTCTCTACTACGTCTGCCTTAAAACAACAACATACATAGGGCGCACTGCACATTTTTAACAAAATGTAAGACTTTGTGTATGATGTGCACCTTACAGTCAGGATATAATAATACAGTATTCCCTGATTGGACCTAATTGGCTGAGCTGCTCATGGATTTCAAATGAGACTGCCCACCATCCTTTTTGGCGAAATTCTTGATATTCCAAAAATAACTTACTAATATATATATTTTTTAAAATAAGCATGCATTTCCTGACCCTGTCTTTATTTCAGGCGGTTAATGGCTAGTTTTACCTTCTGAGGGGTTAGTTGGACAGCAGCTCTTTTCCTCCTGACTGTGTCTGTGCAGAAGGTTGAAGCCTCCTGCTGCTGATTGGCTGGAGCGGTTCAGTGTCGCGTTGTGTGTCCCGGACTCACCACTTTGTTTGTTTCCCATTTACAGAGCAGGGGGTGTGTGTGAACGCCAGCACACACACACACACACACACGCACACAGCCACACACACACACACACACAAACAGCTTGAGAGGGCAGTGCAGAAATAATATGAAAATAATATTGTGTTGCTGTAACGATTAATCGACTAATAAATGAATCACCAGCCATTTTGATAATCAATTGATCGGATTGACATATTTAGAAGAAAATGTGTCCAAATATTCTGGTTGCAGCTTCTCTTTTTCACTCTTCTCTCATTTTTTCTGGTTTCTTTAGCCCTAAAAGGACATTTTAAGTTGAATCTTTAGCTTAGTAAATCTTTAATATATTAATGGACTATCAACATAGTCATTAGTTGCAGCACTAGTGTTTTGGAGAATGATGGACTGTCACTATATATGATTTTTTTGTATGTAAACTCTTTTTAACCAGATTTTAACAGGACTGTGGAACAACACTCATCACACCAACATTTTCCCCAAGTTAATGGTTTGGACACAGGTTGTCTACTGGCAGATGGTCTTGAAATAAACATTTTAAAAACACCTAACTATAATTTTCAAACACTATAAAATAGATTCTACTGGCTGAGATGAGAGACGGGGTTTTCTATGGAGTAAGTTGTTGTTTCCATGGACACAGTGAACAAAAAAAGGGCTGCACAGATGGCGTGAAAATTTAATTATTTCACTTTTTTCAGTTCATTGTTGGATCCTATTTATAAAAGAGACTTAAATATGTGAGAAACTATTGTATAATATGGCTTGTTCAGGGACAGTGGCCAGTTATTTACACTATTTACACCCAAGAAGTCTGGAAATTTGGTACAAGCTTGGAACAAGAATTTTGAAATAGATAATGTCTAGAAATCATGGAAAGGATATAATTTCGCATACTGTTCACATGCATGACAGGGTTATCACTGAATCACTTTTTCTACCTGTTAATGTGACCTATAACCTGTACAAGTCAATTGGGGGGAAAATACCTAAAACTGTATTTACTAACTAAAACACAATCACAAGAAAAGCCATTTCAACAGCAGTGTATAGACTTTTATATCTACAGTAGAATCTTCAAGATCAAGTGGTATGAAATATACCACTTATATGGCAAACAGAACAATAATGCAGTGAATTGCTTCCACAAGTCAATGAAAGGACATGAATAGATGCAAATCACATAATTTCCCTCAAAAGTCTTTTTACTTGATGTCTTTTTATTTCCTACTTTTTGTTGGACAACATATTCTTCTTGTGATAAATTGTGCAATAAATTGATATAATATTAATTGTAATTACAGGCCTGAATGTACCAGTCTTTAATTAATGTTGTAATATGAAATTACAATTAGAATATGTAACATGGTTAATTAGAATTATATGAATATAGAAATGGTGAGAATAGAATCCCTAAGTGCTATAACACCTTGGTAAAGTTGGACATGAGTAAGAAGTTCATCTGTGAGATTTTATTGTCCAGGTGAATCACAGACTGTGTCAACAACTGGTTGTTTTTTTACCCGTTGCTTGTCCATGTTGGACATGTTTCGCATGTTTGTGTTTCGGCAGCTGCGGGAAAACAAAGAGGAGCTGTCCTCCATGACTAACACCGTCTTCCGCGGCGTGTTCGTGCACCGCTACCGCGACCGGCTGCCGGAGATCCGGGCGGCGTGCATCGAGGAGCTGGGCGTGTGGCTGAGGACCGACCCCGGGGACTTCCTCAACGACGGATGCCTCAAGTACCTGGGCTGGACGCTGCACGACAAGGTGGAGCCGACACGGCGGCGTCATCGGTTCAACCGCTTCACGACGTGTTGTAGAAGTGGAACACCTCATCCAAATTCAGCAGCTTTTTATTTAAAATTCATGCTTTTACAGGCTGGGACAGTCTCTCACTTGAAACACACTTATAGAATATCTCCAAATACACAAGCTCCAACAAAGAGAAATGTCCGATATGAACAGGGTCTGCATGCAGGTTATCGAGTGTGAGTTACTGTGCTTCTCTTGTCTTCTTTTCCCCTTTCAGCAAAGTCCGGTGCGCCTGGTGTGTGTTCACGCCCTGCAGGGCCTGTACCAGGAGAAGGAATTCATTGGCCGCCTGGAGCTCTTCACCAGCAGATTTAAAGTGAGGCCTCCCTCTGGATTGGACTCGAACCTCATTCTTTTTGCTCTGCTCTGTCTGCCTGTCTTAAGCATCGCTCTCTTTAATCTATTGTTTCAGTGGATTTTGTATTTTCTTTTGTTGCCCGTGTTTTCAGGCACCCTCCCCTTATTTCTGTGCTTTTTAGATTTTTTTTTCAACGATTCTTGTTCATTTTTTTGGTTTCATCCTTTGTCTGGATGTGTGTCTGGCTGCCTTAATTTCTGTCAATTGCTGGCGCTTAATAAGCTTTCCTGAAAAACATAAAAAAAAACCTCTAAAGCTGAATGTGCTGCAGCAGATAATTATTCTTTTATGCCACAGCTTAGGCCTGTGTGTGTGTGTGTGTGTGTGTGTGTGTGTGTGTGTGTGTGTGTGTGTGTGTGTGTGTTTAGGAAAGGATGCTCAACATGGTGATGGACAAGGACCGAGACGTGGCGGTGGAAACGGTCAATCTGTTGCTGCTGATCCAACAGTGAGGGGTTTTCTCAGTGACACCATCTGTAACATAATTTTAGCACATGAAAACATGCAAAAAAATTTAATTGAAATTATACAAACTGTATTTGTTATTTCACAGAAGATTACAGATGTATACACACATTTACAGCTTAATTTTTTAAAGGAATATTTCATTTTTTTGTATGTGGTTATACTGCTTTTGTACCCGACTATTATTTTTAGAATGAAATTTTCAAGTCTATTAGAAAACACCTTCATATAGTTAAAATAAGCATAGTTCAGCTGAATAATTACCTGTACTGGTTTCTCCCACACCCACCAATATCTCACAGATTCATTGAGGCAAGACTAAAAGATAAGGGTTAATAAACAATGTTAATGTCTAAGAACTCTTTCATGTGGTCGGAAACATAAAGACTGCTCCAGTTGCAATAGTGCAATAGAAATACAAAAGAGTAAATTGACAGATTAAATGAACAGTGCCTGCTCATCATCTCCTGTAACATCTGGTAACATCTTTTTGTGTGTGTGTGTGTGTGTGTGTGTGTGTGTGTGTGTGTGTGTGTGTGTGTGTGTGTGTGTGTGTGTGTGCACATGCAGGTCTGAGGAAGGCCTGAGCCAGCAGGAATGCAGTCATATCTATCCTCTGGTTTACGCCTCGCACCGAGGCCTGGCGTCTGCAGCCGGAGCTTTCCTCTACCACAAGTACACTTCACACACTCACTCAAGTTTTAAAGGACTGATTGTATCTCACCTGTTCTTAATTTAATGAATATATCCTTTTCAAAAAGGTGTTCAGTCTTTATAGCGAAGCACGTTGTATACATGCAGTGTGAATCGTGTTTCTAGTTTTTGTTATTTTGAGATTTTAGTTTGCCATCTCATCATGTGTGATCATTATTTCTTCTATTTGTAGTTAATATAAAGTGATTTTGTGTGTGTCAGACTGAAAAGTGTGGTATCCAGTGACAGCCAGAACGGTAAAAGTGACAATGCAGCCTTTCTCCAAATCCTCATCTCCTTCCACATCCAGAGTGAGGTAGTCTGCTTTTTAAAATGTAAATTAAATATCAAAATATCTTTAAAATGTGTATTTGCCTATCAAAGTGAACTTAATAATGTTAGAATAGATTTTGGTTCAGGTGAGTCACAGCTATAGCAGGAGTTTGTTAATGTTCTATTGCATTTTCATGATTAAAGGTTAACCTGTGACAATATGACATTTTAAAATCATGTTTCATTACAAATTCCTCAAATGCTTCACTAGTTTTAGTTTGTAGAATTTAGCATTTTTTTATGACAAAACATCAAAAACTAGAATAAATTTTTCCTTCCAATGGGCAGCAGTTTTTTTTCATGTACTGTGAAATCTTTTAACTGTGTACACTTTCTGAAAGATCAATAAAAAATGAATCAAAGGTAGATTTTTCTACCACAGAAATTCAATTGAAAGCATTGTGTCAGAGGTTAAATAAATAAGTAAGTGCAGGTCAACTTAAACCCACTTTGTCGCCTGCTGTGTCAGACCCATGAGCACGGGGCGTACCTGGTGGACAGTCTGTGGGGGGTCGCAGGCTCGGAGCTCAGAGACTGGGAGACTATGACGACGTTGTTGCTACAGGAAGATGGTGAGGGACAAGGAAAGTGGTGAAAAAGCTGCACATACCATAGCCGATATGTAATTTAACGTATTTTCACAACCATAAGGCCCAATACTGAAAGGCTCAGTCTGAGTTCTGTGTGTCAGTACTGTATTTAACACACACATAAGGCACCTGACTATAGGGGAGGGTTTATATACACACATAGATATATACACACACAGATATATACACACACAGATATATACACACATATATATACACACATAGATATATACACATAGATATATACACACATAGATATATACACAAATAGAGCAGGAGCAAAATTGAGTTTGGTTGTGCTTTATTTAGGTATTGATTACAAAGTACTAACATTTTTTAAATCATCAATAAATTATCAGTCGGCACGGGCATGGTAAAACCAATCAAAGTCCTCATCCTCTGTTTCTGATTCCAACAGCAGCTAAATCTCCATCAAACATGCCACTTCACTCCTCAGAAATGATTCCGACTTTTGCGAAAGCTCGAACAACAACGCACATCCCCGTTTTTTCTCGACCGTCTTTCTCAACCGTTGAGATCTGGTCCTCTTTTCTACTTGTGGTCAGGCTTGCATGATGAGGAGGAGGAGGCTCTGGTTGAGCTGATGGTGTGTTCCATCAGACAGGCAGCACAGGCCACCCCACCTGTGGGGAGAACTCAGGGAAAGAAGGTGAGGGTCTGAAATAGGTCAAGGTGCAACAAGTAGGTTTGAGGCGTAGATTTGTTTTTCTCTGCACATTTGCATGATTCCAAGCTTCATGTTTGTGTGACATTAGTTCCTGAGTATGAAGGATAAGAAGATGCAGGAGGCCTCTCGTAGACGCATCACTACCCATTTCATCCCTTTACTGCCAAAGCTGCTGGCCAAGGTGAACACTTAATATTTCATAACGATAGATCTAATACTGGGGGTTAAAACTGCTAAACGAAGAAGAGTAGCATTGAAATATCCATTCCTCCTCTTAATATGAATTAATTGAAGTTACACTGTATAGAATAGAATAGAATAGAATAGATAAACTTTATTGATCCCACAACGGGGAAATTTGTGTGTTACTGCAGCGTTACAGATAAAGAAAAGAAAAATAAAGTTGAAGAAGATAAAAAAGACTTTAGAAAAATAAAAAAACACACACCACAATGTACAAATTCGCAGAATTTGTTAATCCGCATACACAGTATGCATTATCGACAGAATGGAGAAAGAAATGCTAATAAATAGTAAGAACAAAAAGTATGCATAAGCAAGGCATATATACATACATACATGGACGTACATACCTACATACATACACATACACACATATTTGCATATATATATATGGACATACATATCCACGCACATACCCACATGTACACATACATAGCTAATGCACACTTAAGGTGCAGGGTGAGTGTGAAGAGGAAAAAAAAAAAAAGTGACCAGTGTAAAAGTGACAGTGGCTATAGTGAGGTTTATGTTTATGTTATGTTATAGAGTCTTATTGCTGTCGGGATGAATGATCTGCGAA
Source organism: Eupleurogrammus muticus (assembly GCA_036785175.1). Taxonomy (NCBI): domain Eukaryota; kingdom Metazoa; phylum Chordata; class Actinopteri; order Scombriformes; family Trichiuridae; genus Eupleurogrammus; species Eupleurogrammus muticus. The sequence goes on along the minus strand of JAYKQN010000004.1, from coordinate 31,047,800 downwards.
AGCGCTCCTTCTTGCAGCGATGTATGTTACTGTTGCTTCTATAAAGCTATGTTAACTCATAATTTACTACAAATCGTAAAAATTGGTTTTTCCTCGTTGACCTGCAGTACTCGGCAGATGCAGGAAAGGTGAAAATCCTTCTCAAAGCTCCGCTCCACTTCGACCTGGAGCTGTACAGCACTGCTGCATCGCTGGAGAAGGTAGGAGGGGCAGAAAGGTGGAGGAACGATGCAATTTCACTGAATAATCCTAATTCCAAAAATCACATCACGTTACTCCTCCTACAATGAAAGCTCCTTAGAAATGTGAACGAGTGTGTACAACAATCCCGTTAACTGCCTCCAGCAACATATTCACTACATGCATACCTGAACATCTTCGTCTTTGTCCTCCATGTCATCTCTCCCGACCCTGGCAGCACCTGGACCTGCTGCTGTCTCAGGTCTGTGGGATCGTGGAGAAGCACACTGAGGCGGCGGCGTTGGAGGCGTGCGCCCGCCTGGCTGACGCCCTCTGCTCCGTCACGTACACCTTCTCCTCCCGCTCCCGGCTGGCCTTCAGCCAGCTGCTGGACGGCCTGGTCGAGCGTTTCAACACGTTCGTGAATGAACTGCTGCAGGTGGGGGGGCGAGTGGTGAAATAGTTTATTAGAGCTGATATTTAATATAGATTGGAGCTGTTTGTGTGACTATTTAATTGGCTCCTTTATAATCTCCTTTTTAAACATCTTACAGGAAATATTCTTCATGTTCTGGAATGAACCTCAGTGATTTACAGCATTTTATGGACTAATAATTGACCTTTGAACTCTGGGTTTTAACCCATAGAGACCCACAGTGTTGTTACACCGGTGTAACAAGAACTTTGGTTCCACCAGACTATTTCTTATAAGGTTTTATGTCATAACTTAACTCATTAGACCTCAAGTGACAGATAGTACTCATCCTGATGTGGACTATGTTTACTACTAATGCCCAATGTTACATATATATGTCAAAATACAGATATTTGGGAATAAAAACTTATTCTGAAAAAACTTGAAACTAGAAATGTGTTCTATGCGCCCCACTTGGTCTATGTATAACCCACATAATTTCCTTTAGGATAAATGGGTTAGGTTTAGGGTCCATAATCTTTGTGGTTAAGGAGATATTCCAGATTTATTATCATTTATAGCAAAAAAATAGGTAATATAATTTATAATTATATGTTAAAATAGTATGTTGTGACACAGAATGTGTATGATATTCTTGGTTTCAGTTGTCTGTTATACATAGTCATTTACACCTTTTATATATATAATTAAATTATAAAAAAACAAGATTGTGTTTTAGAGACCATATAAAACAAACAAAAAACTCCACATTGTGTAGTTTCTGGTGTCTGACTGTGTTTTTATACCCAGGGTTCTACAGATGACGACGACACATACAGTGCAGCCACTGCCTTGAAAAGGATTGCAGCTTTGAGCAGGTGTGTGTGTGTGTGTGTGTTTTACTACATATGTCAGTGTTATAGACTGTTCCTTACAGTGTGTGTGTGTATGTGTGTGTTCTCCAGTGCCAAAGACATAACCGGCTGGAAGCTGTTTGATTCCTGTCTCCAGCTTCTGGAGGGCAGGATGGAGTCGAGTGAGCTCAACAAGGAGGTTTGTGACAAACAAACTGTTTGCATTACAAATAACTACAAAATTAATCTCATCTGTAGTGAAGCAATCAGAAAAAAGCATCTTTTCTCTATAAGGAAACATTTATTGCTGTGTTCACAGTGAATGAATAAAGATGCACACGTGCAATGAAAATGAAAAATGCATTTTATGTAGGTCAAAGTTGATTTAGACAGAACTTTGCATTTAAAATCATACAGATGTTACGTTTTGCTTCTCTCCTGTGTATTTCCAGCTCATGGTGTCAGCTCTGAAGTGTGCAGCCTTCCACCTGATTTGGGCCAAAGTCAACGTGCTCAACTCCGCACAAACCAAGGTTTTGTTTTTTGTTTTTTTATCTTCCAACTTGTAACTTATTCAGCGTTGTGAAATACTTTCACCTTCTCCGAGTCGTCTGCACACCAAGAGTCGCACGCTTCACGTGGGGCGGAATGTGCCAGTTTTACCTGCGTGAGACGTCCAAAACCTTCACGATAACCGTCGCCCCCTGCGGCGGCCATGTTGGCGGCCCTTCCTGCGTGTTTGTGCTCGTCTCGAGTCATTTGCCAGATGCACAGACAGCAGGCAATTAACACGACAATCTGTTGGTGTGCATCCGAACCCGCGGTGACGCTCAGACATTTATTTCCCCACTGGTTCACGCTTTGTTTTTTCTTACTGTTTCACTTTCCATTTGTTTTTGTTATAGTTTCTTTCTTCGCCCTTTAACTCCCAGAGCTTTTTTTTTGCATTTTCATACACATTAAACACATCACTCTTACATATGTATGTATATATTTGTATGTATGTATATATGTATGTATGCATGTATGTGTATATATGTATGTATATATCAGTGCTACGCAACTATTTTCTGTCACCCCCCCATGAAAGAAGAAAACATCTAAACATCTAACAAACTAAAATCATTTGTCTATAAAATTGTTATCAGTACCTCTACATAACACTGTGTCCTTATTAACGTAAGAGATAATAAAAAAGAAAGAAATATGGACCAACTTACAAGCGCTACAGACGCTTCTTCATATTTCCTCGTCTTAGCTTTGGGAGACTTTCGTTTGTCTCTTTATCTCCGTCTCTCTCCGCCTGTCTTCTCATCCCTGTTAAATATGTTTTCATGGTGTCACTTGGTGTCTACACTTCATACTCATACTCTGTGCTGTATGCTCCGTGCTCACACTCTGCTGCCCCCTAATGGAGTGGAGGTGCAACTGCACTTTATTCTAGGACAGTCAAAAAAAAATAAAAATGAAAAAGCATGTTCCCCAAGGTCAAACTTGCCCAACTATTTGAGAACCACTCGTATATATGTATGTGTATATGTGTATGTATGTATATAAATATATGTATGTGTATGAATACATACACATTGAACACGTCACTCTTACTCATGACTTTCTCTTCCTGTCAAACACACAATGATTGGAAATATCAACATGTATTTTAAGGCCATAAGAAAAACCTGCTGGTGGATTCTAACTGTGCCAGATGATGTCAACAGGATTACATGTTCAGTTTACAGGAAGAGGGTCATTTAATGTATAAATATCACATTCTGTCATCAATACTGGGAAAACTGACTGTACTTATCCCATCTGTTGGATGAAAAAATACTAGTGTTTTTTTTAATCAAATATCATTCAACGGTGGCGTCATTCAATGAATCGTCACTGCATTTATAAATAACCAACTATTAATATTACATTTTATTCTTTACACAAAAATAAAATAAAGAAATACAGCATTCAACATTAAAAAAATGGTACACATTTGTACTATTTCTATACTTGATTATACTTTTGGGGGCGATTTATTTTTGAAAAGAAAAAATAAAATATGATTTTCTATGACAGTAAATTGAATATCTTTGAGTTGTGATTGATGAAGCAGCTTCAGGAAACTAACCAACAATTTTTCATTATTTCCTGACATTTCATGGACCACAAAACAAAGCCATTAATCAAGAATATAATCAAAACATTTGATCATGAGTAATCAGTGTCAGATCCTGCCTTATTTCTGTCCTAAACTCTTATATATGCACACGTTAATTACATCACTCTGTTCCAGGACCACCTCCAACACCTGATGAAGGACGTCCAATCATTCTGCAGAGTCTCTCAGACGTGTCTGTCCGTGGACCAATCAGAGATCAGAGATCAGGTCAGAGCATCATCCCACATCTGAAATAACAGTGCAGCCACGATATTAAACACAGACGCTTTAATAGTTCCTTACTATGAGATAAAAGGCTATTTATTAGCATGTTTATAGAAGAGCAGACATGTTCTTATATTTAAGAATAATTCATCTTTACTGTAGTACTGGAGTACTGATGTTGTATGGTTACAGATCTTGAATTTAGACTTTTTAAAATGCAAAATTCCCAAAAAGTTTGCATTTCCTTCCCATTTTTAGGCGTTCGAGCTTCTGTGCGACCTGATGGTTTTGTACAACGCGGTGTCGGTCCGTTCGTACCCTCACCTCCAGAGGCTGGTCTTCCGGCCTCCTGATTCGCTGCGCTCCGAGCTGGCTGCATTCATCCTGGACTACATCTTTACCAATCCTGACGACAATCTCAATGGTATCATGACACCGTATACGAATAATTCATGAGCATAAGGCACCATACTAAAAGGCTCAGTCTCAGTTCTGTGTGTCATTACTGTATTTAACACACACATAAGGCACCTAACTATAGGGGAGGGTTAATATACAGAAATAGATATATATACAAAAACATAGCCGGAGCAAAACTGAGTTTGGTTGTGCTTTATTTAAGTATTGATTACAAAGTACTAACATTTTTTAATCATCATGGTAAAACACAGATAAAATAAGCACACAAGTGTGTGTATTTAAAAATAGAGCGGGGTAATGTCATCAATCAAACCATCAAAGTCCTCATCCTCTGTTTCTGATTCCAACAGCAGCTAAATCTCCATCAAACATGCCAGCTTCACTTTCTTCACTAACGTGTCTCTTTACCATTTTCAGGGTTGTTAAAACAACGATGTTCTGCATAACGCACATCCCTGTTATTTTATCTACAATCCACGCCCACACTTCCCCCTTTAACGTTCTCATTGTGTTCTCTACTACGTCTACAACAACATACATAGGGCGCACCGCACATTTTGAAGAAAAGACTTTTATATGCGCCTTATAGTCGTGATAATACAGTATATAAAAAAAACCTGAACGATTGCAGAAATGGTGCCACTTACCAGAAGCAAAAAAAGCTTAAGTACATAAATACAATTAAAATAGCAAAGCAAAAGAATCAGTAAGATTAGTTGATTGATTCTAAACAACAGTAGTTTAAAAAGAAATAAAAGTCACATCTGCAAGGATTTTATGTGTTTGAAAAGTAGGTAGAAGTACAAACTTATTTATGTTATGTATAAATATACGCTAAGCTTATGTCTCCTATACATTCATACCTGTACGCCAGGAGTATATTAAACATCTGTGCACATACAGACATATTGTGTTAATGCCTGAGCTGAAAGGGTAAATATTTCCTCCCCTCACATGCCGTCCTGGCTCCTCTCCTTCACGTTCTCTGCTCTCTAGGTGAGGACGAGGACGAAGATGAGGACGAGGAGAGGAAGCTGATTCTCATCATGAGGAAACGCAACCAGCTGGCCGGTTACTGCAAGTTGATCCTCTACGGCGTGCTGGACCTCTCTGCTGCCACCACCGTCTTTAAGCACTACAGCAAGGTAGCAATAGAGATAAAAAAAAAAAAACCTTAGAGGTTTTTTAATTGTTTTATTTTAAAAAACAACGTCACATTAGCAGCTTATAGGTAATTCTATTCAGTCAGAGTGCAGCATTTCTGTCCTGTTTAGTTGTTGTTGCCATGGTCACTTGTAGCATCACCTTCAAACTGTTCCTCCTGCATATGTGTGAAATTCTACCTTATACCAGACTTTGTAATTGCCTTCCTGCTGGTTAGCAATAATACTTTCACCCAATATTTTTCTCCTCCCCTATATGTGTAAAAAGGGTCATTGAGTCATTCACTAGCAACAACAGGAAATTTTATTCTCAAAACGCTTTGTTGTTCAGACATTCATCAGTTTTATGTTTAATTAGATAAAGGTCTGTGCACCATAACCTCATTAGAATAAAATGTGGACAGCATTCCCAGATGTGTTGATGTAACTTAAATTCATATGCGAGTCAAGGCAAATACTTGTGGAAACATAGTGTGTATGTCACATCCCAGTGATCCCAGTATCCCTCGTTATTTGTGACATTTCCACTCCACCAACAAAATGATTTCAGATCTGATACCCAGATTCTCACCATGCCCTACAGGTAGTGGCCATACCAATCCTCCTGTTTTTTCTATTAAGTCTACTTTATTTAATTATACTAGTTTAAATCCGTTCAAGAATGGCTGTGGGGATCCTGTTAAGTTTCTACTCTATATTTAGAAGTTCTGTTCTGTATTATACACAGGCTGAGTTCTCCTCTTTATACAATACCAGGATTATATGACTCACTCTCACCTTGAGGCAGTTTCCAGCTTCCCTCTCTATCAGAGAAGATGTTTAGTGGGTTTCAGCCTGCGACTGCACATGTTTCTACCAGCGTGAGACTCGCTTCTTATCAGCCACTGGAATGTTTATTTCAACCTTGAATTCAGAACAGTGGATTTTCACACAGAACACAGAGGTCACATCCGAAAGGTTCGATGGGAAACAAGGATTCCTGATTCGAATTAATATAGTTATAGACTCATCTTTTTATTTTCAAAATCATTTTATTCACCCAACATTCGCGGTCCACAGCCCACAGGTTGAGAGTCACCGATGTAGAGGATGTGTAAGCGGGGGAGTGTGAGAAAATATTTCCAGAATATGTGAGAGATGTGCTAAGAAATGAGTCAGAGGTGGTGGTTCAAAGCAGCACCGATAGACTGGAACAGAACGGATTATTTTACATTTTTAGACCAAATGAAGTGTTGATCACATCTGTCATTTCTCCTCTGTTTTTGTCCAGTACTTCAAGGACTTTGGAGACATCATTAAAGAGACGATAAACAAGAGCAAGCTCATCGATCCTGTGCAGAGCGCCAAGGCCGTCTGTCTGACTCTGCAGCAGGTCTGCCCTTCATGATACTGTATATATATATATAACACAATATTAATGTTAATAATATTAGCAATTAACATTTAATACATGGCATATCTTTAACGGTAAAAGGTATATTTTTAGTTTTAAAACTGACACGAATACCAATAGTACTACATTAATATTACCACATATTTAAATAGTTAATCCGTTAAATAGCTGTGAGTGGTTTTATTGATATATCAGCTTTTATCGCCTCATCTGTTATTTCAGTATCTGATGAGACCTCATCATGAAAGTGTGATGACGGTTTTGTGCTGGTTCCACACGAACTAAAAATCTCTTCACTGGAAAAACCGACAGCTGTTTATGAATATGTGGTTATGTCTACAAAATTAAAAAGAAAAAAGGCCATTTTTTGTGCAAGGATGAGTTACTTATGTCTAAATTGCAATTCTACTGTTTTCAGCAAATTGATAAATTCTGAATATCTAACCCTTTTATTTACTTTTCAATCTATGCTTTATTTTCTTAAAACAATCGGTCTATATGGATTCATAAATTTTGCCTTTTGCATCACATACCAGTGTTTGTGTGTTCAGCTGTTCTCAGAGATGCTTACGGAGGAAATCAGCCGGCGGAACGTCGGCGAAATCAGAGATCTGGCCAAGCAGCTCGCCATGAGCTTCGGCATCGATCTTCATCGCATCCGCAAACCACTGGAGGCCCTGCACAAGTCAGTAACACGTGTCACACACACACAGAGCAGAGCTGTTTAATCGGTTTTGATGACTCTTACTTTTTTTTTTTACTGCTGTGAAGGCAGTTTTTTCATCTCAGTGTAAACAAATAAATAAATAATAAAACTTCCAAACCAATTATTTTCTTTTGAATGATTATTACAGTATTTTCACGACTATAAGGCCACATTAAAGGCTTCTTGAAATGTTGGTGCGCCCTATGTATGTATGTAGGGGAAGTGTGGGCATGGATTGTAGATAAAATAACGGGGATGTGCGTTATGCAGAACATCGTTGTTTTAACAACCTGAAAATGGTAAAGAGACACGCTGATAAAGCACAGTTTAAACTGAAGGAAATCAGCTACACAGCTGAGTTTAAGACATAAGACAGGTGGTACGAGTTGGAGGAAAGACTGGATCAGTGGATCACAGAGCAGGGACTGGATCAGTGGATCACAGAGCAAAGAACAAGTGGGAGAAGCGTCCTGATGGTCACCATTCGACTAAAAGCAGTAAAGCAGCAGAAGAAATGAAAATTGAACATTTTCGTCTTGGTGCTTTCGTTTCGGTGCCATTTCTCCATCCAGACCAGGACTACGGTAGCACAGCAACTTCCAGTGGATTATAACGCATCATTTAGAGGAAAGTGACTCTGATGGTGAAGAAAGTGAAGCTGGCATGTTTGATGGAGATTTAGCTGCTGTTGGAATCAGAAACAGAGGATGAGGACTTTGATGGTTTGATTGATGACATTACCCCGCTCTGTTTTTAAATACACACACTTGTGTGCTTGTTTTATCCGTGTGTTTTACCATGATGATTAAAAATGTTAGTACTTTGTAATCAATACTTAAATAAAGCACAACCAAACTCAGTTTAGTTCTCCTTTTTTGTGTGTATATATCTATGTGTGTATATATCTATGTGTGTATATAAACCCTCCCCTATAGTTAGGTTCCTTATGTGTGTGTTAAATACAGTAATAACACACAGAACTCAGACTGAGCCTTTTGAAAAATACAGTATTTCAGAATTGGGGATAATAACTTGTATTTATACTCTTTCTCTCTCAGAGACGGTATTCGTTTTGCTTTACGGGAGCCGCGGGAGGGAGAGGAGGAACACCCCAACGTGGCCTTCATGGAGATCCTCAGCGAGTTCAGTTTCAAGCTGCTGCATAAGGACCGCGCCCAGCTGTGAGCAAACACAAAAAACCCACAAAATCCACATCCACGCGTACAACTATACAACAAATAAACCCACACTAGTACTTGTGTGCTCATTCTTGAAATTATTTACATTAGACTCTGTAATAAAAAGCGGTCTGGGTCTGGGTCTGAGTCACCGTGACAGAGTGAAACCTGAACACTAACAAAGGTTTCTCCCTGGTCTTTGTCCTCATCCTGTCACTCTCCCGTCCCCCTCCCAGTGCAGCGTTTCTGACATCGGTGTGTCCTGGCGCTGCCCTCTCCTGGCCACCGGTGGTAATGTACCAGCGTTCTCTGAAGGGGGGACGTCCCGGGTCCAAATCCGGAGACCTGGAGGCCAGCGGCGACTTCTCCTCTTTCCATGATACGCCGGTGGCCAAACGCAAGAGGACCACGGATCAGGGTGAGACGGATGCACCGGTGGACAGGAAGACACTGCAGGAAAATGATTTTATTTTTTTAGGCAAACTTTACCTTCTAAATGAATCTGAGTTGCTGAAGTTATGAAAATCTCCTTGTTTACTATAATTTGTATAACCTCTTAAAATCACCTACTAGTCTGACAATCTCTGAAACAGGCAAATAATTATTATTGCTCTCTTAGCTAAAAGGCAAATCACTAATTGATTAATCAGAAGAAGAAAGGCTGATTAATTAATTAAACTAATAAATAGTAGAGCCAAAAACAGCTGTACAGATTAATAAGGAAAAATTCCCACACAGTGTAATTCACTAGCAAAAACAGGAAATTTTATTCTTTGTTCATCAATTTATTTTTACCTGTAAACACAGTTTTATACTTCATTAGATAAAGGTCAGTGCACTGAAACATTTATTTTTCTATCATAAAATGTGAAGAGGAAAACTCACAATACTTAAATACAGTACTATAATCTGACTATTATAGTTGTTTAATAAAAGACTTGAGTAAACTAAATATATTGTTTTAGTTTTGGTGAGTCAAGCAGGAATTATTTTTCAATTTGTTGCCTGGTCTGAAACACCTGATCTGTTAATTGATTGAAGCAAATAAAATGCCCTTTCTGTTTTTTGGTAATTTAAGGATTAACTGAAATCATTTTTTTTTTGTAATTCACTTTGTATTGATTTTTCACAAGTACAAAAACAAATGTAGAACATCCACAAGTGAACAGGGAGGACCACAGGCAGATATTGACTGTACAAGTTTTGCACTATATATGAAAATCATTTTTTTAAAAACACCCAACAGTGATGACCTTCTGTATTGACTTCTAAACTTCTCCAGATGCGTCCAGCGCCTCCAGAGTGTGGATGTTGGACAGCAGCAGCCTCCACAGCTCCCTGCCCACCCCGGTCTTCAGCTCCACCGTCCTGGGTCAGACCGCCAAGCAGCCGGACTCCACCAGACCAGCGGCCACGGAGTCCGAGGTCGGCAGCGGGCTGACGGAGCCGGAGTCCGAGGACGAGTTCTCCTCAGGGTGGGCTGGGCTCCACCATCAGTCAGTGCGATTACAGGAAAAATTTTGATTTTTGCATCTACCTTCATCCTTGAAGTGAGAAAATGACCTGGTGTTTCAGGAGGTTAATACGCCCATAGATATAAATATACACCCCGTATATCTGACCTTAATGAGTTAAATAAATTCTCAAGTAAAGATCTGACCAGACGTGGCAGTCTGGGCCGGTGCTGAGGATAAAATGCAGATTTTTTTCCTTTTGTCTCTCTTTCTCTTTTTTTAATTCAAGTGTGAAAATACACACAATCAGCACAAACTCTTTTTTTTTTAACTTGGCTGGTTATGGCAGCTTCTCTGATCCACTTTTTCCCATCTCTTCTATTGATTTTTTCCCTTTTAATCAACTGCTTTTTTGCTTGGTTTTGTTTCAGTTGTTAGATTTTTAAACTTATTTAAATTTTAATTTCACATTTTTTTATTTCAAATTTAAATTTGTTCCCCTCATAATGAACTGTTTTTAAATTGTATCTTGATGATTTTAATTTTTGGAATTACTAATTACTTTGTTGTTGAAATGTAATATAAAAAAATAATATCTCCGTTAAAGAAAACTCAAGTTTTTATCCCACCACTTAGTCAGAGGATGATCACTTTCTACACTCTCTGCAGCAGTTGCTAAGAAAAGAGCTGCAATAATTATTAGATTTATTGCTTAGTTGCCATCTACTATAATAATCCCCACCAATTTTGATAATTTTTTAGGTCATTTTTCAAGAGGAAGTCTCAGCTTCTCAAATGTGAATATGGTTTATCTAATTGGACTTTGGGAAGCACTAAACAACATCTCTCATAATTTGCAATTTTATAGACCAAACAACTAAGAAAACAACCAACAAATTAATGGATTATCATAATAATCATCAGTTTGTTTTTCACACGCAAATGTCTCATGGTTCTAGAGGAGTCCCCAAACACTGACTCATCATTAAGATATTTCAGTGGTGGATAATTCAATTGTTCCTAAACACTCTTGCGTGGCTGCCAGTATTAATAATCTGCTTCTCTCCAGGTTACAGATGAGGAAGGTGAAGCCCATCAAACGACGGCAGATCCCCACCATGCAGAGGTCTAACATGGATCAGCAAGACCTGGACTCCCGTCTCACCCTGTAAAACGAGGATTCAAACTGTCTCATCACAGGATATGTTTTATTCTTTATAAAATATGAAGTGAGGGCTAATTTATCACAATACTAATGATGTGTATTTGTTTCCAGACTGTCTCTGATTGAGGACGAGAGTGCAGAAAGAGAGGAAGCTGAGATTGACGATGATGAAAGTGCTTCTGATGATGCATCTGATTATGCACTGGTAAATAAAACTTATACCATTTTTTAAAAAATAATATAATATAGTATACGAAGGCAATAGCCTGTCATGTAAACTCTACTTAGGTCAATGACAAATGATGGTTGGAAAAATGAGAAAGTCAAAATCGTTTTAGAATACAGTTTTAAAGGCAGTCATTTTGTGTTCATGTTGGTTAAACTTATGTTTAAGTTAGTATTTAGGTTAAGAGCATATGACATTTTTGAGGTTGTCCCACACACAACCAATTATTAACTAATGTAACAAAATAACAAAAAGGAATATTCATATATCATATAATAATTAGTTTAGTTTGCACTTTAATTTAAAAAAATCTATTTAATCTCAGATAATGTCTATAATAACACATTTTTTCATTTGCAGAGATGAGTTGTACACCTAATAGTGAGCTAAAGAATATCTTTTTAAAAAACCTCAACATCTAATGTGACAGACATGAGGATGAAACAAGCAGTGGTAAAATCCTGCAGGATTTTCAGCTCTCCTTTTACTGTCATGTCGTCAGTGAACCAGCAACAACATTCCTGCAACACTCACACTTCCTTTGTCCTGTTTTTTTTTCTACAGCCTTCAACACGTAACTCAGCGAGTGTCCTTGACGAGCTTTTCGACTGAGGACAAAGAAACACAAACCGTGTTGTTCTTGATTACAGGCTTGAGTATTTCTCTCTAACGTTGCTGTGTCTCTACACCAGTTCCTCTAAATCACCCCTGACTGACTTCACCTTCTAGTTCTGTTTCAGTCAGAATTCGTTTGGAGGTGTAGGAAAGCTAAATAATGTTTGACGAAGGCTGGAGACAAAAGATATTATAAAATTCCTCAGAGGAATGGTAACGGTTCCGATCAAAAAAAAATACCAAATGTTCAAAAGAAATGCCAAGGTTTAGTTGGATCCCGGTGGGCCGGCAGCAAGCTGTCCATCCTAATGTTCATCCTTCATTGTTTCATGGTGTTGACAGAAGCTCTAGTCTGTGACAGGCACTAGTTTATTTGATATTGAATAAAAGGTGCTTATTTGTGCACGGCAACTCGTATCTTAATACCGATCAGATGGCAATAAGGTGTTTATTAGTAAGTGTGTGTGTGTGTGTGTGTGTGTGTGTGTGTGTGTGTGTGTGTGTGTGTGTGTGTGTGTGTGTGTGTGTTTGATTTTATAATAAACAGAAACACAACCCTAAGGCAGTTTAGAGAAAAGACATGACAGTATTATTAGTATGAGCACCTTACATAATCTTAATCACAACATCTGAGGTTTGAATCATAAAAAACATCTTCAGATAAAGGAAGAAATGCCAAGAACGATTAGAAAAAATAAATGAACACAGACAGAACAACCATGTCAGTAATACACGTGCATTTATAATGCTTAACCACACATTATCTATTCACTCTTTATCTCCAGGTCTGTATAAGTAGGGGAATATGGACAAATATTAGTGTTCCCAGAATATTGCCCTTATTCTGTTTTCTAAAATAAAATAAAAATAAGAACTCTTCCACCAGAAAAAGTTTGAATGATAATAAAAGTATTTCTTTGAAATGCATATATAGATAAGAGCACAAAAAACAATTATGAAACCTTTCAACAAACTTTTGGTTGTTATTTAATAAAAAAAAGAACTAACGTTAATACAATAATAACAATACTACAATTTTACTTATTTTGTTTAATAAGAGGAAACTCAGTTTTTTGTATTTAGATATTAAATATGGTCTAAGGACAAGATTGAAAAAGATGTAAAAACTGTACAAAAATTCTAAATATATATTCATTTTGTTATATTTAAGGAACCTTCAGCATAATCCAAAGTGAAAGAAAAATCATCCAATAATCCAGTTTAAAATAAACTTAATTTAAAAACAATTTGCCACATTTACTATACTTGTATATCAATAAAGATCAACCCTTTATGGACATACTATGCTAAAGGACATTAGAATTATTATAATAATTAGTATTTAATAATAAATATAATATTTAATAACAGATTTTCTTCTCCTGTCTCTTTTGTAATTAGGTAGGATGCCTTAATCAGTAAAATGTATGTTTTCATAAAGTATTTTAGCCTATAAACTTTGAGTTAAAATTGTGTTTTCACTTTTATACCTTTATTATCAAGAATCAATTAATGAAACATCAAGATGAACAAGTGTAGAAAAATATAAATAAAAGGATAAGAATTAATAATTAATGGTAAATTAAAATACTGCATTATTGTAATATTTTTTGCTGCAGATATTTAGTATTTTATTAATATAAGGCTTTAATAAATATATATTTAAAAGGATTGTTGTTTATCAGCCTCTGAGTTCAAATTGGGGTCAATCAAATCCAATCATCGCCTTTCGCGCCTTTACTGACAAACGGGGCGGAAGTTAGCCGTGTCACGTGACTCGGGATAGTACGCAGTTTTCGCGCCACCGCGAAAGCCCGCCTTCCCGCGCCGAATGGAGCGCCCCGATTGGCCGGCAGCGACGTCAGACTCGCGCCACTTCTTGCCACCGCCACCGGGGAGAAGAACGAACTGCTGAGTGAATGAACGCTGGTCTCCGGCGAGAGTGAAGCGAGGAAACCGGGAATTTAAGCCGTTTTTTTTCGGTCGGTTCGCACCGCGGGACTTTTAATAATCAGCTCATCTTCCCCGGAGGTTAAAGTGAAGTCATGGCGCGGAAGGATTACGCGGCAGAGAAAGGTAACGTTAACTTTCATAATAAGCATGGCAGCAACAGGTTGGCCTAAAGCAGCGTTTACTGCACACATATCTGCTTTAAATGCTTTTCTTTTAAGTGTAATATAACATGCGGTATATTTTATATATATAACGGCAGCTTATTACAATAATATTTTAGGCAGTTTAGTTTGTGAATTTGAGTCATTCATCACCGTGTTTTTTCTCGGCGTTAATGCTAGCTTACTCACCTGAAACCACTAACTTAACTAGACAAACCTGCCTGTGGTTAAATATTAATTGCGCTCATGTGGCTGAGTTTTGTTTCGCGTATATTCTGGTGAATCGGGCTCCGCGTTGTGGTGAGTTGTGACTACAACTGTGACCCGGATGGATCCGCTTAAACAAAGGAGCAGGCGCCACAGCGAGAAGGAAAAGCACATGTTCATCTATGTCTGTTCATCGTCACAGGGAACAAACTTCACCACTTGCTGCACAACTTTAGCTAAAGTTTAGCTTTTCAGCAGATTTCAGATCACCCAACATGTGCAGAAAAGTGTTTGGAACCTTCTGCATCTTTTTGCATATTCAAGAGTAGTCGTGCACAGTAACTAAGTACATTTACTCAATTACGGTACTTTGTATGCAGTTTTGAGATGCTTTACTTGAGTACTTTTACTTTTCATTCTTTTCATTTTATTAATGGAGCACATTTTAAGAACAACAAGGCTAACCAGGTGCTGTTCAGAGCAAAGAAAACTCACATTTATCTGACAGTTTTAGTTACCCTTGAGACGCAGAAATCAACTTTATTATATATATTTTTTTTCTTTTTACTGAGTGAAAGTTTCCAGCTATTATGATGCAGTGCTCCACGTTAATATACTGAAACATAATGCTTTCACATATAGTGACTCAATTTGCATAATGGTCCACCACTGCAATTATACATTCACAATTAACCTTGGACTCTTATAGTCATACAATGTTAGGTCAACCTGTGTTTATATTACTCCAAAAATTGATTTTATAAAAACTGCGTTTGTAAATATATATTTTTTAAATGCTAATAAACATACATGCAAAAACACAATGCATTGATATGAGATATTAAGATAAGAAATGTTGAAAGGAAATATTTTTTGCAATGCAGTACGTTAATTTTTACTTTTCATATATATATATATATATATATATGCTTGCCATACGTATACAACTAATACATAAATTAAAACCGATGACGGGGAACAAAAATAACTATGTAGTAATGCACATAAAATATGGTACAAAAAATAGACATGTGAACTATTGAGTTCACTTTTAACATAATTGAACATAGCTGATTTTAAAATGGCTCCGTGTTATTTTTCTTCGCGGAACTTTTTTTTCCCTCCTCTGGTCGTCAGCCCGTTGGTTTAATAACTTTAACAGTTTTGACTCGGATCATTAAACTTTAAATCACTCCGCGCCCTCTCGTTGATTAAAACGGGGGCTGAGTCCAGATCAAACATGGCTGGTCCCTGTTGTTACGGACGGCGGCCAGGGGACTACTTTTTTTCCTTTTCTTTTTTTTCTTTTAAAGAGCGCAGGGCTCGCGGAGGGATCTCGCTTCGGTGACGAGGCACAAAAAGCCATGTGCTGCTTTGTTTACAATAACATCCTCGAAACAGTGGAATAAAAGAAGCAGAGCCGCGGATCTAAAGTAAGTGGAACGCTTCGATTATCGCCTCGGGACCGGTTTTCGTTTACCGTCACGTCGGAATTAAACAAGAAATTGTGGTTTCGTAGTTGGAGCTCTTTTCGAGAAGTGGAGGATATTTTCCGCTTAAAAAATGGACACTGAACTGAGCGCCTGTTGTTGTGTATTTACATCCTGAACCTGGAGCTATTTTGCTGTTTTTCTTTCCCAGAACCCGCAGCCCTCGCGTGTAATTTGATAATTCTGGGCTTTTTGCAGCAGCAGCTGTTGTACAGTGAGCTTATAGTGACTCATCGGGATTTACAGGATGCCATGTTACCCAACAAAGGGGCTCGGAGCAGGACAACAAATTAGCTCCTGGTCCTGTAGGCCCCATCACTGCTGATCAACACGTCCTGTTGCTCTTAAAACTCTCCGTTTTTAAATCAAAGCGTGGAAAAAGGTGAATTTGAACAGAGAACAATGGTTTCTTTTGTGTCCTGCTAACAAACAAACAAACAAGCACTCTCCACCTAGTGTCTGCAGCGTCTTTTCCAGTTTAAAGCAGGAACTCCTGTAAGGGTCAGGGGTTAAGGCTAGAAATAACTATAGAATTTAAAATGCTGCAAAATCAAGAAGCTATAAACCTTTCCCCCACTGGTCACTTTTTCCTTTCACACACACAAACCCTGCACCTTAAGTGTGCATTGGCTATATATGTGTACATGTGGGTATGTGCGTGGATATATATATATATGTAGGTATGTACATGCATGTATGTATATATGCTTTGCTTATGTATACTCTTTTCTTACTATTTATTAGTATTTTTTTCTCCATATTTTGTCCATAATGCATACTGTGTATGCGGATCAACAAATTCTACGAATTTGTACATAGTGTTGTGTATTATTTTTTTTAATAGTTTTTATCTTATTCAGCTTTTATTTTATTTTCTTTATTCTGTACGCTGCAGTAACAAATTTCCCCGTTGTGGGATCAATAAAGTTATCTTATAAACCGTCAATATTTGCTATGATATTATTATATCAGTTTTTAGATTAAGCTACTCTCAAATTAATCACACATTTATCTGTTATAATGTACCTCAAATTGAGAGAAGATCAGTTTGATTATTGAAACTTCAGTTCTGATCTTTAAAATTAATTTCCTGAGTTATGAGTCCTACTCACACAACAACCAGGACTCTGGACACATCTGGATGTTTTACCTTTAGAAGCCCTATAATATATTTTAGGATGTGTCTCCTATAGTCTTGGTATGGTGAGCCCCTCAAATGACGCCTCTGCTGTGTTTTCGTCTCTAAAATCAGGCTTATTTTGTTTTTTTTCTTCCAGATAAATGCAAAAGGTTCCTGCAGGAGTTTTACTCTGAGGACAATAATGGGAAGAAGGTGTTTAAATACGGAGCTCAACTTGTAAGTATAGGAAATGCAGATTTTAGAGTTGACTGTCATAGGCCTGATGAAAGATTGTATTGACGAGTAAATTAATCGATCAATAAAACGAACAAATATCACAGATAGTTTTCTATTTATTATTGGTATTCTACTGGGTAAGAATTTAATAAATGTCACTATACTTTATATTTTATTTTCTGGTAAGTCTGCTACCTTGAAGCATTTATTTAATTCTGACTCTGTTCTCACTAATTTTAAATAATAAATCATATTTATTGAACACATTTCTTGTACCTAAAGTGGTGTATGTAAAGAAGATTTAATTAAAAAGACATTTCTCCTCAAAGGTCACAAACATTAATGAAACTGGAAAATTCCTTCATGTTATTCTATTTAATTAAGCAAAGAAGCCAAAGACAAGATTATTTTAACTTTCTATTTTAAAACATGTCTTATGTAAAGCAAGCTGTAATGTTTATTCACACTCCCAATATTGTTTTAATACAGCTGCAGCTTCTGGATACAATTCATGTTGAGATGAATTAAAAAAAATAATTACCTCAGATCTGGATTTTAAGATGATGCTCTCAGTGAAACGGATGCAGCTTCACAACCTGATGTCTGAATGCACAGTTCCATCTTTAGCTCTGAGAACGTGCAGGCGTCCTGTGTTAAGGATCTAATCTTAATCGCGTGTGTGTTCGTTCAGGTGGCCCTGGCCCACAGGGACCAGGTCTCTCTCTACGTGGACCTGGACGACGTGGCGGAGGAGGACCCCGACCTGGTGGAGAGCGTCTGTGAGAACGCCCGACGCTACACGGGCCTGTTCGCCGACGCCATTCACGAACTGCTGCCGGAATATAAAGAAAGAGACGTACGTGTTGCTGCGATAAAGAGGAGATTCTGACTAGAATATCAAATGTAGTGAATGGACATGATAATCATGTCTTTAAAAAAAAAGGCAATTAATACAATTTTATATATGTAAATGTAAAAGTGGGTGGTGCAGCTGTAACATCTTGATGTAAAATATTTTTAATATCAGGTGATACTCTTATTTTTCTATTAAATGGATATATTTGCATTTTAGGTAAAGAAACGATTGGACATCAATTTTTTCAATAAGACATAATTAGGGTTCCTGAGGGCTGAGAATTATAAAACTCAAACCTATTTAATTATTGAGGTTTTCCTTTTAAATAAATCTGCATCATTTTTTGCTTAATGATTTGCTTTTAACATGTAAATGTAGAGTCTGTAGTTATAGCTATAAACTGCAATTATGATTTTTATTAAAGAGAGGTATAGGGTGCTTTAAAAAATGTTTACTAGATTATCAAATGTAGTGAATGGACATAAGTTATCAAGTCCTTTTATTACAATTTCCTGTAAACTTCATAATTTTTCAGTAAGATTTAATGAAGGGCTCCAAGAAACTAGACTTTCAGACTTAGTTGGTTAATTGATATAAAGTATTTCTTACAGATCAATAACGATCATTATTGATCATTATCTACTTTCAAGGAGAGAAAAAAGGCTGAATGTGACCACCTGATCCTAAACTTATTTGTCTGTTAAATGACTGTTTGTTTGTTTGATTGAATAATTGATCCATTAACAATAGAAACATGTTCATGGGCCAAGGTTTTGTTTTATTTACACAAAACTAGAGACACTTAATACATTAAACTATTTTCTCATTGTATTGATGTATATTTATATAGTTCAGTCGCTCACATTAATTAAAATGAATGGATTCAGGTGGTGGCCAAAGACTCTCTGGACGTGTACATTGAACATCGGCTGATGATGGAGCAGAGAGGTCGCGACCCCGCGGACACGCGTGATCCACGTAACCAGTACCCCCCGGAGCTCATGAGGAGATTGTGAGTAAAATCAGATTCTGACTTTTCCCTTTAGTGAATCCGGTCTCTAACGTCCCGCTCCTCCCCCCCAGCGAGCTGTACTTCCGCTCCCCCAGCACCTCCAAACCCAAGGTGGTGCGCGACGTGCGGGCCGACAGCATCGGGCGGCTGGTGAACGTCCGCGGCATCGTGACCCGGGCCACAGAGGTCAAGCCCATGATGGCGGTGGCCACCTACACGTGCGACCAGTGCGGCGCCGAGACGTATCAGCCGGTAAGATCCGGGTCAGGAACCGCGGCGATACGAGCGTGTCCCGCATCCTTCCTCACCTCCTCCTCTTCCTCCTCCAGATCCAGTCCCCGACCTTCATGCCGCTGGTCATGTGTCCCAGCCAGGAGTGCGTCACCAACAAATCCGGAGGTCGCCTCTACCTCCAGACACGAGGCTCCAAGTTCGTCAAATTCCAGGAGCTTCGTATTCAGGAACATGTAAGAAGATTCCATCAGCTCATTTTAACAAATTTAAACAAAAGCAAACATGAATTTATAGGGTTAGTCATCTTTTTTAAGCTGATTTGATTGAAGTACAAGTTTCTCAATAGGTGAGAAAATGGTAGTTGTGTTTTACTTCTACATGCTGCTTGGACGTTGTGTTGGAAATTTTCTTCATGTTTTAAACCAGTGGAGTCAAACTTAACCTAAATCATGGACCACATAGAGCACAGTTTAATCCTAAGTGAACTGCACCAGAAAAATAAACACAAATACAGCTATAAAACTCTTATGTAAAGAAATGCATTATAAATATTTGCACTGTTTATTAACCTGAGTTAGAAAACGTGTGAAACTAACAATATGATGCACCAGTTATTCTATATTGAAACTAATGAAATTTGAGTAGAAACAACTTATTCCATTGAAATATTTTTCTTATTTTAGTCTTAAAATAGGTTAAATTTAAAGCTTTTATCTTTGTTTTTTTTTTTATAATTTTGGGAAAACTATTTACTAATTCAAGATATTTACACACAATATAGGACTAAATATTGCAAATACAAGGGAGGATTTAATTTCTCACAATGCACTGAACAATATTTAGTATTTAAAGCAACAGGTTTAGTTGTTTTCTGATTTACAAATCCAAACTGGATCACATTTCTGTGCAGAAACTGGAACATTTTTTGTCTCACTTTGTGCCGTCATTATAAATTGGACCGGTTTGGACCCTCTATCAGGCCGCTTCTGCCTCCTGAGCCGCATGTTTGACAGCCCTGTTCTAAACAAATGACTGAATCCTAAATTAAACCCCCTCAGAGCGACCAGGTGCCGGTGGGGAACATCCCCAGGAGCATGTCCGTCTACGCCAGAGGTGAAAACACACGCCTGGCTCAGCCTGGAGACCACGTGTCCATCACCGGCGTCTTCCTGCCTCTGCTGAGCTCCGGATTCAGACAGGCCACACAGGTGAGTCACCTGGACGCAGCTTTACCTTTAGAGGCCTAGGGCATTCTGGTACATATTCAACTTCATTTATTTTAATTACTGGTCATTTTTACATTTACTCGTGGACAAATTCTGCAGCCTATATGACATTATAAGTAGGCATGGTTTTATACTATAATAATAATGATGGATGTCCAGAAGAAAATATGGAACTACATATGTGTGTATAGTTGTGTGGACGTTTTTGCCACAAAGGTGTAAAATTGAAGCAGGAAATCAGGGTGAAATAACATTAAAAACCTACTGTTTGGTGTTTTTTCAGGGTCTCCTGTCAGAAACGTACATGGAAGCCCACAGCATCACGTTGATGAACAAGACGGAGGACGACGAGCTGGGTAACGAGGAGCTGACGGAGGAGGAGCTGCGGAGCATCACAGGTAACGTCAGGGCTGAGCGGGAGAAAATAAGGCGTTAAATCACAAAGACGACGCCTGAACCCGGTTTTTATTTTCCGCCGTAGACGAAGGGTTCTATGAGAAACTGGCCGGCTCCATCGCTCCAGAGATCTACGGACATGAAGACGTGAAGAAGGCGCTGCTGCTGCTGCTGGTTGGAGGAGTGGAGCAGGCTCCTAAAGGCATGAAGATCAGAGGTAAACTCACCTGGAAATGGTTTAAGACCTAACGCACAAGAACAATGAGAAACATAGAAAATATGTCCACAGTATAAACATTCAGTTCAAGGCAGGAACTCCTCAGAGGGAGGGATTGTAAAATTAAAATGTAGAAATATGGCTGTGATTTGGAAGCAAAATCAAGAATCTAGTCTCTGTCACTATTGATGATAGCAGCCTTCAGATTAAGTTACTGGACACTTATCTGTTCTAGATGTACTTTTTTTTATAGGGATATTTTTAACACTCAACATATCTTTGACTATTATAACAAAGAGTAATGGACTCAGTTATGTAAAACCTCAATTCTGCTTTTAAAATGCTCCAAAAAACTAAAGAGCAAAATAATATCAGCTATAGACTATCAATAATCACTATTATTGATAATATCAGCTATAGACTATCAATAATCAATATTATTGATCAGCTATAGACTATATCAATAATCACTATTAATGATAATATCAGCTATAGACTTTCAATAATCACTATTATTGATAATATCAGCTATAGACTAGATATGTATAATGTGTGTGTATACATACACACACACCCAAATGACTCCTGTTTCTAATATTTGTGAAACCAGCATCTACCCGTCTTGTTTAAAGTCGAACCATTTAAAGCACTGTGTCTTAAATCTCCTACCCTCTGCTCTGGTCCCTGAAGGCAACATCAACGTGTGTCTGATGGGGGATCCTGGAGTGGCCAAGTCCCAGCTGTTGTCCTACATCGACCGTCTGGCTCCTCGCAGTGAGTGCTGTCCTGTTCCTGGTTTAGTGTTTCATCCTGGGGGGTCTGTCCATTAGGAGCCTGATGGCCGTCAAATATTAACTTTTCCCTGCACGTTTACTCAGCGCCTGCTGCTTAAATGTCACGTTTTCAGTTGAGAAAACCAGTTTCCTTGTGTTTCTGACTCCAGGTCAGTACACTACGGGCCGCGGCTCGTCCGGCGTGGGGCTGACGGCGGCGGTGATGCGCGACCCGCTGACCGGGGAGATGACCCTGGAGGGCGGGGCCCTGGTGCTGGCCGACCTGGGCATCTGCTGCATCGACGAGTTCGACAAGATGGCGGACGCCGACCGCACGGCCATCCACGAGGTGATGGAGCAGCAGACCATCTCCATCGCCAAGGTAACCGGCCGGATGCTGAGCGGCATGTGGTTCGCCGTCATTGGTTCAGATACAAGGGAGGCGGGGCTTTGGTGACCAACACAATATCAGAATCAGCTTTTTTGGCCAAGTACACTTGCATATACATGGAATTTAACTCCTGTAGATGTTAGCTCTCTATATACTACACTAACACTGAACATAATAGAATAAAATAAATACAATAGAATGAACAAGTATGTGTACATGTACATGATTTGTCAATGAATCAGACCTTCATGGGGGGGGACGCTTCATAAAATTAAAATCTACTTCCTGTGTGTGTGAACCAATGATAGTGAATTACCTGCTGAACGAGTTATGAAAAATTAAAAAAGTAATGCCACCAAATTATTCTTTTATAGATGGAAAAGTTGATTTGTATAGCTTTACATAAAACCAAACCAAATTTTACAAAAGCAACAATTTTAGAACAATTTTGCTGCAAAAAATAATTGACATAATCAAAGTCTGACTTAAACAGTGATTTGCAGCAGTTCTCAGGGAGTTTGTTCCTCATCTGTGGGGCAAAAGTCACTTTAAAATGTTCATTATATGAACTAATATTACAAAATATGGTTTTCCTTACCGATGACTTTTGTGCTAGGGTAAGTGGTTCTCAAATGGTGGGGCCCCCAGGGGGGCGCATTTGACCTCGGAACATGCTTTTTATATATAATTATAATAAAGTGCAATTGCACCTCCACTACTTTAGGGGGCAGCAGAGTGTTCACAGGGAGCATACAGCACAGAGTATGAGTATGAAGTGTAGACACCAAGTGACACCATGAAAACATATTTAACAGGGATGAGAAGACAAGAAAAAAGAAATCTAGTCTAAACATGTCCCTAATAACTAACATTTATCCCCCCGCGCCTCCAGGCCGGCATCATGACCTCCCTGAACGCCCGCTGCTCCATCCTGGCGGCGGCCAACCCGGCGTACGGCCGCTACAACCCCAGGAAGAGCATCGAGCAGAACATCCAGCTGCCGGCGGCTCTGCTGTCCCGGTTCGACCTGCTCTGGCTGATCCAGGACAAACCGGACGCCGACGCCGACCTGCGTCTGGCCCAGCACATCACCTACGTCCACCAGCACTGCCGCCAGCCCCCCACCCACTACACCCCCATCGACATGAAGCTGATGAGGTGAGACCGAGGGATAACTCTTAGAAAGCTTCTCCTGGTTTAGAAAGCGCTGAACGGTCTAGATCAGTGTTACTGCTGCACCAACCCTCCAGGACCCGAGTCTGAAGTATTTATCTGATCTGATGGTCCCTCATGGACCATCCAGACCTTCTTAGAAGTGGTGTTCAGTTTCTATGTCCCTCAGATCTGGAACAAACTCCCTGAGATCTGCAGATCTGCTGCAACTCACTGCTTTTAAGTCATATCTTTTGATTTTCTTTTCCCTTTTTAAATTCCTATTAATTCAACCACTATTAATTTGATTAGTGTCATGGCTTAAAAGTTCTGGTTTGCAAGAAGTTGAGTTATAGAATCTTAAAGTATTTGTCAGTGGTTATTTTTGATAAATAACCTCAGGATTAAAACCATCACTTAGTTACAGCTCAGTAACACAGATTAGCAGCAAATAAATGACATTAAAGCACAAAAATCCTTAAACAGAACAGAATGAAACCAACACTTATCAGTTAATTTAAGTTTAATGAATCATGGCAATATAAACTAGCTCCTAGTAATTGGTTTAAACCTGTTAAACAATGTGGGGGGGAAAAATCCTGAAAGCTGATCTGTCCGCTCACATTTGAGTGTTTAAAAAGTGAGAAATGTTCGTTTTATGGTAAATTTAGAACAGATAAAAATGTGATTAATTATAAGCCTTTTGTATTTCAATCTAAAGGCTGATATGATGCATTAATAGTGATTATTTATGGTCTATAGAATTGCACCGATTTCTGCATTTAAACTTATCTTTTTCTAACTTTTAAACTGAAGATGCTGCTGTTTCTCAGTTCTATATTTCTGTTGGCTGCTTGTATAACATCACATGTTTGTTGTGTTTTATTCCCCCGCAGACGGTACATCGCGCTGTGTAAGAAGAAGCAGCCCGTGGTGCCCGAGGCGTTGGCCGACTACATCACCGCCGCCTACGTGGAGATGAGGAAGGAGGCTCGAGTCGGCAAAGACACGACCTTCACCTCCGCCAGGACGCTGCTGTCCATCCTCCGGCTGTCCACGGCTCTGGTGAGAACGCCGGTCCCAGTAGAACCTCCAAAGACGAGGAAACGAAGAGATAAACATCATGGAACAACCTGATCAGTGTTTTCTGCTGCTGCTATTAGCAGGCGGCTAATTAACGCTCAATGATAGAAACCCATGTGTAAAGGCAAATTAAGATCTTATTTAACTAAAGCACCGAGTTGCACTTTTCACTTTTTATAAATGATCCTCTTTGATTCCACTCAGACTGATTAAAAGTTAATCTCTTTAATGAGATTATCCCTTATCAAAAAGTAATTAGAACAAGAGAAGTGTCTGGAAGGTTTCTGAACCCATGGTTTTTAAAAAGCCAAAGAAAACAAGTTAAACATCTTTCTGCTTTAAAAGACTTAATTGATCAATGTGCCATAAGTATGATGGATTTATTTATTTGCACCCTAATACAGAAACATGAACATAAGTTATAAAGAAAAATGTGGATATATATAATACGGAAAGTGCTAAAGAGATTAAAAAAAACAAGGAAACATCTAAAATAACAAGTTAATCTCTCAGTATTGTATAAAACCTGATATTTAAATGTCAATATTTGAAAAACTGCAGGTTTTGTTTTTCCAGGATATAAAATATTTAATAGAAATGGGATTATGTGCATTTTAATCTGTTGTATAGACTTCCTAATGATGCATTTTGATATTTTAATGATGCTCCACATGCAGTTTTTGATTTGTCCTTTGTGAGATAAAGTGCTTACAGTGCAGGTAGTGATGATAACAGGTCTACTGCAGTGTGAGCACTTCTTTCCCACGCTGGACTCAACATCTCCAGTCATCATTCAGCAGCAAAGAAATTTATTTTCTGTGAAAAAGAACAGGTTTTGTGTTTAATGCCTCTGGTTGTCAAAAGTGCTGTTTGTGCAGGTAGCATTCAACCAACCTACTGCAAAACCAGCACTTCAGGCAGACAGGCGGCGACGTGCTGCACACACACACACACACACGCCGCCACCAGAGGGCGCCCCTGTAGCTGCTGCAGCGTGAACGTCTTGTTTCTGGGGATAAAGTGGATCCAGGTCTGGTCCTGACCAGCTTTGCAGGGTGGGCAGTCAGCCTGTCTGCTGGAGGCGACGCTGTGCAAACCCATGCAAAACTGACCATGGCCAGAACGCTCAGCAAGTACTGTTCAGAGAAACTTTCACTTTCTCCACTTTCATCTGCAGCTTTAGTTCCTTTTAGATGCAGGTTTAACACAATGCAAAATATATAACGAGCTGTTAAAATACAACATAATTAAAGATGAAACCAGTGGTTTGTAAAGGGTTTTTTTT
Source organism: Eupleurogrammus muticus (assembly GCA_036785175.1). Lineage (NCBI taxonomy): Eukaryota > Metazoa > Chordata > Actinopteri > Scombriformes > Trichiuridae > Eupleurogrammus > Eupleurogrammus muticus. Next base: position 31,021,861 of record JAYKQN010000004.1, on the reverse strand, counting down.
TTTTTTTTCTTCAACTCACATTTTACTGTCAATGAGTCGTGAGTTTTTCCTTCTAAACTTCTCACATGGTTTCATCTCAACTTCAAATAATCTGATATTTGTCCATTAATCCTCTCATGACCCCCTAAGATGTGCAAACTCATATGGTCTGTGTAAAGGTTTTATTTTTTAAGTATTTTGTAAAATTTAATTGTGCTTTAAATTTCCAGCTACCTCATTTCAGAGGGAAATTTTTCACTTTCTCCACCACATTTATCTGCAGCGTTTAGATTTCCTTTAGATGCAGGTTCAACACAATTCAGAATAACAAGGTGTTAAAATACAACCTTATAGTTGAAGAAAAAACCTGTTTTTTTTTTTCTTTGACATCTTGCAAACAGATCAACTCACATTTTACTGTCGTTGAGTTGTGAGTTTTTCCTGCAGCTCAAATGGAGATTTCTTTCCTTAACTTCTCACATGGCTTCATCTCTTTAAATAATCCAGTATTTTTCCATTAAACCTCTTGTGACCCCTAAGATGTGCAAACCAATATGGTTTGTGTAGTTTTTTGTTGTTTAGTACTTTGAGTACTTTTTGTAAAATGTGCTTTATATTTCCAGCTTCTTCATTTCAGAGGGAAATTTTCCTCTTTACTTTCATCTGCAGCTTTAGTTCATTTCGAGATGCAGGTGGAACACAATGGATATGAGGATATAACAAACTTTATTGTTTAAAGATGAAACTACTGGTTTAAAAACAGCAGAATGTACTGGTAACGACTTCACCAAAAAGTTTTTCCTTCTAATCTTCTCATATGGGTTAATTCAATATTTCACCAGATTGGAGGAAAAGTTTCTGACATCACTTCATGTTTTCTTTATCATCGTCTCCTGGAGATTTGAGTCTTTTTCCCAGTTTTAAAGTGTCTGTGAAGTTTTCTCTTTCGGTTTTTGGCGTGGTTCCGTCCGTAGAGACTAGCTGGTGTTGAGAGGCGGAGACTTGGGCAATTGCCGGCCGTCCCAGAGGGCATTGCACTTGTCTCGGTCTGACAGTGCCGGCACAGCGCAGCCGACGAACCCGGAACCCTCCTGTTTTTCCTCTAATACGTAAAAGCTTCCCTGCTCCAGGTCTGCGTCTAACCCCCCCGTCTGCCCGCCGCAGGCTCGGCTCCGCATGATGGAGTCGGTGGAGAAGGAGGACGTGAACGAGGCCATGAGGCTGATGGAGATGTCCAAGGACTCGCTGCAGACGGACAAGGCCTCAGCCTCCAGGTCTGAGTTTGTCTTTTTACGGCTTCTCATGTGACGAATGACATTAACGCACCTGCAAAGTACAAACGCACAGGATTCACTTTGTTCTCCTGCCAAAGGCCTGATATTTGAGTAAAAAGTAAATTCAGTTGTATAAAAATACTCAAGTAAAACTACGGCATTGAAAATGTAACTTAAAGTATTAACATAAAAAATACTTAAGGGTTGAAAGTAAAGTACTGATACTTGGGTATTTGTAGACAACTGTCTACTTTTACTCAAGTAAAATTACATAATTGTAAAATATTACTTTAAAAGTAACAAAAATTACTTAATGGTTAAAAAAGTACTCGACTAGTTTTAATCACTAAAGTGAGTATTTTCAGTTTTATTTTCAACAATGAGTCAGTGACACATCTGCAAAATGAGAAAGTCCAAAACTACTTGGAATAAAAAGTACTGATACTTGAGTAAAAGTAGAAGTACAGTTGTCTAAAACTTAAGTAAAATTACAGAATTGAAGTAACCTTAAGGGTTAAAAGTACTCAACTATTTTAATTCACTAAAAAAAGTTAAAGTTTAAGTTTTATTTCAATACGTCAGTGACAAATCATGTTTGTATTTTAAGTTTTGGATTTTTATTTTCCACAAAGTGCTTCTATTCGAGTAAAAGTAGAAAAGCCGTTGTCTTAAAGTTACTTGTCTAAAAATATAAAAGTACTTGACTAGTTAATCACAAAAAAAACGTGTATTTAAACAATACGTCAGTGACAAATGACTTTCAAGTAAAGAGTAGAGTAAAAGTATTAATGTGTAAATATAGATAAATAATATTGTCTAAAAATACTCAAGTAAAACTACAGAATTTAGAATGTAACTTATTAACATTATTAATTACATTAATAACTTAACAGAAAAAAATACTTAAGGGTTAAAAGTACTCGACTATTTTTTAATGTTTGTATTTTAAGAAGTTTTGGACTTTTTTAAGTACTGATATTTGAGTATTTTTAGACAACTGTCTACTACTTCAGTAAAATTACAGAATTGAAAAATGTTACTTCAAAAGTATTAACAGAAAAAAGTACTTAAGGGTTAAAAATACTCGACTAGTTTTAATCACTAAAGTGAGTATTTTCAATAATGAGTCAGTGACACATCTGCAAAATAAGACATTTCATAACTAAACTACTTGGAATAAAAAGTACTGATACTTGAGTAGAAGTGGAAATACAGTTGTCTAAAACTTCTGTAAAATTACAGAATTGAAGAAGTAACCTTACTTAAGGTTACCAGTCTAAAAATATAATAGAAGTACTTGACTAGTTATTAAAAAAGTGAGTATTTTCAAAGTTTTATTTCAACAAAGGGTCAGTGACAAATCGTGTTTGTCAAGATGATAAACTAGTCAAATGCAGTTTTAAAAGCATTAATCAGGTCACAATGTCCCACAATGCATCTTTGTGTGTAAAAAGTGAATGCCAAAAAAAGTACTTGTACACACTCCTAATTTATTTATTTGTGTTAGAACGTGTTTTTAATGATGGATGTCTGGACTTTACGAGCATCACTCGTCAGTACCAGTAGCCGAGGATCCTGCAGGAAGCTGTAAAACGTTCAGCGTTTTTACGGCGTTCTGTTCTCACACGGACGTTTAATCTATTCAGAGCTTTACGGTAAAAACCAGACAATTATGAGGAGGCGTTTTAATTTGAAGGAGCCAGTTAACGAGGAAAAAAACAGGAGCTCAGACCCACGGTGTAAATTCCTGTTTGCTGATGAGACCACCCACTCGTTCTGCTGTAGTGTGCGGTTGTGATGTCACAACAGGAGAGGTGGACCAATCACAGAAGAGCGGGAGTTTCAGTGTGAGGGGGGGGGTATTCAGAGTGAGAATATTATATTCTACATTAAACACAGGTTAATTGGTTAGTTATTTATAGCCTATAATTGACTATAATCACAATTATATTTATATTTATTGCCTAGTTTTTCCACTTTTAAAGATTTTCACAAATGTGGAAAAAGAGCAAATTACCTTAATAAGTTAATATATGTACAGGGAGAAAAAAATGTGCAACATAAGTCAGGAGTGCAAAGAAATTACAAGATCTTAACTCTTATTTTTATTATTTATCTGATCCTCGTCTCCTCCCTCTTCCAGAACCCAACGCCCGGCCGACGTCATCTTCTCTCTGGTGCGCGAGCTGGTGTCGGAGGGCGTGGCCGGCCGTGGTGGAGGGGGCGTGGTCCGCATGTCGGAGGCGGAGCAACGCTGCGTGTCGCGCGGCTTTACCCCCGCCCAGTTCCAGGAGGCGCTGGAGGAGTACGAGGAGCTCAACGTGTGGCAGGTCAACCAGGCCCGGACACGCCTCACCTTCGTCTGAGGGGAGGGGGCACTTCCTGTCTGCTGACCGCTTCCTGTCTGCTGACCGCTTCCTGTCTGCTGACCGCTTCCTGTCTGCTGACCGCTTCCTGTCTGCTGACCACTTCCTGTCTGCTGACCCCCCACAGTGACCTGTAGTCCTGAAGCTTCTTTTTTAAAATCCTAACTACTCAGCAGAGGCCGTAACAGCTTCATACATTAAGACTCCGCTTCACCGTTAAACTTGTAAATATGTAAGTCAGAGGTTGGTTTTTGTCGTGTTTTCTGCTCTTTAGAACTTAAATCTTCCAGTTTCTGAGTGTTTCTGTACATTTTATACAGTGAAATGCAAATCAAGCCAGAATAAATTAACTTTGAGCCTTGTATTGTACCAGTTATAATAAATTGATGGTTCGATGACGTTGTTTTTTGACTCTTCTGTTCTCCAGAAATGCTGCTTTTAACTGAGGTTCCACATTTCTTAAAAATGGATATTTGGTGTTAAATTAGCAAAAAACAAAGTCTTTGGAAGAAAAATTAACACTTTGGTTCAGTCGCATTATTTTTCACTTTAGTTCCATCCATAAAGTATTTATAGAATTTAAGCATGGCTGTATTTACAAACAAAAAAAATGTTTTTTTTTACCTTGAAATGTTTTTTTTTTTTTTTTATACGGTTTTATTAATATGTATATTATGTATATACACACACCTACTGAGCTAATATGGGAATGAATATAAAAATAGTCTAAAATGAATTAACTGGAGGCCATTTAAATGCATTATTTTACTAAATGAGAATATTTAATTAAATAGACTCCATCTTCATTCTTAAACAGTCATGTATTTTTGTTCAGGCAGTTTCATTCCTACATAGTTCTGTCTGTTTCTCCTAAACTCTGTTATAAAATCAGTGGGTCTGTTCTAGTCTGAGTTTAGGGTTAACTGTGTTTACTGCTGAGTGATGTTTTTACAGCTTCAGCTGAAACGCTGTAAATGATTCAGCAGTAAAACGTGAACGTACGGTGACAACTGATGATTTTCATGTTACGCTGCATGAAAAGGTGGAAAATACTTGTTTAGACTCAAACAGATGTTCTGTCTGACACGGGGATCCTCCAGGAAGTGTGTAGTTTACTGTCACATGGGGAAAACACACACACGTGTATATATATATATATGTAAAATATATGGACTTCTGAGGATCAAATGAACTAATGTATTTGTTTGCATTGATAACTAAAACATTAAATGTATATTAGGTATAATATACTACACTGCTTTATGTGTATATGTGGATATATATATATATGTGTGTGTGTATATATAGTGTATTTCTAAGGATCATTTTATTTTACTTTGAGGCTGTTTGGTGTAAATTCTAAAACTCCATCATCACATTTAGTCACTGGTGGAAAATACCTGAATATTTTTGTACTTTAGTATTTAGTGATTTACTTTATACTTCACTGCTATTTCAGAGGGAATATTGTACTTTCTCCTTTTATTATAGTTTTACACTTTTACTGTTCATACTTTAAGAATTACTTTTAAAAGTGTAAAGCTTTGCGTTTAAGTACATTTTGTTATTACATATTTACTTTTTACTTATAATATAACATTGTTAATTCATGGATTTAATTTGTTGAGTATTTTAAGGTGACAGTTTTTGTACTTTTACTTAAAATACTTTGTTCATAAACTGAGTTCTCTATATTCTGTATTTTATTATATTATCTTGCTCTAGGTTAACATTAAACTAAAACACTATAATTAATGACAAAAACAAGTAGTATATTATACTATAATAAGAAATTATTTGTTCCTCCTGTATTATAAAGACAATAATCCATAATAATGTCAATAATCCATAAAAAATACAATAATCCATAAGATTGCTAATAATCCATAATATTGACAATAATACATAATAAAGACAATAATCCATAATAATGCTAATAATCCATTATAATGTCAATAATCCATAAAATGATGATAATCCATAATGCAAATAATCCATAAAATTACAATAATCCATAAAAATGACAATAATCTATAATAAAGACAATAATCCATAATAAAGACAATAATTCTTAAGAATGACAATAATCCATAATAATGACGATAATCCATAATAAAGACAATAATACATAAAAATTAGAATAATCCATAAAATTGCTAATAATCCATAATATTGACAATAATACATAAAGACAATAATCCATAATAATGCTAATAATCCATTATAATGTCAATAATCCATAAAATGACGATAATCCATAATGCAAATAATCCATAATAAAGACAATAATCCATAATAAAGACAATAATCCACAATAAAGACAATAATCCATAATAAAGACAATAATCCATAATAATGACAATAATCCATAATAATGACGATAATCCATAATAATGCCAATAATACATAAAAATTAGAATAATCCATAAGATTGCTAATAATCCATAATATTGACAATAATACATAATAAAGACAATAATCCATAATAATGCTAATAATCCATTATAATGTCAATAATCCATAAAATGACGATAATCCATAATGCAAATAATCCATAATAATGCCAATAATCCATAATAAAGACAATAATCCATAATAAAGACAATAATCCACAATAAAGACAATAATCCATAATAAAGACAATAATCCATAATAATGACAATAATCCATAATAATGACGATAATCCATAATAATGCTAATAATCCATTATAATGTCAATAATCCATAAAATGACGATAATCCATAATGCAAATAATACATAATAATGCCAATAATACATACAAATTACAATAATCCATAATAAAGACAATAATCCATAATAAAGACAATAATCCATAATAAAGACAATAATCCATAAGAATGACAATAATCCATAATAATGACAATAATCCATAAAGACAATAATCCATAATAAAGACAATAATCCACAATAAAGACAATAATCCATAATAAAGACAATAATCCACAATAAAGACAATAATCCATAATAATGACAATAATCCATAATAATGACGATAACCCATAGTAAAGACAATAATACATAAAAATTTGAATAATCCATAAGAATGACAATAATCCATAATAAAGACAATAATCCATAAGAATGACAATAATCCATAATAATGACAATAATCCATAAAGACAATAATCCATAATAAAGACAATAATCCATAATAAAGACAATAATCCACAATAAAGACAATAATCCATAATAAAAACAATAATCCACAATAAAGACAATAATCCATAATAATGACAATAATCCATAATAATGACGATAACCCATAATAAAGACAATAATACATAAAAATTAGAATAATCCATAAGAATGACAATAATCCATAATAAAGACAATAATCCATAAAGACAATAATCCATAATAAAGACAATAATCCATAATAATGACAATAATCCATAAAAAAGACAATAATCCATAATAAAGACAATAATCCACAATAAAGACAATAATCCATAAAAAAGACAATAATCCATAAAAAAGACAATAATCCATAATAAAGACAATAATCCATAATAAAGACAATAATCCACAATAAAGACAATAATCCAAAAATAAAGACAATAATCCACAATAAAGACAATAATCCACAATAAAGACGATAATCCACAATAAAGACAATAATCCACAATAAAGACAATAATCCATAATAAAGACAATAATCCACAATAAAGACAATAATCCATAATAAAGACAATAATCCATAATAAAGACAATAATCCATAATAATGACAATAATCCATAATAAAGACAATAATCCATAATAAAGACAATAATACACAATAAAGACAATAATCCATAATAAAGACAATAATCCACAATAAAGACAATAATCCATAATAAAGACAATAATCCATAAGAATGACAATAATCCACAATAAAGACAATAATCCACAATAAAGACAATAATCCATAATAAAGACAATAATCCACAATAAAGACAATAATCCACAATAAAGACAATAATCCATAATAAAGACAATAATCCATAATAAAGACAATAATCCATAATAAAGACAATAATCCATAATAAAGACAATAATCCATAATAAAGACAATAATCCATAGGAATGCAGCTTCACTCAGGCTCAGACCAAACGTGTTGACTCCAGTTAAAAAGAAGCAGCTGTTCTCAGGTAGAAATAATAACCTGCAGCTACAGCTCATCATAAACGTGGTTGTCATGTGTGATTCCTGCAGGTTTTACAGGGTGGCGTTGGGGGGCCGCGTGTCCCTGCTGCTCTCAGCTGGACGCCGCTCCTCCTCCAGACTTAACGGGGACGTTCCATTTGAAGTCTGCTCCTTTACGGCCTTTTTATACCGAATCGGCGCCAAAGGCCCCACATTAAACGGTATTAAAGGGGGGGGGGCGCTGCTCGGCCGTGATTGGACGGGAGGAGGACGGGGGGCGGTCCTTCAGTATTTAACCTGCTGGGCCCTGATGGACAGAGACAGAGTCCTGGAACGGGTGAGTCCACCATACCATTATTTTCATTTATATACACACTTAAGCCTAAAATGATTCATACCTCTGTCAGATACAAGGGATTTCCTGATTTTTTCTACTTAAAAATGAGTATTTCTCCTCAGTTTTTACTTAAACACCAAAGAAAGTCTCCAACTATAAAGTGTATATATATAAAGACAGATTTCCCAGCATGCCCTGCAGGAGCTTTCTATATCATAGTCATTTGTTGATGTGATTTTTGGTTTTCACTCTGTTTATTTACACATTCTAACAAAACACAAATAAATTATGGCTTCAGACTTTCTGTTGTGTCTATTTAAGTAAAAACTGAAGTGAAATACTTTTGTAAGTGAAAAAATAAAGAAATCCCTTGTGTTTGACAGAGGTAGGAATCATTGTGGGCTTAAGTCTGCATTAGCTGTGTATGTGTTCATGTGTGTATGTGTGTAATATATGCAAATATGTAAATATGTGTGTGCATGTATGTATGTATATATGCTTTGCTTATGCATACTTTTTTTCTTTTTTTTCTTTTTATTGCTATTTATTAGTATTTTTTCTTCTTTTCTAGTCCATAATTCATACCCTGTATGCTGATCATCAACAAATTCTATGAATTTTGTACATAGTGTTGTGTGTATTTTTATTTTTTATAGCTTTTATCTTCTTTAGCTTTTATTTTTCTTGCTTTTTTCGTGCTTTACTCTGTACGCTGCAGTAACAAGCAAATTTCCCTGTTGTGGGATCAATAAAGTCTTATCTTATATGTTTGTATATATGTGTATATATATAAACACACACACATATATATATATATATATATATATATATATATATATATATATATATATATATATATATATATATATATATATATATATATATATATATATATATATATATATATATATATATATATATATATACATATATATGTGTGTGGGCGACACGGTGGTGCGGTGGGTAGCACTGTTGCCTCACAGCAAGAAGGTCGCAGGTTCAAGACCGCCTTGGGCCTGGGTCTGGGGCCTTTCTGTGTGGAGTTTGCATGTTCTCCCCGTGTCTGCGTGGGTTTTCACCGGGTACTCCGGTTTCCTCCCACAATACAAAAAACATGCTCAGGTTAATTGGTAAACTCTAAATTGCCCATAGGTGTGAGTGTGAGAGTGAATGGTGTGTGAATGGTGTGTGTGCCCCACGATTGGCTGGCGACCATCTGGGGTGTATCCCTGCCTCTCGCCTTAACGCGCTGGGATAGGCTCCAGCAGACCCCTGCGACCCCGAAAGGGAATAAGCGGGATAGACAATGGATGGATGGATGGATATATGTGTGTGTGTGTATATATATACACACACACATATATATATACATATATATGTGTGTGTATATATATATACATATATTTATTTATTTATATATGCATATATATGTGTATATATATATATATATTATATATAGAATTCCCCTTTTATATATACATATATATATATATATTTATATATATATATATATATATACCGATATGTGATGTATTTTAGTTGAGTGATAAAAACAAGTATAATATACTAGAGTATATTATATACAATAAATATAGTAAATATACATATTTACTATTATGTACTTTTATATATGAAGGGGTATTTTTGAGGATCAACTGAATTAAATAAATCACTAACTGTATTTGATTGTTCACGCGGAAAATTATAAAAGTGCATCATCACATTTTGTCACTGGTGGAAAGTACCACAGTTTTTTTTGTATTTTTGTATTTTCAGTATGTGGTATTTACTCGAGTATTTCCCTGTGCTGCTACTTTATGCTTCACTACATTCCAGTGGTGACTGCTCTACCACTTTTATTACAGTTTTTACACTTTTACTTTGGATCCTTTACGACGTTTAAACTCACGTTTTGTTGGTTGTGTTTCAGCTCCTGCAGCTGAGATCTGTTCACATTCCCTAAACAGTGACCTGCAGACGCTTTAATGTGTTTTTATCCGTCGTGTAATTTAACCTGCACAAGTCCTGTTCTCTGCAGGGCATCAGGATGGCGTCGACCTTGTGGCTGGCCGCGACGCTCCTCTGCTGTTTGACGTGGCTCCCAGGTCGGTTCTGATGATCTGATGCTTCCTAAAACACTAATCTATCAAACACACATCCTATAAATAACCTGCGTCCCCCCCCAGGCCTCATGGACGCCAAATCGCTGCTGAGCGCCCTCCAGCAGGAAGGTGGGAGACCATTTAAACCACTTCTTCAGGAGGAAACTCTGTGTTTTTAAGCCTCAGCTTCTCGTCTCTTTTCCGCCTCCAGGGATGGTTCCGGTCCAGGACGTGGACATCGGCGCCAGGCGGGCCAACGCCTTCCTGACCCGGACCAGACCCAAGAGGAACGCCGTGGACCCGCGCTGGTACCGAGGGAACCCGGACTTCCAGTCCTACTACCGCTACTACAGCAGCATCGGCCACACCGAGGGGGTGAGGAGACAATAATCAATGACCGATTCATCGATTAGTTTGATCAGTGTTTAAGGCTGAGGCAGAGATTGAAGCTAAAACTGTCCACAAGCCAAAGATCATCAGTTTACTGTTATAGAAGAATAAAGAAACCAGGAAATAATCAGAGAACAGAAGCTGAACCAGAGAATCTGGACATTTATCAGTAAAAATGACTATTAATGTAAAACTTGAACTAATTGATTAATCAACTAATCGCTCTACTTCAGTGAGTCCAGTTACAGACAACTGTGTTTACTATTATTTATTATTTAACCTTAATCTGGGATTATGATAATGATGATTTAGTAAATCTTAGTTTTTTCCCTCATTTTTAAAAACTAGATATTTTAGTTTTTGTACTTTATATCTGAAAACATTAAGTATACGCTACCATCTGCAAGTAAACTTCATTTTAAAAGTACTAGTAGTATTTCCCTTTAAATCATGTCGTATATTCTGAACTGTAAATTATAGACACAACATTCACTGATTTATCTTCAGCTCTTTGTAGATTAATAATCTGTTTCTAGTGAACGACAGTGGTTCTCAAAGTGTGGTCTGGGGACCCCAGGGGGTCCTTACGGTGGTACCAGGGGGCCCCAAAAAAAAAAAAAAATCCACAGTGACAGAAATGAACCTCCATAAGGAAACACATGCTATTCACTAGTTTTATATTCTAGGTGGATTAAGAATTAAAAATGCATTATTCTTGTTAGGCTACACCATTTTTCATTTCTGTCAAAAATCATACAAAATTATGATTATTGTATAAAAATATAAATATAAAAATGTACATTTTTATAGGGACCTGGTGAAAGCTTCTTTATACGAGTTTTCGATGTGAAAATCGTAAACTGCAGCACATGTGGCTGTTTCTGCTGATCCGCCATGTTGAGCTGCTGTTGTGCAACCCGTCATTTTCCCTGATAACAGAAAAACACATGATATAAAAGAAGTTTTTTAATGCTAATCTTGACGAATATGATGTGTCTTGAAGCTCAAATCAGTTTTTATGAGTTTTTGATGTTAAATGTTACAGAACCACAGCTGTAGCACGTCTGCGTCCTCTGTTATATTCTAACCCCCCCTCCCCCCTCGCCCCCCTGCAGCTGTATGAGATCGACAAGCTGCGGATGCTGTACCAGCAGATGCGCTGGCTGGAGCAGACGTACGGCCCCCACGCCTCGTACTTCCAGAGCAAACTGGGCGTCCCCCTCATCATGTGCGACCCCACCACGGACAAGAGGTGCAAGGCCCCGCCCCCCGCCCCGGCCAAGGGGGCCCCCGAGCCCGAGGCGACCCCGGCGCCCCCCCCCGCGGCCCCCGGCCTGTCCCAGGCCGACGTGCTGTTCCTGTGCAACCAGAAGGACCCGATGTGCCGCCCCCACATCGTGTACCTGCCGGCGGGGGCCGTGCCGGTCCTCTGCGACCCCCGCTACCACCCCCACTGCAGCCCCCAGAAAGCCCCCCCGGCCCCCGCCGTGGCCCCCCCTCCACCTCCACCTCCTCCTCCTCCTCCAAAGAAGGCCGCCCCCCCTCCCCCTCCCACGCTGCTCCTGGTCAAGAAGTCGCCCCCCGCCCCCGTCCGCTCCTTCAAGGGCATGGAGTACGACTGTGACCCCTACTGGGACCCGGACTGCCTCATCGACCACCCCCCCAGGCCCGTGAAGGGGAAGATCCTGGTGGAGCCCCCGCCGCCCCCCCCCGCCCCCGTGGAGGAGAAGGAGGAGAAGGAGGAGGAGGCGACCCCCCCTCCGCCTCCCCCTCCTCCCCCCGCCCCCGTGGAGAAGAAGAAGGCCCCCCTGTACCCCTACCCCTTCTACCCTGCCCCCTACGACCCCCGGGACGACCTCTACGACCCCGCCCGCTTCCAGTACCCCCAGCCCGCCTCGGCCGACGAGCCGGCCCAGGAAGACCAGTAGGGACCAGGACAGACCAGTACGGACCAGGACAGACCAGTATGGATCAGGAAGACCAGGAGAGACCAGGAAGACCAGTACGAACCAGGAAGACCAGTAGGGACCAGGAAGACCAGTAGGGACCAGGAAGACCAGTACGAACCAGGAAGACCAGTACGGACCAGGAAGATCAGGAGAGACCAGGAAGACCAGTAAAGACCAGGAAGACCAGTACGGACCAGGAAGACCAGTACAGACCAGGAAGACCAGTACAGACCAGGAAGACCAGTAGGGACCAGGTAGACCAGGAGAGACCAGGAAGACCAGTAGGGACCAGGTAGACCAGAAGAGACCAGGAAGACCAGTAGGGACCAGTAGGGACCAGTACAGACCACTACAGACCAGTATAGACTTGAACATTCAGTGAACAGAGATTTCAGTGTTTTATTCTAATAAACTGTCGACGTGTTTTATCACTATTCAGTTTCTTCGTCTGATTCCTGAATGAAAAAATTAAATAAACGAATAAAAATCCTTCAGGTTCAGATTTAACGAGTTTCAGTGTTTAACTCAACACGTCATTATAATAATAATAATTAAATATCACAAACTCATTTCCCATCAGTCAATAACTTGATTTTTTTATATTTCTCTTTAAACCAAACAGACTTTATTTTAAACACTAAAGGTTTCAGTATCTTGTTTAACTCTTAATAAACTGTAAATGTACTTTATCACGTATCATGTATGAGTTTAAAACAGGGAAATGATTAAAAATCATCATAACACTTTTATATCAGTGTTTTTTGCTGTAAATCTCCTGTAAAATATTATTTTTACACTAAAACAGCAGGTTGCACATTTCCCCTCATTGATATTTCAGTATTTCTTTAATTACTGAATCTGTTCATTTTTTCCCCCAAAATGTTAAAACAAGCATAAAATACATGTTTTTTAAAAAGGGAAATAAGTAAATATCAAACCAGTTCATCAGGAAATAACTAGTGTTTTTGCTGTGACTCTTTTAGATTCTACATTCTTTTTTTAAATTCCACTTTTTTTTATTTATGAATGAAGATATCACCTTTACTAGAGGATTCGTTTCAGTAGCAGTTTCTAAAACCTCTTAATAACCTGTAAATGTATTTTATAGTCTCGCTTCCTTTCCACACATCAGCATAAAACAGGAGGATTTTTAACGAGGAAATAATTAAAAGTCACAGTGAACAGTTTACAGCGTTTTCAGCTTCTCCTTTTAAAACGTGTAAAAACGGATTTTCTGGCGCCGAGCGTTGCATGTTTAACACAGACCAGTAAAAAGAAGCAGCTACAGGTCATTATGTCTGTAATACCATTACAAACCCCAGTAACCCCCCCCCCCCCGCTGAGAACCTCCAGGGGCCAGATCCAGAAGCAGTTCACATAGTCCACTTTCATTGGCTCGTTCAAAGCTGCAGGTCTGAGTTTCCTTTATGAGCCTGTGTGAGGGAGAACAGCAGGTCTCCATGTTTTCATGGCAAACACCGTTAATCTGACACAGATCAGACGAAGCAGCCTCAGTTCACAGGATTCTTGCTTTTAGATATAAATGTAAAATACATTTACAGTTTATTTTTTATCTTTTAAATCAAAGTCTGTTTGGTTGATAGAGAAATATGAAAAAAAATCAAGTTATTGACTGATGGGAAACGAGTTTGTGATATTTAATTATTATCGTATTGACGTGTTGAGTTAAACACTGAAACTTCTTAAAGTTCTGGTTCATTGATGGAACGTGAAACTCGTTAAATCTGTTCCTGTTGAACCTGAAGGATTTTTAATTAAGTGTATGAAACCAATGGCAAAAATGTCAGTGTATAGACTTTATATTATACATTATACATTATATAAGCCTCCAATTGTGCAAACTGTCAACTATGAAAGAAAGAAAGGGTTAGGATGTAGGGATTTTTAAAGATTTAATTATATATACCCAATAAGTATTGGGTCAATAACAAAATTTCAAGTTTATTCCCTTTATAATGAAAAAAAATGTATTTTTATGTTTTTTTTTATATTCTAGTTCAATTTGCTGTATAACATCACCATAAATAGATTGTGACTCTTCTGTATCTCCTCACATGTTGTAGATTTATTCTGATTCCAGGTTTAAGTCCAATAACCTTTGTGGTTGTAGAGATAATCCACATTTATCATCATTTATAGCAGGAAAACTGAAAATTAGCCTGGAACTTAAGTGGTTTTTACCAACTTTCTTGGAGTTAACGAGGTGCACTTGAACGCACCATGGAGTTCATTCGTTTATCCACTCTTCCATCTCTCAGAGTAACGAGGAGACGGCCCAGATTCAGCCCGCGGGCCTCGGGTTTGACACCCGTGATTTACATTCCACTCGTTCAGGCTCAGAAAGAAGACGATTTAAAGTCCCATGAAAAAATCAGCAGATCATTTATTACATACAGAAACATCAAACAATAAAACAAACGGGTAAAATAAGATAATGTTCATGTACAGTGGATTTGTTGCTGTACAGACCTCTCCTTCTCTGCGTTCCCACCACCCATCGGTGTGGTTTAAGTGCTCGTGGACACACTCGCGGTTGAAACTGAAAAACGGGATCGGAAAAACAAAAAAAAAAAGCTACCGGTTGGTTTAAGAATGCGTCTCGGCAGGAAAGACGGGAGGAGGCGGCGTGAAGCCTCAGAAGAACAGTCCTCTCATCCGGCGGCCGATGCCCTGCCGGTCGTACAGAACGTTGAACTTGTTGATGAACTGGTTCATGCTGTTGCACGTCTTGGTGATGGTGCCAAGGTAGGCCATGAGGCCCACGTCGTTGCATTGCTGCAAGAAACACACACACACACACACACACACACACACACACACACACACACACACACACACACACACACACACACACACACACACACACACACACACACACACACACACACACACACACACACACACACACACACACACACACACACACACACACACACACACACACACACACACACACACACACACACACACACACACTCTGAGCTCTGCTGGAAATACCAATCACAGCAATCTGTTTTACATAAAATCAATATACACAGCAGCATCATTTCAGTTTAAGGAGACGATCTGCATAAACTGAAGAGGTGGGTTAGAAAAAATAGAAAATAGCAAATTAAAATGTGTGATTTTACAGCAAAAATAAGAAGTTTAGTTATACTATCAATAATCACTATTATTGATAATATCAGCTATAGACTATCAATAATCGCTATTGATGATAATATCAGCTATAGACTATCAATAATCACTATTGATGATAATATCAGCTATAGACTATCAATAATCACTATTATTGATAATATCAGCTATAGACTATCAATAATCACTATTATTGATAATATCAGCTATAGACTATCAATAATCACTATTGATGATAATATCAGCTATAGACTATCAATAATCACTATTATTGATAATATCAGCTATAGACTATCAATAATCACTATTGATGATAATATCAGCTATAGACTATCAATAATCACTATTATTGATAATATCAGCTATAGACTATCAATAATCACTATTGATGATAATATCAGCTATAGACTATCAATAATCACTATTGATGATAATATCAGCTATAGACTATCAATAATCACTATTATTGATAATATCAGCTATAGACTATCAATAATCACTATTGATGATAATATCAGCTATAGACTATCAATAATCACTATTATTGATAATATCAGCTATAGACTATCAATAATCACTATTGATGATAATATCAGCTATAGACTATCAATAATCACTATTATTGATAATATCAGCTATAGAGTATCAATAATCACTATTGATGATAATATCAGCTATAGACTATCAATAATCACTATTGATGATAATATCAGCTATAGACTATCAATAATCACTATTGATGATAATATCAGCTATTGACTATCAATAATCACTATTATTGATAATATCAGCTATAGACTATCAATAATCACTATTGATGATAATATCAGCTATAGACTATCAATAATCACTATTGATGATAATATCAGCTATAGACTATCAATAATCACTATTGATGATAATATCAGCTATAGACTATCAATAATCACTATTGATGATAATATCAGCTATAGACTATCAATAATCACTATTGATGATAATATCAGCTATAGACTATCAATAATCACTATTAATGATAATATCAGCTATTGACTATCAATAATCACTATTATTGATAATATCAGCTATAGACTATCAATAATCACTATTACTGATAATATCAGCTATAGAATATCAATAATCACTATTGATGATAATATCAGCTATAGACTATCAATAATCAATATTATTGATAATATCAGCTATAGACTATCAATAATCACTATTGATGATAATATATATATATACAGACACACACAATAAATTAATATGTGTAAATGAGCATACATTAATGGACTTTGAGGCTGAGTTTCAGCTTTTTTTATGATATTGTTGATCATGAACAGAAATACAGAACCAGCTTCCTCCTGCATCAGACAAATGAAGCAGAGATAAAGTTTCTCACATCGTAGAAGTCGGTCTTGAACTTGACGGTGCTGAGGACCGGCAGTCGGTGGCAGAGGGCGTTGGCTTCTCTGAGGATCTCGTGGTTGAACGGAACCTCTCCTGCAGACGAGGGAAAAAAAAAAAAAAAATCATAGGATATTAAAATAGTGAGGTAAAATAATCCTGTCAGGGAAACATGGCGTATAATCATGGCGGTGTGTGAACGGAGCAGAGGAAACGTGTCTGGGTGAAACAGCTGTTGCCCAGTTATTCTCGCGTTCTCACCTGTTTCCACAGCTTTGACGTACTCCAGGATGATCTTCACGCGGCTGTGCAGCATCTTTATGGCGCTGTGCTGCGCTATGAGGTGTTCAGCGACTGTCAGGAACACAAATACACTTTAACTGTGTAAAACACACACAAACACACACTAAAACATGTTTTACACCATCACCCCTCCCAGGATTTATCTCAGAAAATCATTGTTGCTGCTCTTCAGTTTGTCTAATAACATGTCCTATATCACATTTAACCTGTTCTGATCACAATTAGTGAATAAATTGATATAAAACAAGATTATAATTAAGATTAAAATTATGGTAAATATCAGGCTTTAACTTAAAATAGTCATGTGATGCATGAGTGATGAAAATTTTTAACGAGCTGCTCAATTAATTATGCTGATTCACTTATTTTCTAATTAACGTAGTTACTGTCGTTATAGTAATTTATTCGTAAACCTAATTAGCAAATGTATACATGAAATATGTTGGGTAAATAAAAATAAAAATGCTAAATACGTGCTAATAATCAAAAAATATCAAGATGATTCAATTTTAAATTAGAAATAATTTACCATTAACACTCAATGTGATATGAATTACTTAAAATAATGAAAGTGGTGTTTCTTTTCATTTATTTTAGTAAGTGGTAGTAATAGTAAAACCACTCATATAAATAACAATAACTCTAACCTATTGTGAGTGGTGTATATGTGACGTCACAGATAACTGGGAGTGTTTTTCCTCCTATGTGGTCTCTGAGTTCTGCTTTGTGTCCCTCATCATTCTGGGTTTTCAGGTTCCTCTGGGTTAAACAGGAGGAATAAAAATGCTCTCTCCACCTGTGGAGTTCTCCCCGGTGCCGGTGGCCGTCATCCGGGCCACGTGGTCCACGCCGATTCTCTCGGCCTCCTCCGTGGCCAGAGTGTAGGTGAGCTCAGCAAACAACATGGTCGCCTGGAAACAAGACGGTTTATAGAGTCATTAATTAATTAGTTAATTAGATAACGGGGTTAATGAGGAGCAGGAGTCGTGGGGGTTACCTCGCCACTGATGATGTCGATCACCGACTCGTAGACGCTGACAGGAAGCTGGAGGAGAACAGGACACGTCAGTTAGAGCGGGGGGGTCCAACATGTGGCCCAGGGACCAGAACCGGCCCCTTAGAGGGCCCGATCCGGTCCAAACCAGTTCAGTATGAACCAGTTCCTGATTCTTCACTGAAATGTGAAGTCAGCAGGAAAAAAAACAGCTTGTATTTAGTATAATTAATCTAATATTGAGTAGAATTATCTTGAATTTGTAGATAACTTTTACTATTTCAAGTTTTTCCAAAATATATGATAAAGGCCAGAATGTGAGATAAAAAGTGAAAAAAATATAAGATTAAAAATACAACATTAAAATAAAATGTCTTATTTCAAGACTAAATTGACCAAACTCAAGTTGGCAAAATTATCTTCTAACAGAAAATGATATTTCAAGATAATTACACTTAATATTGGACTAACTGTACAAAAAAAAAAAGAAGATATTTCCACTCTAATAACCGGTTTCACTTTTTTAATGTCATTGATCCTGTTTTGCAACTCAAATGTTAATAAATAGTGTAAAATATACTTCTTTATATAAAAAGGACAAATCTCCAGTTGTATTTTTACTGTTTTTCCCACTTGAGATCATATGTGGCCCATTATTTTAACTGAGTATCATTACTGTAGTTTAGTTTTTTTTAATTTCTTATCTATTGCTGATAAAAATTGATTAGCCATCAGCAGGATGAATAAAAGTTCTCAGAAAAACAAGAGAACGGTAAGAACTCACATCGGTATGTTTCGTCATTGGGTTCAGTTTGAGGAAGAGAGGACTCTCGATGATCTCACACACCTGACAGGAGAAAAGAGGGAAATTAATGTCAGATTATCAGATGTTTGACACAACAAATTAAACACGTAGGAATCCATTCCTCACAACGTCTGTGGTTTTATAAAATCAACCACATTTTGCTGGAATTCACAAGAACTGCTCTGATATCATGGTCAGCAACGCGCAGGTGTATCCAGGTTATTTCACTCAGAATAAATATTTCAGACCCATAAAGGTCAGTGCTGAGCCTTTTACGCGGCTGTCGCTGACCTGCTTGTGGATGTGGATGTCTGACTGGTCGGGGGGGCCCCCCGTGGTGTACCACCCCAGGAACTCCATCTCTTTGAAGACCTGTTTGACTGGGAAAAGGAAAAAATAGATAAGATAAATGAGGATGTGAGAAGAAGATAAAAATGGATTTTTTAAAAGCCAAATTATAAAAGCATTAAATAAGTGAACATTTATTATGGGAGCTGATCTCACTGATCTGAGACAGACACTCATTGTTCTAGTCCAAATTCTCAAATGTGGATTTTTTTTCCATTTTCTGTGATAGTAAACTGAAGATCTTGTGGACCGGATGGTTGAGGATACACAACTAATGTGTCCATTGAAATTAAAATAATCCTCAGTTTCAGCCGTAATGATGAGTCATGAATAACAGAAACTCACACTGCTCCTCCTTGGTGTAGTAGTACTCCTTATCAATGTGCACCCTGTCGTCGATGGTGTGAGACATTAGTTCAAAAGAGTTCATCACCTCGATGTTCCTGCCCTCCTGTTTCCCGATCAGGGCTCCGATCACTGAGCAGCAGGAAAAATAAAATTAATAATATACACAATGAGCCACATCATTCTGCCCCCAGTTTTCCTTCTTGAAATGACATTCCCACAATAAATTCAGTAATATCTGTACAAACACAAAGGTTATTGGACTTAAACCTGGAATCAGAATAAATCTACAACATGTGAGGAGACTACAGAAGAGTCAGAATCTATTTATGTTGATGTTACACAGCAAATAGAGTTAGAATATTAGGAAAAAAAACATTGTGTTTAGTACATATATAAACTTTATTTAGTGTTTTCTGATGATGTGATACACCGCTTCACCTGATTTAACATGTGTTGTGAAGCTGTGCAATTAATGAAAATTTTATTGCAATTTTCCATTTACATGTCTCCAAATTCATAATAGATTTGTGGCATTTCTTAATATACAAATTCTAAAAGAAATCAAACATGACGAAACAAAGTATATAAGTATTTAAAGATAAATACTTCCATATATACAATTTTAAGTTAAAGTCCATATGGCATTGTGTTTTAATTATTAACTAAAATCATTTTTGATATTTTTTCAATGATCTGGCATCCTTAATATGTAGGATTCATTCAACTCTACAGTGTTGATGAGGAAGAATAAATATAATTTAATTGGATTCTTCAGCTCAAACAGCTTCTACTCGTACAAACCCTGCATCGGTCGTCCTTCCTGCGAGCGGATGCGGATCCAGTGGTCGGATATGTTGAGGATAACCAGAGGATGCAAGGCCACGGAAACGCTGCCGGTGACCCCCGACGCCATGACACTGGGGCTGGCTACACACACACACACACACACACACACACACACACACAGACACAGACACAGACACACACACACACACACACACAGACACACACACAGACACAGACACAGACACACAGTCACAGACAGTCAAACATACACACACTGGATTTAATTTAACAGCAGTAACAACAGAGCGAACAGAACTAATCGATCGATTGATTAGCTGATAACGATGTGAGGCTGCTCGTCTCCAGCTGTAAATTGTTTTTTAAGGCCGTTCAGTCAATTTAAAAATGTCACTTTGAGAAATAGCAGAATAGCAGACATTGGCCAATATTCATGTTTCCTCACCCTGTTTCTTCACAGCAACAAATCAGGGATCTTCAGCATTAAAAAAAGAAGTAATAACTATAGCAGGGAAGAAAATGTCAAATACAATTTTAAGAACCTTTATCAGGTCTCGAATTGTTCATTTTGTGTTCATGTTGGTTTAGTGTCATTTAAAAGTCCATTTGTATAATTTTTATATTTATTATTTGACAGTAAATGTTAAATAGTGTAAGTGAGAACACTAGATTTAAAATATGGAATCCACATAGAATTTAGCTAGTTGATAGCATGTGTTTTTCATTTGTTTTTTTAAAAACCTTTTTAAGAAAGTTAAACTATCTATATACAGTTTATATAAGGTTTTTATTAATCCATCAGATGACAGTTTTGACCCCGTTCCACATATCATTGTCACCAACTATAAAAAGGCATATTGATATCAAATAAGGCTTAAAAAACTAAAAATATCTGACTTTACCTGCAACTTTAAACAACCGATTATTACTACTATTACTCTCAGAATAATAATGATATAATTACAAGTAATCATAGAACTATGACTCTTGTCCTACTCCTACTTGTTATAATATCAAGGAGTTAAT
Source organism: Eupleurogrammus muticus (assembly GCA_036785175.1). Classification (NCBI taxonomy): domain Eukaryota; kingdom Metazoa; phylum Chordata; class Actinopteri; order Scombriformes; family Trichiuridae; genus Eupleurogrammus; species Eupleurogrammus muticus. The sequence continues at coordinate 31,000,140 of JAYKQN010000004.1, read as the reverse complement.
TATTTTTAGTCTTTAGTATATACACATAATATATATTATTTAGATTTAAATTCACTGTATAATTTTGTTTTTATCTATTATTGTGTTATTTTTTATTTTCTTGCATCTAAGTCTCGTTTATTTTACTGTTTACACGTGTTCTGTGTTATTTTCGCACTAAAGCTCATTAATAAGTGAAGTTTGATCGATTGATTGACAGAGAAACGGATGATTTAATATTATATTTAGAGAAAAGGGCGTAAATAAAGCTTCAGGCCGACATTAAGCGTCCAAGACAAACCCGTCGTTCATTCATTATTATGATATGTATTATTTTATAAGAAGTTAGTGTTTCACACAGATGTACGTTTACTTTATTGCTGAAACCAGCAGAAGAATCATGTTATTTTCTCATGTTAACTTAACCCGCTTATGTCAGCAAACCGGCTTTAACGCCGCCTGACCCCCCCGCGGCCGATAATCACACTAATATAAAACTCCTGCCCCCGCAACGCACGCAGATTCACGCCGATATCGGCCAGAAACGAGGACTTAAATGAGAAAACACTCGCCTGCCCCGTCCACTTCCATTCCTCCACCATTGCTGGTCGCCATCTTCTCCGGTGAACCGCGCAGGCGCAGTGGAGTGTTCACATAACGGAAGTCAGGTGGCGGCGTCTCTGCATTTAAACCTTTATAGATTTTTTTCTCCTTTAATGTGCACGTATTTTCCAAATGTTAAGATGAAGCATTACTTTTTTTCACTAGGACAAACCATGGCGCGGATAAATGATTTGATTTTATATAAAACCGGATTAAATAGGTGCCGCCTTTGCCGCTGCTGTGCATTGGAGGCATGCGTCAGCGCGGCCGCCATCTTGGGAGGGGTATGACTGCCCTGTGAACACACTATGGAAGGCTGTACCTTATCTGGATGAAAAACTCTATAAACTTTACATTTCTTAATGGATGCTCTTTATATTAAAGTTGATGATATATCTTATATATCAAAACGAACATGTTTGTTCTATTATTTGTTTTCCTTCAATTCATGTTCCTTACAAATACTTTTAGAACAGAACTAAACTTTCCAGTGGTATTAAACATATTACCTAAAGGCTTAAAAATGAGAAATAATCGAACCGCACAAAACGTTTTTTTCCCAATGTCTATGCCTATTTTACATTACTTTCAATGTAGTGATTTATTGAACAATGCAATTCAATTCAATTTATTTGTATAGCCTAGAATCACAAAGGACTTTACAGTTTGTACAAAAGCAACACAACATCCCCTGTCCTTAGACCCTCACATCGTACAAGGTAAAACAGGCTGCAGTAGATGATGTGTGCAGGTGGAAACATACAGGGAAAATTGGATATTACAAACAGGAAAATAGAAATGTTTTTGAACATTGCTCTCTATTATTTACATAATTGCAATATGCAATTTGCAATATTATTTTTTCCTCTCCCTTTTTTCCTTTCACCCAGTAAAAAAATTTATATATATATATATATATATATATATATATATATATATATATATATATATATATATATATATATATATATAATCATAAAAACTAGTGACCAAATAGTTTCATGTTCTTAAAAAGTTTTTAAAAAACATATTAAAAACACATGCTATCAACTATTGTTATATTCTAGGTTAAATAAACATTTTAAATGTTTTGTCAAAAAATCACAAAAATTGCATTTTTTAAATATCTAGTTAATCTATGTCTATTGAGTCCAATGCCCAGTTTGACCTTACCAAGATGGCGGCATTTCTGACGCGCGCTCCAGGGCTTCACGCGCACATGCTAAACTAGCAGCGCTAGCCGCTCGGTCCTCCCGTCGCTGGGCAGCTGTTTCCTGCGGATGCTTGTTTTTGGGCACAACCTGTGTACGCCTGGATATCAGTCCGTCTAACAGGGTTTTTTTTAATTATTTTTAATGGTTCTAACAGTTTTGTTGTCAGAATGGATGAATTTAAAGCGTGTAATCTAAACTACTGTCCGGAAAACATCTTACTTGACGTGTTGTCTTATCTGAGCGTTCGGGAGCTCGTGCGCGCTGGACGGTAGGAGACTAAACTTTAGCCTCTGCTTGTTTTCTTGTTGTTGTTGTTGTTGTTATTGTCTTCCGTGTTGTGAAACTAATCGTCGTTGTTTCAGGGTGTGTAAGAGGTGGAGACGCCTCGTGAAGGACCAGAGACTGTGGAGACTAGTGGACCTGACAGCATGGAAGGGGGTGAGGATGCATTCACATCATTTTTACTCCTTTATTCAGCTTCTGAAGGCATATTACACAGGTTCTCCCCATAAAAACAACACATATACTCATACGAATATAATCCCTAACTGTCAAGTCATGACAGATAGGGATTATATGACTAGAAGTGTGTGGAGAGTCTACCTTTTAGGGGTATTTTTCATTTTTTTGTGTGATAAATTGATTCAGATTCTTGGATGGTGAGTTCCTTGTCTTAAAATGAAATGAAGCCACTGACTGGAACAAAGAGAAATAGTCTCAATAACGTCAAACCTCAGTTTTGCTTTTTAAAATGCTCAAAAAAACTAAAGAGCAAAATAATGATACTATCAACTATAGGCTATCAATAATCACTATTGATGATAATATCAGCTATAGGCTATCAATAATCACTATTGATGATAATATCAGCTATAGACTATCAATAATCACTATTGATGATAATATCAGCTATAGACTATCAATAATCACTATTGATGATAATATCAGCTATAGACTATCAATAATCACTATTATTGATAATATCAACTATAGACTATCACTATTTTTTTTTTTTATAGTTTTTTATCTTCTTCAGCTTTATTTTCTTCTGTAACACTGCAGTAACAGACAAATTTCCCCGTTGTGGGATCAATAAAGTTTTATCTTATCTTATCTTATCTTATCTAATCACTATTGATGATAATATCAGCTATAGACTATCAACAATCACTATTATTGATAACATCATCTTCATGATGATTGAGAGATTAATTAGTGATTGAGATTCTCTCCAATCACTAATTAATCTCATGTTTCTCTGTTCTAAATGTCCCTTAAAGGATATTTTTCTACTTTTCAATCTCTTAACATGTGAGTGGACAAATCTGCTTCAGTTTATGATTATTGATCAAAGAGAAATAGTCTCAATAACTAAAAAACCTCAGTTCTGATTTAAAATGTAAAAAAAAACATGTTGAACACAAACCAAACCAGCTTCAGTCATATTGATCTGTTAAATTTAACATTTACTTAGTAACATGAGTGAATGCAGAGATACACAACCACTGGACACATCTGGATGTTTTAATGAATTGTAAAAGCCCTGATTTTATTAAAATGCGTCTACTATAGTCCAGATATGAAGAGGCTGTTCCTTAAAATACACAAATGATGCCTCTGGTTTGAATAATCATAAATAATAATGATAATCAACAATTGTTTGTATTAATTGTATAATTGTAAATTAAATTTAGTCACCACTTTTATGCATTGGGGGATCCTATCTCCAACTCTCCTCCTTGTTTCTGGTGTTTTTCGTGGACGTCCTGTGTCCTGTCGTGTGTTAGGTGACGTCCCGCATCCTGTGGGTGCTGCTGCGTCAGTTCCTGGGCGGCGGCCTCCGCTGCCTGAGGCTACGCGGCCTGCTGCTCTCCGCCCGCGGCGGCACCTTCCTGTCCGACTCCTGGCTCAGAGCGCTGTCCACCAAGTGCCCCCGCCTGAGCAAGCTGTACCTGCTGCACGCCGACCTGAGGAGCCTGCCCAGCTGCCAGCTGTTGCCCACGTCCCTGCAGGTGCTGGAGCTGCGTGGCTGCGAGCTGCCGCGGGGCTTCTTCGACCAGAGCCTCCCCGCGCCCCCCGCCGAGGCCGAGGCTGAGACCTCGAGAGGACGGGACCAGAAGGGTAAAGGCCGCGGCTCCACGCCGTCGGGGATCTCCATCGAGAGACTAGTCCTGAACAACATCCCTTCCTTCACGGACCAGCACCTGCAGAGCCTGACGTCGTGGCAGCGGCTCAGCCGGCTGGAGCTGCGCGACACTTTCCGCGTGACGGCCAACGGGCTCCGGAGCTGCGCTGCCAGAGACGGCGCGCGCGGCACTGAGGGGTTGTTCCGGCTCAAGTTCCTGGAGATCGGCATCACCGGGCGCCAGGGCTACCAGCTGCAGGTGGCCTCCCTGGGCCTGGGCGAGGGCTGGCTGGGCCTGGAGGAGCTGAGCCTGGGCGGCAAGGAGGTGATCCCCGGGCTGCGCTGCGCCAGCCGCCTCAAGGACCTGAAGGGCCTGTGCCTGTGGGCCTGCACGCTCAACGAGATGCAGATCGAGCGCAGCTGCACGATGCTGCGCGGCCTCCGCAGGCTGGAGTTCCTGGACGTGGTCTTCCAGCCCCGGCAGTGCCCGCCGGCGGCGGAGGGAGAGGGCGGCGGCGGAGGAGACGAGGAAGAAGGAGGAGAAGAAGAAGAGCGGGGCAGCGAGGAAGCTGTCGGCGGCGACGACGACAACAAACGAGACGCTAACGATCCCATTCCTAGTCTGCGCCGCTCGCTGGCCGTCAGGCTGCCGTTCTGCACGCTGGCGTTTACTAACTGCTCCGTTCAGATCAACACGAAGTGAGGGAAGTGACGGCGTGAAGAAGCCGCTCTGTTACAAAAACTGATGTAGTGATAGCGATCTAATCAATGACTGAATTATTATTATTTTTTTTTTATAATTGTGTCATCATTCATTCGATATGGATTCAAACACCACACTTTCATATACGCCCAAAAGGATCCATAAACATGTTCAAACAATAGTAGAAAAAAACCCAGAAAAATGAAAAGAGGGCCCTAAAAAACATCAAGAAATGATACGAAACCGTCTCAAAACTCTCCTGCAGATGTTAATCTGTCAATTCAGCAAGTCGTGAGCTAAGGTTTTGTGACAGAATTGGTTTAAGAATGTTTTTATGCATGTTGTGATAATAGGTTGGTTAATACATGTACGACTGGAACAACAATACGGGATATTGTGATGTGGATCAGGAATATCAGTCGTTAGCTAATCCAGCACATGAATACTTGACAATTCAACATCTAACTACCCCACAATAAATCTGGGATATTGTTGGCGCTGACACGTATGACACAGTGAGACCTTAACATTACATAAAATCCACTGATTCTCTCACTGTATCCATAACTTACTGTGAGTCGTCTACTTCATTACATAAATGCAAACTTTTAGAACTCTTTGAACTGCGTTTGCAGTATAAAACGTGGAACGTGTGTCACTACTTGACCAAATAAATAAGCATGTGTCTGCTTCAACGGCAGAAACATGAAACAACAGCGATGATGATGCACCTGTTTCCTGTTCCTTCTCCTCTTTTTAACAACATGTAGATTAACAAAGTGAACTATTTACAAGCAGGTGTGTGATGTTTTATGTTTTTGGAGAATGGAATAACATAGTTGAATTCTTTTTTTTATCAAGTCCAAATTCTTGTTATTTTTCCATACATGATTTTTTTTTAGAAAATATGAAATGAGAAATGTTTAGTGTTATTTGTCTGTTTCTGTGCACACAAGGGGAGAATATGGGGAAATACGTGTCTTTGACATTAAGCCTGTTGGGGAATCTTGAGAAATTGGGATGTTAAACAGTTTTGAGTAAATCTGAATAAATAAATCCTCAAGCATAATGTTTACCTTTGTATCTTGATTTTATTGAGAGATTATTCCCTTAAATTCATCATTAAAGATTCATTTGTTTATTTTACCAATGTTTTAGGCAGAAACTAAATTCAAAGTCCACATATTCTCTGGTTTAGTTTTTTAAATGTCAGGCTTGATGATAATTATTTTTATTTACCAATAACCAACAGGTTTTAATGGTGTTTTCAGCCCGTCCGTCTATTTATTTGTTTACAGGATAATGTAAAAAAAAAAAAAACTACTGGGCCAAAACTGTGAAACTTTCACGATGTCAAATCTAACATCGTTTTCATCCAGTAAAACTTGAGGATAAACAGGAAAAAAAGTTGTTGGATGTGATAAAGATATTGGGACTTGTTCTGTTTTTATTTCATCTGGTAATTCAATTTGATTTGTATAGAAGGCCTGTTGTCTAAAATTCAGTTTTTATTCTGACCTCCTACCTACTCTAGGTCAAAGGTCACTACGCTAAAGGCAATTTTTTAGCCCAAAAACAATGGCAAAAGAAAAGAAAGAAAACTTATCACTTTGACAACAAATGGGAGGAGGAGTTATTATTGGTATTGGTATTATTTTTTTACAACTGTGAAAAAAACATCTGTCACATTTGCGGAAAGATGCTTCCCTACGTGCTGTAAAAGCTACTAGATTAGCATCTTGTTAGCTAGATGCTAATAGCTAGATCAGGGGTGTCAAACATACCGAAACCGGCCCTAAGGAGGTTTGATCGGGCCCGCAGGATAATTTAAAATTAAGATCTCTCTAACGAATTGCAGGTGGGTCTGAGGAAACATATCAATTCTCACGCAAAGCCGACAAGTCAGTGAAGCGGCGGTATACGCTAGCTGCCTAATGGCTAACGAAATAGGATTAGCATTTAGACAGCCAATTGTATGTGAATGTGTGTTTTATGTGTGAAGTTTACACATTCACAGGACATGTAGATACTTTCTTCTTTACACATTTAATAGCACTCTCCTTAGTTCTTAAAGTGTAGGCCGGGATTAAATTTAGATTTTATAGGCACATGTGTAAATGGTTTAAAAATTCCTTTCTTTGTAAATCTTGTTTAATCTTAAAAGGCATTACTATATTTTTCAATACCAGTTACTTGTTAAGGTTTTGTGCCTTTGTACAATCAGTGGGATGAGTTGCAATGCATATATGTGCATGATTAAAGTAAATTAACACATTTGCCTAAGGAAATCTAAGGTGTTTCATGAAATGTTTCGTAAAAGATGTGTTCATTAAATTTTTTAACATTTTCGTGTTCTTGTGCTTCTTTACACCAAAACAAAGGTAAGACGTGATATGTTGGTTATTTATAGCGGATTATGGGCTATTTTTAATGGACCGGTTGACATCCACTGAGGCTTTATGTGTCCAACAATGTGAAATGAGTTTGACACCATTCATAGAGATTAATTGTTCATTTGCAAGTGTTCAGATTGTAGTTTTTCCTCTTTACATAAAAAGGAAAAAGAAGTTCTTTTTTTTTTTTTACAGGAGGTTATATTAAATCAGTTTTAGGTGAAAACAAATCAGTCTTTATGTGGCTGAGAATCAAAAGGAGTTTGACACCCCTGGTTTACAGGATAACAGAATAACTACTGGGCCAAAACTGTGAACTTTTACGATTTCAAATCAAACATTGTTCTCATCCAGTAAAACTGTTATTATTATTATCTTTACAACTGTGAAAGAAACCTCTGTGTGTCTCATCTGTGGAAAGACGCTTCACTAGGTGCCGTAAAAGCTACTAGATTAGCATCTCGTTAGCTAGATGCTAATCGCTAGACGCTAATCTAGTTAGCTAGATGCTAACTAGCCACCAGGAAGTACATTAAGGGCCGAAAAACCTGTGAACTTTCGGTAAGCAACAGTCTTTTTTTCACCTGACCGGCGAAAGAGTCACAAAAAGAAATTTTAGCTAGATTGGCTGTGCTAAATTACTAGCAGCCAGGAAATTAGCGAAGGTAATGCTAATACAAGGAGAGAATAAGGCGTTTTTGTAATTGGAACTAGCGTATGGTTAACGTATAGTGATTGATTAGCTTTGGAAATTCTCAATTAAAAAAAGAAGTTACTTAAAGCACAATAAAAGTTCTCTATTGACTGACCTTCATGGGTTTCTTTAATGAAAGAAATCACACACATTCTTATCATATTTTTGGCTGTTTATATTTAAAAGTTTTTTTCTTTTTCCCTATTCTTTTATCTCATTTTTTTAAAATCTAAAATGCGTCTCATATTTTTGATTTCTGTTTAACATTTCTATTTTTATCTCACATTTTTGTCTTTTTATTTTGTACTTATGTTATGTTTTGTATTATGTATTTACTGTTCAAATTAAAATAGTCCATCCATCCATCCATCCATTGTCTATCCCGCTTATTCCCTTTCGGGGTCGCAGGGGTCTGTTGGAGCCTATCCCAGCGCGTTAAGGCGAGAGGCAGGGATACACCCCAGATGGTCGCCAGCCAATCGTGGGGCACACACACCATTCACACACCATTCACTCTCACACTCACACCTATGGGCAATTTAGAGTTTACCAATTAACCTGAGCATGTTTTTTGTATTGTGGGAGGAAACCGGAGTACCCGGTGAAAACCCACGCAGACACGGGGAGAACATGCAAACTCCACACAGAAAGGCCCCAGACCCAGGCCCAAGGCGGTCTTGAACCTGCGACCTTCTTGCTGTGAGGCAACAGTGCTACCCACCGCACCACCGTGTCGCCCCTATTAAAATAGTCATTATTATTCATTTATAAAAGTTTTTTATCCAATATATTTGTCTCGATTTCAATGTGTTTTAACACATGTGACATATTTGTCAATTTTACTGGAAGGCCCATGAGCCTCCCAAAGCCAAAACACTCTCACTGCTCATGTTTAAATGAACAGTGGGTATGAACCGATCAACCTTCAGATTCGGATCACTGATGTTATGTCTTGGAATTCAGTCTTATAGAATTGTCAGCTTCCAGAAGTAAACCCCGGGCCTGCTACAGCCCACGGGGTCCACCTCTGGAAGCCAACAATTCAATTAGACTAATTCCAAGATGGCCGTTATCTTTTGGTGTGTGCGTGTGAGAACGCGTGTGAGAGTAACTCAGTCGGCGGTAGATACTGCAGAGGAGCTACGATTTTTTGACTGTTCACATTCAAATATTACGTTTTCTCAACCAATATATATTTATCATTATTTCACATATGTGTTTTAACACGTGTGACATAGTTGTCAATTTTACTGGAAGGCCCATGAGCCTCCCAAAGCCAAAACACTCTCACTGCTCATGTTTAAATGAACAGTGGGTATGAACCGATCAACCTTCAGATTCGGATCACTGATGTTATGTCTTGGAATTCAGTCTTATAGAATTGTCAGCTTCCAGAAGTAAACCCCGGGCCTGCTACAGCCCACGGGGTCCACCTCTGGAAGCCAACAATTCAATAAGACTAATTCCAAGATGGCCGTTATCTTTTGGTGTGTGCGTGTGAGAACGCGTGTGTGTGTGTGTGTGTGTGTGAAAGCATGTGTAAGAGAGCATGTGTTTTGTTTTTTTGTTTTTGTTTTTTTATTTACATTTTTTTTATGAATTTAGCCTGGCTGGTCAGATCATCATCTTCTTGAAGCAGACCCGGATCCACTTTTCAGCACCCAGGTCCACCTCTGGAAAAAAACAATCTGACCAACTGACCGAATTCCACGGATGCTGGTGTTAGAGGTTCAGCGTCGAAAAGGCTTTGTCAAAGCCTTTCCCACAGATGAGAAGAAACGACAGAATGCGTTGCGTTTCTTTGGAGGTGAGGTGAACTTGGATGTCACAGTAGACACCAAATACCCCTCCAGTCCTGGCTCATCATTGACAGCTGCAATCACAAACATGTCGACATCACCCCAGTGTTTGCAGATGGCTTTGACAATAGCCTTATAGAGCTGCTCAAACCTTTCTGGGGTAATGTCCCAATCTATTGCCCCAGCTGCTTCCAGGCACTGTTCAGTGATGCGCTCTGTAATGGCCTTTAGCCTGAGCTTGTATATGCTATAGTTGCCAAACATCGTCGACATCACCTTTACAATCAGATGACTGCACATCAGTTTCTTGTTCTGGATCTTTATTTCTCCCTCAGTTCTTTCAGTCTGCATTGAGCTTATTTCTCCCTCAGTTCTTTCAGTCTGCATTGAGCTTATTTCTCCCTCAGTTCTTTCAGTCTGCGTTGAGCTCCCTGTAGATCCAGAGCTCTGGCTCTGCGGCAAGACCTCTTCAGATTCATAGCTGTCAGCCTGCCATGGAAGAAGAAGTTCCAGACCTGTGCGTGTTGCATCTCCAGCGCTATGTCTCCACAATGGCCCAGTTGCAGGTCCATACAATTCTCTCCGCACCATCTCTCTAGTAACTATAGGTTCCGGACTTGGCGCTGCGCCGCTTGCATCTCCACCGCTCTGAGTCAGCACTGAGAACCTGTCAGATTCAGAACTCAGGTTCTGCACTGAGATAACTGCAGATTCAGAGCTATGACTCTCATCTGAGGACATTGCATTGCAGATTCCAGACCTAAAGGTCGACATTGATAGCGATTGAGATCCAGAACTCTGAGTCGACATTGATAGCGATGAAGATCCAAAACTTGGACACCACTGTGAAAACGATAGAGATCCAGAACTCTGCCTCCCCTCAGACTCATCCTCAGACTCATCCTCAGACTCATCCTCAGACTCATCCTCAGACTCATCCTCATCAGTGACAGTCCCTGTGAGCATTTTCAGCTTTGTGTCCAGAATAGCCTCCACCACCTTCTGAGTCTGGTTGTCTAGCTTGTGACTAGACCACCAGTTCAGGAAGCTGACAAATGTCCTGACTCTGTTAGCTACGTATGCATACATGCGTTTATGCAGAGCCAGTTTGGTCTTCTTTGGCTGAATGTGAGCCAGGACCAGCTCACTGAGCTGTGTCAACGCCAGATTGTTTCCTCTGAGAACCGAGACACAAAGGGCTTCACTGTCGTCCTCTGGTTGAATCAGATCTTCAACGCTGTTCAACAGGTCCACCATTGACGCCTCGCTTCCAACCTGAGGTTCAGCAGGATATTTGCTCTTCACCCTGTTTACTAGCCGATAGACCAGGGTCTTGGCGTACTGCTTGGCAAAGAAATTCTTTACCTTCTGGCCCACCTTTAACGGGCTCTCATCTTCAACCTCGGTCAAACTCTCTTCAAGTAGGGAGGTAATATCCTGCCCCAGAGCCTCAACGTCACTTAGAGATCCCGATCTCTGGTGCTCATTTTGGGGCTCGTCTGCTGTGTTCATGAGAGGTTCCATCAGCTCAGTCAAGGCATTCATCAGAATGTCCTTAACTGCTTTACTGGTTGATGCCACAGCACTGTCTCGTGATGAGACCTTCTTTGGTCGAGTCACTACCCTGGACTCCACTGAAGGCTCATCATCATCACTCTCCTCGTCCTCGCTGTCGACATAAACAAAAGGTTCGACTGGGGTTGTTGATGTCATTGGTTCCTCTGCCACCACCTCCTTTCCTGCAGACAGATCTGATCTCAGTCTATGCAGTTGAGGGGTGCACGCAGTCTTAACCTTGGTCAAGATCTTCTTCAGCATTTTTCCCGCTTGCTGCGCCATGATGGACAGCTTGCTGGGGGGAGTAGTATGCTGATTAATGAAGATGTCCCCATCATCAGAGTTGGAGATGGATGAGTTTACACTCGCGGCCACCTCCCTCGTGATCAGCCTGCTCAACTCAGAGCAGGGGACATCAGCCTCATCGACTTTAAGAGTCTCAGCAAAGCTCAGACAAATAGATTCATTCACACTTTCGTGAATGTCCTGGTCACTGATGGGCTTTTTAGGCTGTAGACGTGCAGCCACTGCATCAGAGATGTGTGCTATTATCTCTAGCATTAATTCCACCAACAACACCTCTGTGGCATCGTCTGGTTTGCCCTGCTTCAGCAGCCGGCACTGCTCCTCAGTGATTCCCTCAAAGAAGGCCCTGATGAATCGGCGGACATCGTCCGCGGTGACTCCGGTGCGCTCCATGAGATTTTCTGTAATTGCTGATGTTGTTGATGGAAGACAATTCTAGTCTGCTCAACACAATTGTGATCCTGCTTATCCTGTGTATCCTGTGTATCCTGTATATCCTGTGTATCCTGTGTATCCTGTGTATCCTGTGTATCCTGTGTATCCTGTGTATCCTGTGTATTATGCGTATTCTGCTCTGTATCCTGCTCTGTATTCTGCAAAAAAACATATGAATTGAGTAAGTGTGACTAAATATTCTGTAAAGCTTTGATCTATCAATTGATGACATCATCGCATCTGGTGATCCAATCATCTGACATTTGTCAGTGACATCACTTCTCAATGACATCACTTCTCAATGACATCACATTTCGTTGTCATGACAACATTAAATTGTTTACATTTTATATAAGCATATACATAATATATGTTTATATTTAAATATTTCATTCTTTTATCCCACATTTGTCTTTTCATCTAATATTTTTGTCTTTTTATTTAACATTTTTGTGGCTGTTTGTCATATTTTGGACGATACAATAAAATCTGTAGGACCAGTTTGTTCAGATGCGAAGTGTGGAAATCAAGAGAAATCACACTTTTGGCTGACATTCAATTCAAAATGACCGAACATGCAAAGGTAGTTTGTAAGAACTCATTTATTACTTAATATTCTGATATCAGATTATAATGTATTTTTCTGTCTTACTGGACCCGTGCTGCATTATAAGGTCTGTGTTAGCCTGAAGCCAGCCATATTAATACTCATATTCCTCCAAACTTGATCATTCCTCAGCCGAGGTGTAACTACACATCTTTTGAAAGACTTGGAAAACACTGCAACCAGTCATATATGTCACAGTGTACCACCCTTTTGGGCCCATATTCTAGGTTTCTACCAGAAAATTTTCAGTTTCTTTCAAGTATAGTTCAATTCAATACAATTTGCACATTGATGCACAATAACCACACTTATATACACATTTGAGGTACCTAGTGTTGGCATCTTATAATATCTTTTTATTTTAGGCGGAAAACCATTTATATACTCTTCAAATAATGATTTAACATAAACACCTGTTTTTTGAAATTGTCTGTTCTTAGCTTTTTTCTTTCGCACTTTGAGTGGCATTTGTTTGTTTTTGTTTTTGTTTTTAAATCTAAATACAATATAAATATGAGTCAGATGATACACTTATAATATAATGCTCCTGGATTAACTAAACTAAAATGCTCTCCAATATATTTAGTGAGTACATTTATCTGGTAATATTTCTGTATTTTTACTTTCATACCATTTTCTTCTAATGACTTTTACTTGGTATTGAGTATTTTTTGAGAACAGTTTTGCTACTTTTATCTGATTACCTCGCCCAGTACTGGTATTTCCCATGGCCTTTTTAAATATCGTTTAACTGGTATTTTATAACAACATGGCAGCTGTTGTTTTTTCCATTCATAGAGATCTATAGACATCAGATGATTTGACCCAACGCTGTTGTCCCCGCACTACTGCCATCTTGTATCGGGCTTGTCTTTTTATTTAACATTTTTGTGGCTGTTTGTTTCATATTTTGGACGATACAATAAAATCTGTAGGACCAGTTTGTTCAGATGCGAAGTGTGGAAATCAGGAAAAATCACACTTTTGGGTGAAATTTAATTCAAAATGGTTGGTTTCACCATGAGGTTAAGAGGTTCAACCTGTTTAATGACACAACTTGAATGAATAAATGAATACGATCAAAGTTTGGTCACTGACCTGTGAAAAGCAGTTGATTCTGAACTAGAGTTCAATGTGTTCAAGCACATTATTTATTCAAATGGCCGAACATGCAAAGGTAGTTTGTAATAAACTCATTTATTACTTAATATTCTGATATCAGATTATAATGTATTTTCTGTCTTACTGAAACCATGCTGCATTATAAGGTCTGTGTTAGCCTAAAGCCGGCCATATTAATACTCATATTCCTCCAAACTTGATCATTCCTCAGCCGAGGTGAAACTACACATCTTTTGAAAGACTTGTTCTTCTCACCCAACTTGGAAAACACTGCAACCAGTCAAATGTGTCACAGTTTACCACCCTTTTGGGCCCATATTCTAGGTTTCTACCAGAAAATTTTCAGTTTCTTTCAAGTATAGTTCAATTCAATACAATTTGCACATTGATGCACAATAACCACACTTATATACACATTTGAGGTACCTAGTGTTGGCATTTTATAATATCTTTTTATTTTAGGGGGAAAACCATTTATATACTCTTCAAATAATGATTTAACATAAACACCTGTTTTTTGAAATTGTCTGTTCTTAGCTTTTTTCTTTCGCACTTTGAGTGGCATTTGTTTGTTTTTGTTTTTGTTTTTAAATCTAAATACAATATAAATATGAGTCAGATGATACACTTATAATATAATGCTCCTGGATTAACTAAACTAAAATGCTCTCCAATATATTTAGTGAGTACATTTATCTGGTAATATTTCTGTATTTTTACTTTCATACCATTTTCTTCTAATGACTTTTACTTGGTATTGAGTATTTTTTGAGAACAGTTTTGCTACTTTTATCTGATTACTTCGCCCAGTACTGCTATTTCCCATGGCCTTTTTAAATATCGTTTAACTGGTATTTTATAACAACATGGCAGCTGTTGTTTTTTCCATTCATAGAGATCTATAGACATCAGATGATTTGACCCAACGCTGTTGTCCCCGCACTACTGCCATCTTGTATCGGGCTTGTCTTTTTATTTAACATTTTTGTGGCTGTTTGTTTCATATTTTGGACGATACAATAAAATCTGTAGGACCAGTTTGTTCAGATGCGAAGTGTGGAAATCAGGAAAAATCACACTTTTGGGTGAAATTTAATTCAAAATGGTTGGTTCCACCATGAGGTTAAGAGGTTCAACCTGTTTAATGACACAACTTGATTGAATAAATGAATACGATCAAAGTTTGGTCACTGACCTGTGAAAAGCAGTTGATTCTGAACTAGAGTTCAATGTGTTCAAGCACATTATTTATTCAAATGGCCGAACATGCAAAGGTAGTTTGTAATAAACTCATTTATTACTTAATATTCTGATATCAGATTATAATGTATTTTTCTGTCTTACTGAAACCGTGCTGCATTATAAGGTCTGTGTTAGCCTAAAGCCGGCCATATTAATACTCATATTCCTCCAAACTTGATCATTCCTCAGCCGAGGTGTAACTACACATCTTTTGAAAGACTTGTTCTTCTCACCCAACTTGGGAAACACTGCAACCAGTCAGGTAGTTTGTAATAAACTCATTTATTACTTAATATTGAGACAGTGGTCTCTTACAAATACCTGGGTGTTCACCTGAACAACAAACTGGACTGGACCACTAACATTAATGTCCTGTACAAGAAGGGCCAGAGTCGACTTCACCTGCTGAGGAGACTCAGGTCCTTTGGTGTGTGCAGGACTCTGTTAAAGACCTTCTACGACTCCGTTGTAGCATCTGCCCTGTTCTACGCAGTAGTCTGCTGGGGGGGCGGATGCTCAGACGGGGATAGAAGGAAAATCGACAAACTGGTACGGAAGTCTAGCTCTGTACTGGGATGTCCTCTGGAGTTGGTGGTGGTGGTGGGAGAGAGGAGGATGTTGGCAAAGCTGACATCCATCATGGACAACCCCTATCACCCTCTGCATGGGGTGGTGGGTGCGCTGAGCAGCACCTTCAGCCAGAGACTCAAACACCCTCGCTGCAAGAAGGAGCGCTTTCGCAGATCATTCATCCCGACAGCAATAAGACAAATAACCCTGACTGTAGTCACTGTCACTTTTTCACTGGTCACTTTTTTTTCTCTTCACACACACCCTGCACCTTAAGTGTGCATTGGCTATGTATGTGTACATGTGGGATCATCAACAACATGTGTGTGTGGATATGTATGTCCATATATATATATATGCAAATATGTGTGTATGTGTATGTATGTAGGTATGTACGTGCATGTATGTATGTATATATGCCTTGCTTATGCATACTTTTTTTTTTTACTTTTTGCTTACTATTTATTACCATTTTCTCTCCATTCTATGTCGATAATGGATACTGTGTATGCGGATCATCAACAAATTCTGTGAATTTGTACATTTTGTTGTGTGTTTTTTATTTTTATTTCTTTATAGTTTTTTTTATCTTTAGCTTTATTTTCTTCTCTTTATCTGTAATGCTGCAGTAACGCACAAATGTACCCGTTGTGGGATCAATAAAGGTTTTTTTATTTTATCTTAAGTATAGTTCAATTCAATACAATTTGCACATTGATGCACAATAACCACACTTATATACACATTTGAGGTACCTAGTGTTGGCATTTTATAATATCTTTTTTATTTTAGGGGGAAAACCATTTATATACTCTTCAAATAATGATTTAACATAAACACCTGTTTTTTGAAATTGTCTCTTCTTAGTTTTTTTGTTTCGCACTTTGAGTGCCATTTGTTTTTTTTGTTTTTTTTAAATCTAAATACAATATTAATATGAGCCAGATGATACACTTATAATATAATGCTCCTGGATTAACTAAACTAAAATGCTCTCCAATATATTTAGTGAGTACATTTATCTGGTAATATTTCTGTATTTTTATGCTCATGGATTAACTAAACTAAACAACATGGCAGCTGTTGTTTTTTCCATTCATAGAGATCTATAGACATCAGATGATTTGACCTAACGCTGTTGTCCCCACACTACCGCCATCTTGTATCGGGCCGCTCACTCATTATGCCTACGTTAGGCAAACAGTTAAAATAATCATCATTTACTCAAGAAATTCCATAGAAAACTAACATTGCATGCAGATAAAAATTCGATCACAATAGAACAATAGCATAAGCATAAATATTGGGTGAAAACACTATATTACAATGAAATACATTGCAATGACAATATTAAGACGAAAGCCTGCAAATTAAAAACATTCAATCGTCCTGTATCATAGCTACGGAAATAACGCGTAACAAACCAAATCGTTTAGAAGTCGGTTCAAATCTCAGGTAGTTATTTGTATTGTTGACAATGCAGATCTCTCAGTTGGTGCTTAGAGAACCAGAACACAGCTGGAGCTGGCCCGTCACAACATGTCCGCTGCTGGGTGGCGTCGGTACGTTGCCCTTGGCAACTCCACTCCCTTGGTCTCGTAGACCGGTTTATTTAAAAAGAGAGTAGGAGGGGGTGGGTCCGACGGCTGAGTGCCGTGGGCATCCACCAATCACGCGCTTCCTCTTACCGCAATTCTACCCAATAGACTCGCTGTATGATTGATATAACTTACCGACCAATCAGGTTCGAGGAAGGGTATTTTGAAAAACGTTGGCGGCTGAGTAAGTAGAGGGGGAGGATAGGACTTTTATACGCTAAAAAAGGACGTTAATACAGCGATATTCTTCACCAGGATGCAGGTGAGTTTTATTTTCCTGAGTGCGAGTTGAAAAAACAGAAAACAGGGTATATTCGCTTAAAATATCCAGTTATTGTTCCAATGGCTTCAACATCTTTAGTGCTAACGTTAGTCGGCTAATTCGCTAACTACCGGATGCGAGCATATAACGTGTCTATGTATGTAACATATAATACATAATAACAGGTAAAATGGCATACTGGTACTATATAAATTATATTAACCCCCTAATTTATTGTTAAATGTCCGTGAGAGGAAGCTAGCGTTACAGAACCCTCATCGTTGTTGAAAACGAGCAGTAGAAGAATTAAGTACTACGACTACTACTCCTTCATAAGTAAAATTAGAAATAGTTTCGAAATAAAATATCCATAAAACGACACACATGAGTCTGGGTGACAAACCACATGGTAATTGGTAGAAGAACTGAATCACGTTTATTGACGAGTTTTCACTTAAAAGGAATTTGCTTTGTAGTGTAGTCGACGCTTGATGAATACTATTATGGAAAAAAGAACGAATCATCTTAATCATATCTAAAAAGAAACATACACAGGGAGAGGGGAAACATAACGACTTGCAAGATAGGATAGGATAGTACTTGATTAAATACTGATCAACATTGGTCAGGCTTGTGCAAGTTTTGTGTGGAAAAAGTAATGTGATTTATATGTATTTATCTCTTACAGAATAAGGAAAACCATGAACCCAAGGGTCTCCAAGGACCGGTATGAGCTTGTATTTGTTTAAAAAAATATGCATCTATGGCCACTATATTCAGTTTACATTTAATAAACACTAATTCTACTGTAACCAGCAAAAATGTACAAGTTCAAAGATGCTGGAAATTGCTAATTGCATTCCTATCTTTATAGCTTTTGTTGATTGATTATTAATAAATCACTCTCTTTTTTGCAACTGAACATCAGTTTGCGACCCCGTCCATGATTGGAGCCCCACAGCGTGTTCAGGTGAAACCAGACAAACACGCTGTCACAGGTAATATTATCCTCTTCACATAAAGATATTCAAATAATGCGGGAAATATGCATGAACCCCTTGGGTTCATAGATCAAAAGTTTTAAGTTTTGCTGTAGGATGAGCTCCTGCCTGACGAGGTGTAGACCAGCAGGTGTCTGATCCTGGTCCTGGATGGCCTGTGTGGATCCAGGTTTTTGTGTCAGTCAAGCAGTATCACTTGATTCTACTAATGAAGGTCCTTAGTGGTTGTTTAGTGGAATCATGTGTGTTACTGCATGGTTGGGGGGGGGGCTGGACCCACACCGGCCCTCCAGGACCAGGATTAGACTGTATAGTTGTATGGTAGTGACATCATAACTTCACATACATCATGACTGGTTGTTTTAAGGCACAGTTTCTGAGTACAGGCTGTATGTTTCTATGTTGATTGAGTGGTTTGAAACATGGGTTTCAGGATTTTCTTCGCAGATTAGACCATGTATATATGGGTATAATGAATTCTAGAAAGATGGACCTAAACTGCTTATATTTAAAAATAAAGAAAAATATGTTAAACTTTTGAACAGTAGTGTATATTGAATACATCTTTACCTTTAGGTCCTGGGAGAGAGTGTGTTGTCTCATCCTCCAGTTCAACTTCAAAGTAAGTATATTGAACATTAGGAGTTCTGTAATAGTTTCTACTTTTTTTTTTTTTTGTTAATACATTCCCGCGATGATCATGACTGTCCGTCCTTGCACTCTGCAGCAGGAAATTCACCATCAATGACTTTGACATCGGTCGGCCGCTGGGAAAGGGCAAGTTTGGCAACGTGTACCTGGCGAAGCTGAAGGGGGTGGAGGCCGTGGTGGCGCTGAAGGTGTTGTTCAAGTCACAGATGGAGAAGGAAGGCGTGGAGCATCAACTCAGGAGGGAGATTGAGATTCAGGCCCATCTCAAGTTAGTACCCTGCAGCAATGATTGTTGATGTTCAGTTTTATATAAGTTAAACCTATGCCCATATTATAGTGACAGCTATGAGAGTGGATTCTATCTGAGAGTTTTGATATTGTGATGAAAAGGCTTTTTTTTTTTTTTTTACTTGCTGCATCGGTGTTAACTTGTCTTTTTCTGAACTTACAATCTACTGACTTTTACATGAATAAACACCATCAGCTCAGATATATGCACCTCATACCAAAGTTATTAAAAATGTGGGACAATGTTATGTTTTGTTAATCTGTATATTGGCATGTTTTTTTTAATCTGAAAAAAATATAATTTTAATTGAAGTAACATGTTTCATAGTTTCCTGTGTGCAGACGTTGACTGTCCAAATGTGTAGACATTACTAGCTATTTTTAAGGCATAATTTTAATACACTTCTCATTTTTTGGGGGATTTTAGTCATCAAAAAGCTCTATCTTAAATTATCAGAGAAACAAGCTGACCAAATGCTAGCAGTACCTCTGCTCACAGTCCCTTCAGATGTCCTCTGTGTCTCAAATATCTAAAAATCTACTTTCTCTTCAGGCATCCCAACATTTTGCGCTTCTACAATTATTTCCATGACCGGAAAAGAGTGTTCTTGGTGCTTGAGTACGCGCCACGTGGGGAAATGTACAAAGAGCTACAGAGATGTGGGAGGTTTGATGAACAGAAAACTGCAACCGTAAGAGTTCATGACTTTTATTGCATATTTCAAAGTGACTTCTTGAGATGTCTTATTTGATTTGGCCCCAAAATAGTCCATTGTCTATTATGCACTATGTTATAAATGAGCAAAAGCTTAAAATAATCACAACACAGAAACCGACACAAATGTTCAGTATATTTGCTTAGAAAAAAATTATTAAGTAGTTCAGCTTCTATAGTATTAAAATATTGATCTTTTGTTCTAATGCTAACATTTTAACATTTTCAGTACATGGAGGAGATCTCTGATGCACTACTTTATTGCCACTCGAAGAAAGTGATTCACCGAGACATCAAGCCAGAGAATCTGCTTCTTGGTTATCGTGGAGAGCTCAAAATTGCAGATTTTGGTTGGTCTGTCCATGCTCCTTCTCTGAGGTGAGAACAGTCTTTACGGCTCAATTATGTTGAAAAACCACTTTTGGCATCAGATGCCTGTTACGTGTGTGCATTTTTTAAATGATTTTTTAAAGTTATTTATTTTTTTTAACTTCCAGGCGTCGTACAATGTGCGGAACACTGGACTATCTCCCCCCGGAGATGATCGAGGGCCACACACACAGCGAGAAAGTGGACCTGTGGTGCATCGGCGTCCTCTGCTACGAGTGTTTGACCGGCAACCCGCCTTTTGAAACCGCTTGTCATACGGAAACTTACAGAAGAATTACAAAGGTTGGTGCTTTTCTGTGGATGCAAAGTAGAGCCAAACAAGACAAAGTGAATGTACCCACTCTTCATGCTGTAGTTTGTGGGGAAACTAACTCTAATCATTAAGATCCTAACACTTCATGTCTACTTAACACTATATATAAGTATAAGTAGTATAACTATGTATAAGGTTTTAATGATATGAGTTAGAATCAAATTATCAAATTAACTGGGTAATGTGGGATGAAATCACTGGTTAAAAACATAAAAAAATTGTAATAGAAATATCTACACGGCCATTATAGTAGCAGATGTTAGCACGTTATTTTAATTATAGCATGGTGGGAATCGTTTTTGTTCTTCCTTTGTGTTCACACAAAATGTTTACAGATGCCTTCTTGCTGTTTGCAGGTTGATTTGAAGTTCCCCAGTAACGTCACTGACGGCGCCCGGGACCTGATCTCCAAACTCCTCCGCCACAACCCCAACGACCGCCTGTCGCTGAAGAGCGTCATCGACCACCCGTGGGTGAGCGCCAACTCCCGCCGGGTCTTACCCCCCGTCTGCCCCATGAAGACGTCCTGAGCCCCTGGTCTCACGTGACTTCTACTGGAGAATGTTTTTATCGATAACCAGAGATGTAAAAGAAAAAGAGTTTTGGATTCCCATGTTTTTTTTTTTTTTTCTGTCACATTCATGTGAAGTGTACCCACTTTTTATATTGTACAGTGTGATGTCTTTATCTATGTCAGGTGTGTGTGTGGTGTTGACACCAAAGTACTGCTGTTAATCTCCCTCATTTTAAATATGTTTTCAAATAGTTGAGGTGATTGAGGGTTGTGTATGTATTTTCCCTCAAGCTATACTTTTAAGTTTTAAGTTCAAATAAATACTTATTAGAAAAATGTTGTTGTCTAATTGAACCTTTGAATTAACATGATTAGGAAGTAATAACCCTAAAATTATAATTTCTTTCTAAATATAATTTAGTCCAAAAAACAAAGCAAGTCTTATGAAAATAAACTTATTGGTATTGAAAAATCATGGATTAAATACAAAGACCATTTTAAAAAATAGTTTGTTGCTTAAGATGCTGCTACTAATTTCAAATGCTTCACTCTTAACTTGACTATTAAAACATACTTTAGTAATTTATTTTTCCTCTTGTTTTAGATGGGATTTACTGCAAAGTTCTAAAAAGGGATTCAATAACAATCAGAACAATGCAATGCCGTCATATACGGTAGCGTGGCCGAGCGGTCTAAGGCGCTGGATTAAGGCTCCAGTCTCTTCGGGGGCGTGGGTTCGAATCCCACCGCTGCCATCACTGTTTTGTTTGTTTAAACTTTGATACTATATATAGAGATATATTTTGCTAGTGAGTCTCTCAAAAAACTATATGTGAAAGTGAAAGCAAACTGTCCAAGGTGTTGCAGCTTACTTTTGAAACATATGTTCAGAAAAATATAAATGTTAGCAACTGCTGTTAATACGATGTGAAGCGTAGTAACTGATATATTTAAAGGCTAAATTCACCAAAAACCTTAATTACTTCGCGTAACACAATGAAAAGAAAAATCCAACGTAACCGGCCTGGACAAGATGCGGGGCCGCCATCTTGGAGCGGTGAAATGCTCCACTCGTGTTAACAGGAGTAATGTACTATCGGTATTAACAACACCTCGATAAATAACAATGATTTTCACGTTTTTTTACTCTAACTTTTTTAGTCATACGTGGTAGTTAGGTCATAATTGACTTAACATTAATTGGATTTTCTGATATGAATTTAAGAAAGAAATATTAAATACAATAAAGAGCAGACAGAATTCATAGTGTTCAAAAATGAGAGAATAAAATACCAGAAAATGTACTTAAATCTATCGCATTATGCTTGCTTTGATTGTAAGGAATAATGAATGCATATAAGATATGATACAATACAAAATGCAACTATTGCAATTCATTTCTTTCTGCATCTCTAGGCAACTCATTTAAGACAAGGAGGAAATGCATTTAAAATTAAAGCCTTGCATACAGAACTTAATCTAAAATTTATGTTAAAAAATACCAAATAATGCGCATAGTATAAGAGACAATTCAGTTTAGTTATTCAAATAATAAAAAGTTAATTTTTTTAAGGTTTGAAATAAAATACCAATAGTCCCTTATGGTAATATACTGGTAATATAATACAGTAGTAGGATAATGTTGAATCTTACTTGTGAAAATATGTCCCTGGTTCCTATTCTCCACAGTTTCACTCCTTTAATCCGGTTAAATAAATTATCATATTATTTAGTATTACAGTATTAGTTTAACAGTTCTCTCTGTAATATTTCTATGGATGTATTATAAGCAATGATTATAATATGACATACCTTGTCTGAGGTAGAGAAAAAATTAAAAAGAAATAAGTAAAAATTAAAAAGAGAAAGAAATAATAATAATAGTTGTAGTAAGAGTAATAATGCTAAAATAATAGATGTGGTAAAAAGGGTGTTCAGGAAACAACAATACAGACAAATTAAGTTCAAGTTATACTTAAAAGTTAGAAACACATAGTTCATAACTGTACTTAAGCACTGTACTGAATGTATTTAGTTATCTTTCACTTAGAATAGAATAGAATAGAATAGATAAACTTTATTGATCCCACAACGGGGAAATTTGTGTGTTACTGCAGCGTTACAGATAAAGAAAAAGAAAAATAAAGTTAAAGAAGATAAAAAAAAAATTTAAAAAATAAATGTACAAATTCGCAGAATTTGTTAATCCGCATACACAGTATGCATTATCGACAGAATGGAGAGAAAATGCTAATAAATAGTAAGAAAAAAAGTATGCATAAGCAAAGCATATATACATACATACATGCACGTACATACCTACATACATACACATACACACATATTTGCATATATATATATGGACATACATATCCACGCACATACCCACATGTACACATACATAGCTAAATGCACACTTAAGGTGCAGGGTGTGTGTGAAGAGAAAAAAGTGACCAGTGAAAAAGTGACAGTGACTACAGTGAGGTTTATGTTTATGTTATGTTATAGAGTCTTATTGCTGTCGGGATGAATGATCTGCGAAAGCGCTCCTTCTTGCAGCGAGGGTGTTTGAGTCTCTGGCTGAAGGAGCTGCTCAGCGCACCCACCACCCCATGCAGAGGGTGATGGGGGTTGTCCATGATGGATGTCAGCTTTGCCAACATCCTCCTCTCTCCCACCACCACCACCGACTCCAGAGGACATCCCAGTACAGAGCTAGACTTCCGTACCAGTTTGTCAATTTTCCTTCTGTCCCCGTCTGAGCATCCGCCTCCCCAGCAGACTACTGCGTAGAACAGGGCAGATGCTACGACGGAGTCGTAGAAGGTCTTTAACAGGGTCCTGCACACACCAAAGGACCTTAGTCTCCTCAGCAGGTGAAGTCGACTCTGGCCCTTCTTGTACAGGACATCAGTGTTTGTGGTCCAGTCCAGTTTATTGTTCAGGTGAACAACCAGGTATTTGTAAGAGACCACTGTCTCAATGCCTTTTCCCTGGATGCTCACCGGTGTGGTGGGGAGGGACTTCCTCCTGAAGTCCACAACCAACTCCTTTGTCTTGCTGGCGTTGATTTGGAGAGCGTTGATCTCACACCAGCTGACAAAGTCATTGATGATCCCCCTGTACTCCTGGTCGTTCCCATCTGATACACACCCGATGATGGCCGTATCATCTGAGAACTTCTGTAGGTGGCAGTTGTCCGAGTTGTAGGTGAAGTCTGAGGTGTACAGACTAAACAGAAAGGGTGAGAGCACTGTACCCTGTGGCGCCCCCGTGCTGCAGACTACCACCTCAGACACACAGTCATGAAGCCTGACATACTGTGCTCTGTTGGTGAGGTAGTCGATGGTCCAGGCCGTCAGCTGCTCATCCACTCTGGCTCCCTCCAGCTTCCCTTTCAGCAGTGCAGGCTGGATGGTGTTAAAAGCACTGGAGAAGTCAAAAAATATGATCCTCACCGTGCTCGCCGCTTGTTCTGACAACCTAAATCTTCTATTTATCTGTGTATATTTCCTGCATCCAGTGTATTTCTGTGTAATGTTATAAATGGGACAGAAGAAAAACTGTCAAAAAAATGAAAAAACAAATGTTATCTACTAGTTTTATATTCTAGGTGGATTAAATATTTAAAGTTTATCAGTCGTTTGTGTTAAAAATTCACATAAAATCGTAATATTTTTCAAAAAAAAAAGGAACAAATGGACCTTTATATGAAAAACAATTGAGATACCTTATAATTGCTTCTAAAAACTGTATTAAAAAAAGATTTAGTCTTTTTTTCATCTTTGTCACTGACCCTTACACTAGTCGTCTATAACGGTGCCAAACCAGCAGGTGCCGCTAATGCTAGTTAATACAATCATTGTTCGCTACTGACGCAGAAGAAGAAGAAGAAGAAGCTTCCGGTTCAGTGGCGGTTTTTTTGTTGTTGTTTTTTTCATCATCCGGGTCAAAATCTGCTTCCAACTTCACTCACTAACCTCAACAGAAAGCTGTAGGATTCCGATGTTTTCTGACGCCTCGCCTTATCTGTTAAGTTCGAGTTAAATTAATATTTTTTTATTTTTTAGAAATGGCGGGTTTACCCCCGGGGGACCCGCAGCTGGTCTCAATGATCGTCAGTCACCTGAAAACTCAGGGTCTGTTCGACCAGTTCAGGAGGGACTGTTTAGCAGACGTTGACACGAAGGTGAGTCAACGGTGAACAAACTAAACAATAAACGTCTTAATATCGATATATCGGTGTTTAGCTAACGTTGCTATTCACCGTTAGCGCTAAAATGCTGTTTCATTACGTATAATTAACTCAAATGAACCACACACCAGGAGCTTCATTTACATCTAACCACTATAATTATCCACAATATTTACAATCATTTCTGATTTTCTGATTACTACCTAAATGAATGACTCATGATTAGAAAAGCTTAATTTTTGGTTATTTATGATGCTACTGTATGTGCTTTTATGGCATTTTTTGTAACTACTTTGCTAAAAAAAAATTTTAATCCTAGTAAGAAAAGGGGGATAAAACGAGCTTTTTATATAGATGTTTAATATCTAAACGTGTATTAAAACAGTTTGTACAAAAATCATTCACGTTTAAAGCCTTTTCAGTATGTTTTGCTCATGAGTTTCATACACGTTTATATAAAAAGCTTGTTTTATCTTCCTTTTCTTACTAGAATTTAAATTCAGAATTTTCACATTTTAAATTAGAAATATATTTTATTAGAAATACACACAATTGATGAAACAAATAACCGCAAAGCATTGATGTTACTCCAAATAATTGATGTTATGTACGTAATTAATGATTAGGACTAATTACAGGTGAACATTTCTGTAAAACCTCATGTGGACAAATACTTATCAAACCCCAAAATGATTATTATCCCTGGGGGAACATGTGCACGCCTGTTTTACTTTGTGTTTGGTTATTCATAATATGGGTCATTCCACCAAAAGAGGGAAAATTTGCTCATTTTTTGCTCAATTCTTCGAAAGTAAACTTTTTTTTTTTCAATCCATTTCAATATAGATTGTACTATTGTTTAGTAGTAGTACCTAAACTCCAGTTTTTATACTATAACTTGTTGGACTTCTCTTGCAGCCAGCGTACTTGAATCTGAAACAAAGAGTGGACAACTTTGTCTCGAATCACCTTTCCAACCACACCTGGAGCCCTCACCTGAACAAGAACCAGCTGAGGAACAACATCAGGCAGCTGGTGCTGCAGTGAGTCAGGGGGGCACGTTTTTATTCTCCAACATTTTACATGAAAACTTGTGCCCGGTTCAATCTGTCCGTCCCCCCACAGGTCCGGGATGCTGGAGCAGGGCGTGGACAGGATCGTGGCCCAGGTGGTGGACCCGAAGATCAACCACATCTTCAGGCCACAGGTGGAGAGGGTGGTCCGGGAGTTTCTGTCTCCTGGAAGCTGCTCCGACGAGCCGCCGGCTCCGCTGCCCCCAGCAGAGATCAAACCTGACCCCAGCGTTCCTGAGCAAGGTAAAGGACATGTTTACTGTCTTTATTTAGAGATTATTCACATGTTAAGATTACTTTTTCCATTCCAGCCTCCTTAGTTGAATTACTTTATATAGTTACCCGTAAGGTTTATATGGAAACCCTTTGGAGAGGCCGTTGCTAATCTTTGATATTGGAAAAATATTGAATTATTTGGACGTTTATTGAATTGAAACCATGTGAGGAGTTTAAAGCCGTAAATAAGTCACTGTTTGATGGAGCTGTTAACCGCTAATATTAAAAATAATAAAGTAGGACACCACAGCTGTCCTCTCTAAATAGTAATAATTCTTATTTTAACAATAATATCAGCATTAGAAGCATTTATGCAATAATACAAATATTGTTAGAATGGAAAAAATTCTATTTGATGTTGATTGTATTCATGCAATAAAAGATAATAGTAGTAGTAATAATAATTTAATGATTCCCAACATCGTATAGGGTCAATAATGGTCTTATATTAATATCAGGACAAGACGCTCAGTAACGAGCTGAGATCCACATTTAGTAAAAATAAGAACCAGTTCTGAGGTTTCCTAAGATCTGCTGCTCTGAAGTCTGTGAGATAAGCAGCGGATAAATAGATTATAAAGAGCTTTGATTGGTAATAACACAATTCTGAATCTATAATTAAACGTCTGCAGGTTCAGGAGACTTTAAATGTGTAAAAATGAGTTTACTAATGTCAGTTAATGATATTTAATAATTATTTTATTACCAACATTAGTAGCATTTTCCCCCAGTGGGACCAATAAAGTTCTATGCTATATAATTATACTTTTTTTTTTAAATATTCATTTATAAAGTAGAGATGTGAACAGATAGGCAGCAGACGGGATGCAAATGGATGAGTTCATGAGGGACTGATCAGTAGTTATTAAATAATTATGTTCTATTTTCTCTTCATAGGAAGGTTTACTATAAAATAATGCATAAAAACCATATACTTGTATTGTATCAGTTTAACTGAGAACAGGTTAAATGTGATATAATAATATGTTATTCAACTGTTAACATTGTTAAATGGGTTGAAACTTCCCTTTAGTGCGAGACTCTTTTTAAATGCTGAGTGTTATTGAATAACTCTGATTGTTAGAATTCTAGTTAACGGACGGGTTCATGTTTTCTCACTTTCAGCCTCCTCGTCTGGTCCGGCCACGGTCGCCCCCGGCGACGCCATGTCCATCCTGGACACCATCACCTCCCTCAACCAGGAGGCCAGCAGCCGAGCCAGCTCCGACCGAGGCCGCCGCGGCCCGGCCTCAGAGGACGCCGCGCAGCAGCCGGAGGAGGAGGAGGACGGCGAGCAGGACATGAGCCTGGACGAGGACGGAGACGTCCACGACGGGAAACAGCCGCCGCCACCGCCCGAGGAGCCGGAGGAGGCGGGGCCGGCGGCGGACGTCATGGTTTTAGACGTCAAGACGGAGGACGACCGAGACGAGAAGTTCACAGAGGAGGTGAAGATGGAGGTGGACGACGAGTCGGCAGCTCAGGACCAGACGGACGAGGACGGGGAGAAAACTGCCGCCAAAACGAGCGGGAAAACCCCCGAGGAGAAGATGGACGACGAGGCCCTGAAATCAACGAGTCAGGCCAAGCAGAAGGCCAGAGAGAGGATCAAGGAAGGTGAGGAGACGATGATCCAAGTCAAGGACTCGCCTCGATGTTTTAAAGACTTGGCACATAAGTGTTAGATCATGAATCCTCCAATAGAATAGAACAGACTTTATTGTCTGACAGAAATTCTTCTTTGACAAGATCCACACATTCACATCGAGGCACATTAGGATCAGGATGAAAATGAATAAATAGATTTAAAAATTGAATTAAAACACATAAACTAGTGCATGTTAAAAGGTGCACGTTTTATTTCATTACATTTACACATCAGCTAATTCTCAGTTTGTAGATTCTGTCAAATAAAACCAAATGTCATGTGGTGTAACCCTGAAACCTTTTAAAGGTTTAAATAACAGGCTATTAACTAGTTTTATTATAAAGGTGGCCTTTTTTTTTTTTAAAATGGGACAAATGACAAATGAAAAAACACATGAATAGGGAACATGCATTGTAAGAAACTACATTAATGATGCTTTTAAAACTGTATTTTAAAAAGTTTTCAGGGAATATGTATGTAGAGACATGTACATTTTTGACAATGTAGTCTGTGTGTGTGTGTGTGTGTGTGTGTGTGTGTGTGTGTGTGTGTGTGTGTGTGTGTGTGTGTACCTATACACACATGCATGTATGTATAAAGGCTCCTTTTGGTAACTGAGGTGTGGTTCCTCTGCAGAATACTCTCTGGAGGACTCTGACCTGGACGGACTTAGTGACATCACAGTGAGCTCGGTCCACACCAGCGACCTGTCATCGTTCGAGGAGGAAAGTGAAGACGAGGAGCCTCCGTCTGACTCGTCTGAGGAAGGAGAACTTCCCCCAGACGGTCTCACCTTATATTTA
Organism: Eupleurogrammus muticus; assembly: GCA_036785175.1. NCBI lineage: Eukaryota > Metazoa > Chordata > Actinopteri > Scombriformes > Trichiuridae > Eupleurogrammus > Eupleurogrammus muticus. The sequence goes on along the minus strand of JAYKQN010000004.1, from coordinate 30,971,064 downwards.
TTTATTCATTTATTTACCGTAAAAAAAAATAACCTTTCCTTAAAGAAAATCAAGTTTGATGTTGAAAACAGACCAAATAGAACACAAGGGAACTTTTTGATGAAATACCAACTCCCAGTATCAGACATCTGTGATGTCACACATGTCACATTGGGGGTTTATAGTAGATTTATTCCTCATTTGAGAATGAATCAGCTCGGCAGTTGTTTTGCACAGTAGAGCATATTTTATCTGTTTATTTGTATTTACTCAACATATATCAGTTATAACTTTGCTCGTTATTAGTTTGTATTTACATATATACTTGTTTTTATCAATTTACTCACTAATTGTGGTGATAACAGGTTAAATGTGATATATTTACACATGTTATTAAACCCTTTGTTAAAAGGGTTGAAACTTCCCTTTAGTGACAACATCTGCAGCTTCCTTTTAAACGCTGAGTGTTGGATCCTGATGTTTTTTCTCTGAAGGTGAAGGATCAGAACTGAGAGAAGCTGGCGACGACGCCGATGAGGACCAGCAGCGTAAACCCCGGCGTAAAGCCTACGTTCACAAACCCTTCCTCTACTCCAGGTACTACAGCGACTCGGACGACGAGATCACCGTGGAGGAACGCCGCAGGTCGGCGGTGAGTTGGACGACGCTGTAAATCGACCAGTCATCATCTAATAAGAGTTGGGCAAGATCCCACATCAGGTGTGAAGTTGTCAGCCTAAAAAAAACTGCATTTTATTATAACTCACAATAAAGATCAGAACATTCAACAACATAATAGAAAACGTACGACAGTGTAGAAACATCAGAGCCCACAATATTAAGAAAACGTAAATGTCCAGTATAATAATATGGACAGTTGCAGTGCTCCTCTATTAGAGATTATTATAAAAACTTTAGCTGTAGTTGAGCATTCACCTCCTGTAGCTTCTGTTTCTACTGATTTCTCCATTTTTTGTCACTATTTCCCCAGTGGTCATTAAAACAAAAAAAACTCGGGGAGAATAGTGTGTGTGTGTGTGTGTGTATATGTATATATATATGTATGTATATGTGTTTATATGTATGTATATATGTATACACACATATATATATATATATAAGTATACACATGTATATATGTATGTATGTGTGTCTGCGTAGAAAGAGAGCATCATTGGGTAATAATACTAATAATAATATAATAATAATACAAAATATATTAGCATATTTATGTATATATATGTATATATATATATGTGTGTATATATATATATATATATATATAGGTAATAATAATATTAAATATGTGAGAGTGGACACAACCATTTTCCAATAAAACATAACAGATACATAATGATAAACTGTTTAAAATAAATAATAATTCTGAAGTGAAAGATGTCAATTACAATAAAAGCAGAAAACAGAGGTGGAATGTGGAATCCACTTGAAACAAGTAGATCACTTGGAGAGGAGAGTTTTATTTTATTAAGCAGCTACAGATTACCAACACACGCTGATATTTATCGTCTATCTTATTGTTTTTATTTAAGGCGAAGGACAAAGAGGAACGGCTGCACAAGAGGCAGCAGAACAGAGAGCGAATGGAGGAGAAACGCAAACAGAAAGCAGCTCAGGCCGAGGAACAAGGTGCTGACATTCTCATCTTATTCTGATATGAAAGAAACAGAAATGGACGAGTTGGTCCACTTCTTTCCACATTTCCTGAATATGTTGTAGGACAGCAGTGACTGTACCTTAACCGCCCCTTCACATATGATCACACAAACATTTGTGATTTACAGTGTTTCATTGTCCATACCTACAAATATAATTAAAATAGCGTATTACTTGTGTCACTTAAAGTTCTTAATTTCCTTCGCAGATCAGAAAAAATCCAACAGCGGCGACTCAACCGGACTCGACGGACCCAGAGCCAAAGAGGCTCGCAAGGAGCGGAAAGTTCTGGAGAAGAAAATGGCTCTGAGCAGGAAGAGGAAGCTCGACTCCAGGTCGGTCTGCAGGAGGAAAGTCATGTTAATGCTGCAGAGGACTTAAAGTTAAATATTAACCAAAGATTTCATCCTACAGGAAAGAAGGAGACGCTTCAAGCAAGAAGAAAGTGGATGCAGGAGAAGGATCTAAGAAGGCAGTATGTCAAGTTTAATTCTCTTTATTTACATCAGTTTATATTTTCATACTTTTTTCACTTGAGTGTAGGGCTGAATGATTTTAATCAAAGAAATTGAAATGTGGTTTTATGGAAGATTTTGAGATTTCATTCAAGATTTTCTTCAAACCAAGTTTCAACCTCTACATGGATCACAGAAACTTACATTACACCATTAAAAAAATAAATTCCATTCAGCCCTTATGTGGATTTCATCATGAATGAAACCGATTTTAAAAGTTATTGGATAAAAAGTGTGAGTTGAATCATGTGATGATTTCTTTTTCCTCCTTAAATTCAGGAAGTGAAACCTGCCCCGTTGAAGACCCCCCAACAGAAGCCGATCAGGAATCCGTCGGAATCGTCGGACGAGCGTCAGCGCCGGGCGAGCGGCGGCGTCTCCGAGGACGCTGGTGACGCCCGGAAGCTTCCGGACAAAGGCCGGACCCACTCCTTCATCCTGGAGCTGGAGCAGGGCTCCCAGGAGGCCCTGAGGCAGCGCTCCAAGTTCGACCGGGCGTTCCGCAAAGACCCTAAAGACCCCAGAGACCGCAGGGAGAAGGAGCGCAGCCTGTCGGACGAACGCGCTAAACTCAAACTGAAGCAGGAGAAGAAGGAGCCACAGGCCGACGAGTCTCAGAAGGACGGGAAGGTTTCCTCTGAGGAGAAGAAGCCCAAGGTCAAAGGTGAGAAGAAAACGACAGGAAGCGTCGCTGAGGAGGCTCAGAAGAAGGTGACGAAAGCTCCGCCCACCGACGCCGTCAAGGCAGAGAAGGAGAAAATCAGAGAGAAGGTCAAAGAGAAGGAAAAGGCCAAAGGGGAGAAAACGGCAGCCAAAAGCGATTCCAAGCAGCTGCTACGCCCCGACTCCACCGGGTCCTCCGAGGACCGGTCTGACATGGAGCCCGGAGCGGACGGCGGCAGGAAGAAAGACAAACATTCCAGGGAAGTCCTCAAAAGGTCAAAGAGCCACAGCGAGGACCGGCAGGGAGACAAGGTCAAACCCACCGAGAAGGAGAAGACGAAGGCCGAGCAGGACGGCCAGAAGCCCAGCAGGCCCGGCCCCGAGTCCGACAGAGATCCAAAGAGACCCAAGCCGGCGGAGAAGGGGAAAACCGCCGACAAATCCAAGTCCAGACCTAAAGAGGAGGCGAAGGCTCCGCAGGTAACGGATAAGAAGACGGAGAAAAAGGTTCAGGGTTCAGAAGTTAAAAACGCAGGAGCCGCCCCGCTCGTCAGAACCGAGGCGGCGAAGGAGAAGAAGAAAGAGGAAAAACCGCAGAAAGCCTCGGAGGAATCCGGCCAGGAGAAACCGGCGAGGAAGAAGACGGACAAGAAGGAGAAGAAAGACGAGACGCAGGAAGACAGGAGAGACAGAGCGGAGAAGTCGGATAAATCCAGGAAGCCACCAGAGGCCGGAGAGCAGCCGGGGAAAGCGTCCGTCCCCCTGGAGACGAGCACCGACTCCGACCCCCCCGCTGCTGCCGCTGCCACCGCCGCCTCCTTCTCCGACGACACCTGCGACGCCCTGAGCGACATCACGCCTGAGCCCTCGGAGGGAGAGGCGGAGCCCCGCGAGGTGCCGGCCGAGGCCGATGCCCTCCTGACGCTGATGGACGTGTGCACGGCGGCGGACGCCAGGCTTCCCGCCGGGGGGGCGGCGCCTGAGGAGGAGCTGACGCTGCAGGATGCCGACATGAAGATGCAGGAGGCGGCGCTGACGCTGCTCTCCATGGACGCCCTGCATAGCTTCAGCAGGCCGGAGCCAGAGGTGGCCCCGCCCACTCAGCAACCGGAGGTGGCCCCGCCCACTCAGCAACCGGAGGCAGTGGCCCCGCCCACTCAGCTACAGGAGGCGGCAGCCCCGCCCACTCAGCTACAGGAGGCGGCGGCCCCGCCCACTCAGCAACCGGAGGCGGCGGCCCCGCCCACTCAGCTACAGGAGGCGGCGGCCCCGCCCACTCAGCTACAGGAGGCGGCGGCCCCGCCCACTCAGCAACCGGAGGCAGTGGCCCCGCCCACTCAGCAACCGGAGGCAGTGGCCCCGCCCACTCAGCAACCGGAGGCAGTGGCCCCGCCCACTCAGCAACCGGAGGCAGTGGCCCCGCCCACCCTGCAACCCGAGCAGGCCCCGCCCACTCAGCAACTGGAGGCAGTGGCCCCGCCCACCCTGCAAACCGAGCAGGCCCCGCCCACTCAGCAACTGGAGGCAGTGGCCCCGCCCACTCAGCAACTGGAGGCAGTGGCCCCGCCCACTCAGCAACTGGAGGCAGTGGCCCCGCCCACTCAGCAACTGGAGGCAGTGGCCCCGCCCACTCCGCAACCCGAGGCGGCCCCGCCCACTCAGCATCCAGCCGTAGGGGACGCTGGCGATGAGCCGTCTGCTGAAAGCGAATCTACAGCCTCAGAGATTCAAGAAACTGCAAAGGAGAAACAAAAAAGTAAATGGAAAAAAATCATGTTTTTTTACTGCCTAGTGTCTAAAACTCATATAATAGTTATAATAACTACAGTAACTATGGCAAAAACTATGCAGAAATGTCCTGTAACTACTGCTTCACAGTAGAAGTATTTTAACTTACAGAACTTCACAGTAGAATAAATCAATTAAAAATTACAGAAATAGGTGATTAACTGGACCGGTACAATAAAACTCTATTAAATACTACTATCAAATACTGTTTCAGTTGGATTCACAAAATTAAATTAAATACTTTTATTTTAGTTGAATTTACAGTATTAGGTAGTGAATTGGTTTATTGTAAAATACACAGCAAAAATAACAATATATAATATATAATATAATAAAGTAATAATTACATAATAATTTACTTTTTAATACAATAAATAACAGTGTATAAAATGTCATAATTTGTCCATGAATTAAATAATAATTGTGTATTTCCTTTACAGATGATTCTGAACAGAGGGAAATGGATGCGTCAGAACTACACACGTCTGTGCTGCCTGATTCACAGGTAAAACGTGATTTTTATTTACCACCATTTGTTGATCGTGACTTGCTAAAAGCCTTTATATAGGAAAAAAACAGTTACAGATCCATCACAAGAACATATTGTGCAAATAATTCAACAAATTTTAGATGTGGTATGACCACTACATGCATAACTGCATATGTTAATATAATATAATATATAAAGGTGTAGAATCTGAGCTGAAGTGAATGAAGGGACAGACTTGTTCACCTGGATTCTGTCTATTTTACAATGATGATAAAAAAAATCACAGCCTTTTATCGTGTGTTTCCTGATGTGATTTTCTGTCTTTTTTTTCAGACTCGTTCGGCTGAAGCAGCAGCAGCTGCTGAATCTCAGCAGGAGGAGAACTCCGCTGCAACAGCTGATGGAGACGGTGAATTCTCTAATTCTGACTTTGTTTGTTTTCCATCAACCTCACAGCTGCCGATTTATGGTTTAACTTCCTACGACGTTTCAGCTGCTAACGCTGTGGCGCCTGAAACAGAAGAAGTCAGAGACGAAAGCACAGAAGCTGTTTCTGAGGAAATGTCCACCCAACAAGGTGAGGATTGAAAAACCTTTCTTTTTTTTATCTCAGGCTGATTATTAACATCACATCCTTATTATTTTAGAGCAAACTGAGGCCGATGTTGCAGACACAGAGGTGAGCTACCAGCCACTTTTCTGCACATTCTAATTGTTTAATTGACCTTTACATTACTGAAATAAAAACGTGCACTTGCATTAAAAGGTGGAGGAGCCTCCAGCTGAGGACAAGCAGGCCTGTAAGTCTTTAGTGTGTACTAATCTAAGCATTAAAACATGTTTTCATGTCTAATATTTATTAATAATTGTATATGGTGGATATTATAATTCTACATAAAAACTTCTTATTTTTTACCACCAGGTGAATTTGAGGTTAAAGCTCAGGAGGAAGAAAATGTCACAGCAGAGAAAGTCGATCCACAGAATGTAGGTTTAACATTTATTCATAACACTGATCTGAATCTGTTTATCTCGCCGCGTCTGTTTCCTCTTCCTTTATCTGATTGTTCGCTTTGTCAACAACGTTCAGGTGGAAACTGCAGAAAACTCAGAGGACGGAGCGAGAGAAGCAGAGATTCAACCAGAAGCAGCAGCACAAACCAGTGAGTCCTGGTAACAATGATCAGAGAATCAGATGTTGGTTTTTAAAATGAGATATTTACAGCCTGAAAAGTGTGATCCAATACAGTTATAATCTAAACTGTATGTCTACACCTTCAGGAAACTGATGTTCATGTTAGAGATGAAACTAACGACTGTTCTGACAATAAATTGATTATTGAAACGATTAATCAATTAGTTGTTTGGTTGGAAGCTGAAGATTGAAGCTGAAATGTCTTTTTTTGTCCACAACCCAAAGATCATCAGTTTACTATTATAGAAGAATAAAGAAACCAGGAAATAATCAGAGAACAAAAGCTGAACCAGAGAATCTGGACATTTTAGAATTAAAAATGACTGAAATCTATTAATCAATTATCAAAATAATAGTTGACTAATGTGATAGTTAGCAAATATTTAACTAATCGTTGTCGCTCCAGTTCATGTTATGTAACTATAACTGCAAATTACTAATTTTTTTAAATGACCATCAGACGTTTTTGCTTCTATTTTTCAGGTAACGTGTCCAGCTCAGACATTCAGGAAGAAGAGAAACCATCAGATCTGCCACAGCAGGTTTCTACTCATCTGTTCATTAAAAACGGCTTATTTTAATTGAAGCGTCTTTTTTAATTATAATTAACTTCTTTTCAGGAAGACAAGCTGGAGGGAAGAGCAGGAGATGAACAGAAACTGTCTGGTCAGGAAGTTGATTTGTGTTATTTACTATTACTAACTATTCAGAATGTGATTACTACTAAGCAGAAAAACACTGATATCACTGATATCGACAATGTTAATTCCTGATATATAAATATTAAAACTGCTGCTCCAGAAATATCTGATTTAACTTCTACTAAAGTCATTTTCTGATAAGAAATCAGTGTTTTACTGAAGTTCAGGTGGAAGTATAAAGGTTTAGTTTTAATGAATTAAACACATTCAGTAGTGAATTGTGTGTCCAGCAATAACTGTGTTAGTCTGTATAATAATCCTATTAAATAATAAGATTTATTTTATCATTCAGGTGAAGATCAGGATGAAAAGGAGAGTAAAGATCAACCTTCCACTGAGGTGAATAAACATTTCTGTCATAGATCAGCTCTGTAGCTGCTTTTTATTTCTTTGGTTTCTCTTCTGAAGTCTGCTCTTTCTAGTTTTTATTTATTTGACATATTTTGGCTGCGTCTTGTTTTGATCAGGTGAAAGCTGCAGAAGCGAAGACGCCACGCAGGGGGCGGTCCTCCAGAACCACGGAGGAGACGGAGCAGGACGGAGCCAAAGAAGCCGAGAAGACGGAGGAGAGTCTGGACCACAGGGAGAAACGTCCAGACTCTGAACCAGGTAACATGCTCCTCTGCTTAGTAAACACTGAAACACCGGTTTGTGCTTCCACCAGTTCATCATGTGGAAATGGATGAACATTTTTTCTTTTAATTTTCCAAATCTATCTGTCAAGAAACTGACAAACACGTTTCCAACACAACAAATAAACTTCACTCATTTTTTCACAGTATTTTCAATTCAAGTTGAAATTAATTCACTTTATTATGTTAAGTAGTTACAAGAAATTAATTTATTTAACTCTAGATATGTTTAACTTGATTGTACTTACAGAGTAATTATTTTAAGTAGAATTGACTTTAATTTGTACTATGACTATTCAGTTCATGTAATAGTTTATCTCCTACATATTTAAGTTAAATCTAATCTAATTTAAACTATTAGCTATTATTTTTGTATCTTAACCTTCAATAAATTCATTATTCAGACAATAAACCAACCCAAATATTTTATCTGTACATGCATACAAACTTATTTCTAATTACTTTAATTGGGTCAATTAACTTGTATTAAAGGGAGGCAGCACATATTAGAATTAAATAAATATGTACATTTATTTTGATTCAGTAATCGGATAAAAACATGTAACATTAACAAGGGAGCAGTGTAGGAAATGACCAACAAACAGAAAATAAAAAAGAGAAGACTGGATGAACATTATAAAGAAATCAGCTTTTTTTCTTTACATCATATTGAACACAGTTTATGGAATAAACATTTTTATTGGTTTTCTTGTGTATTGTTTTTACCTGCAGATGATCAGAACAAAGAAGAGAAGAATGTGGATAAGTCACCAGAGGAAGTAGAGGTATGAAAAGATTATTATATATTCACAGCATGTTTCTGATTCTGTGACATTTTTACTATTTTCCCCCTTTTATATCATTGATTACAACACTTCAGCAAATAACAAGCAGAGAATGTGGGTTCAACTCCATTCATTATCTTTTTTTATTCCTAAACTTGTTGGGAAACAGGTCAAATTAATTACGTAGAAGTTCATCAATAGGACAAATAAATCAATTATGAACAGATATGTGCCTTAGAATCCTAATTCTTTAACTAATAATCACCAATCGGCCACCAAATACAATCGCTTCTCACAACCAATCAAACAAATATATTTGGCTCTTTAGGGCAGTGGTTCCTCAAAGTGGGGGCCAGGGACCCCCCGGGGTCCTTTAGGTGGTTCTAGGGGGTCGCCAGCAAAAACATGAATAATATATTTTATTATAAGTCCCACATTTTTTGTTGTGGCATTTAAACAGTTTCTTTATTATCTAAAAGCACAAACTGTGGTCTAATCCTGGACATAAAGATCGAGAACCACTGCTTTAGGGGTAGAAATTCCTATTGAATTTAAACATTTTTCCAAAAACATGGGATGTTAAGATGGGGAATTTTAGAAATATTCAACATTTATCACCTAATTTATCAGCTATTACTATACTATTAAAGATCATATATTTTTTCCCTATAATATTAACGTCACGTCAACACGCTGAGATAACAGAACGTTATGAGAGACACTCGGCGGAGTGATGTCACAAACACGCTTTTAGTGCAGCTACATCATGGTCTGTTATAAGAACTTACGCCTTATAACACACGCCCGATGTCTCGCGCTGTATCCTTCCACCCTGAAAGTCGTCCTGAGTATTTGCTTCACCTGTCATAAAGTTACAGCTTTTTTCTCTACTCTCTTTTTGGGAGTTGGATTTTGTATTTGCTTTGTTTGATGAGGGAAACCACCAAAAAAAGATAATCTGTGTAGCAGCAGCTCACGTCAACAACAAAAAAAGCAGTAAGGCTATGAGAGTATAGGAATCATGATAACTGATAAAAAATGTTGAAATATCCCTTTAAATCTGGTTGTTTTAGCTTATGTCGCAACATATTGTAACATGTTACAACATGTTGTAGCATGTTACATGTTGTAGCATGTTGCAACATGTTACAATATGTTGTAGCATGTTACAATATGTTGTAGCATGTTACAATATTGTCGTAGCATGTTATAATATGTTGTAGCATGTTACATGTTGTAGCATGTTGCAACATGTTACAATATGTTGTAGCATGTTACAATATTGTCGTAGCATGTTATAATATGTTGTAGCATGTTACATGTTGTAGCATGTTGCAACATGTTACAACATGTTATAACATGTTACAACTTATTGTAACATAACACGATTATGTTACAATATATAAGTTACAATAAGTTGTAACATGTTACAATAAGTTGTAACATGTTACAATAAGTTGTAACATGTTACAATAAGTTGTAACATGTTACAATAAGTTGTAACATGTTACAACATATTGTAACATAACAAGATTATGTTACAATATAAGTTCTTTGATGTCACAAAGTAACTTATTTTAACTTATACTTCTTATAGGTATCAATAAGTTCTTTGATGTGTGTCAACCTTCCTTTTTTTGTAAATTTTGGATTTTTTTGAAAAATTCCCAGAATTTTTCAATAGTTCCCAGAATTTTTCAACCCCAACACCTTGATGCATGCAGCTAGTAATAAAACTATTGCATTTTTTACTCAAACTGATCTGACAACACACACCTGCTCCTGTCCGCTCCTCTGACCAGGCTCCGCCCCCTCCTCTTACTCACCTGCACACACCTGCTCTGATGTCACTTTACCTGGGTTATCAGCACAAAATCACAGATGGAGAGAAAGGAGAAGTGAGGGGAAAAAAAGAGAGAAAACCTGTGCTTCGGCCTCAACAGTCGCTCCGTGTTTCACTCTGACTGTGTTTTTGTTCTTTAACGTTATATTTTTCCATAATCTGCAGGGAGCTGAGGAGGAGGAGGTCGCGCCAAAGAAAAGTGGTCGGCGAGGGGGCGGGGCCAGTCCGCCGCCAGCTGCAGAGGACAGTGGAGGTGCACACACACACACACACACACACACACAAATACATTCCTGTTCAGGCAGAGCTACGTGTCAGCTTGTGCGTTCGCCCCCTTACGCAAAGAAAAAAAAAACCTCACCGGCTAATTTGTGCGTTTCTTTACATAACGTTGAGTTCCGTGAGTCTTAATTTGCTGCTTCTCGCCGTTAACGGCCTGTAAATATTATGAATGAGGAGGTCAGAAACGCTAGTTGGCAGCTCCGCTCCGAGTTTAAACGTTTGCTGAATATTTAGTGGATATTTGCAGTGTGTTGTATGTTTTTCCATCAGTTGAGACTTATTTCAGTTTCAGGTGAACCAGCAGCGAAGAGGAAGAGGTCAGAGGAACCAGAGGAATCTGTGGAGGTGAGAGTTGTCTCCTCCTTTTATTCCATGAAGATGTTTTTCTTTCAACTAAATCATCTTCTGTCTTTGGAGTCTATTATAATTGTTTTTTTTATTTGTCATCCACATTTTCTACAGGGACAAGAAACACCGTCTGAAGAGGAAGAAAGAGAAGAGCAGCCAGACAAAGACAGTGGTGAGGAACACACACACACACACACACACACACACACAAAGTGAAGCTCTGTCACACACACACACACACACACACACACACACACACACAGTGAAGCTCTGTCACACACACACACACACACTCGGCTTTCTCACTCACGGACAGTCAAACTCACACACACACACACACACACACACACACACACACACACACACACACACACACACACAGACGTACTCACACACACACACACACACACACACACACACACCATGATGCTTCTGTCTATAGAAACAAACCAATCACAGTTTCTTCTTCTTCTTCTCTCAGATGTGAAGGAGCTTCCAGAGCAGAGTTTCCCTGAGAAGACACCAGATGATGTATGTGAGCAGAGAAACAGACGACTGATGCACAAAAGTGGTGTAAATTTAATAAAAATCATCCTCTAGGACTAGGACTAAAACCTGTTCAAGTGTAACCCTTGTCTTTCTCTCTTTTACTCACTGCTCTTTTATGTTCTATATATGTTTTTTTCCTTATTTAAAGTCTAATTGTTTTTTTCTCCAGGATGAGGAGGAGCCAGAGGACCAGGACCTGGCTCCAAAGAGACCGGCTCGGAGGGGAAGGCCCTGCAAAACAGCAGCAGCCACAGAAGAGTCTGGTAGTGAAACATCACATTTACCAAATCCGAATATTCTTGGTACAATTAGTCAGATATTGAGTAGAAGTAACGTGAATTACCTCATTCTATTGGCAGACAACTGATAATGGAGATCAGTAAAAATATTCAATCAAAAGACAAAATTAAGAGTAAAAAGTCAATATAAATTTGATTAAATTGGTCAAATTGGGTGAGAAAAAACATTGAAAAAGCAATATTTAGTATGAGAAACTAAATATTTTACCTGTATGAGATTTGAGAGTTTGGTTTGAAAATAACGTATTTAACATGCTCCACTATTACGTTCCCTTTAAAGGGAAACTGGTCCTTCTTCATGTTATTTATCACATCGTCTTTCACACAGATAAAAACGACAAAAAAGAGGACAAAGAAAACGAGCAGAACGATGAAGAGGAGGAGGACGACGGTGACGAAGGAAAAGCTGCTGCTCCCCGAGCGACGACGCGATCGGCCGCTCGACTGGAGGCAGAAAGGTAAACTCAGCACATCTGGAGGATCAATATTGATAATTATACGGCTTTTAGTCACACATCCAGATGTGTCCAGTGGTTGTGTATCACTGCATTCACTCATGTTACTGAGTAAATGTTAAATTTAACAGATCAATATGACTGAAGCTGGTTTGGTTTGTGTTCAACATGTTTTTTTACATTTTAAAGCAGAACTGAGGTATTTCTTCACTCACATGTTAAGAGATAAAAAAGTAGGAAAATATTCTTTAAGGGACATTTAGAACAGAGAGAAATGAGATTAATTAGTGATTGGAGAGAATCTCAATCTGAAGATGATGTTATCAATAATAGTGATTATTGATAGTCTATAGCTGATATTATCATCAATAGTGATTATTGATAGTCTATAGCTGATATTATCAATAATAGTGATTATTGATAGTCTATAGCTGATATTATCGATAATAGTGATTATTGATAGTCTATAGCTGATATTATCATCAATAGTGATTATTGATAGTCTATAGCTGATATTATCAATAATAGTGATTATTGATAGTCTATAGCTGATATTATCATCAATAGTGATTATTGATAGTCTATTGCTGATATTATCATCAATAGTGATTATTGATAGTCTATAGCTGATATTATCAATAATAGTGATTATTGATAGTCTATAGCTGATATCATCATCAATAATAGTGATTATTGATAGTCTATAGCTGATATTATCAATAATAGTGATTATTGATCGTCTATAGCTGAGTTTTCCTGCCTTAAATTAAAACACCACTTATTCAGGTATTTCTATGGCAGTTTTTTTTTTTCTGGAAATCAATCAAATCAAACATGTCAAACATGAGGGAACAGAAGCAGCCGTTGGGACATCTGCAGATAACAAGACAAAAAAACGCTTTTACGTTTGATATCAGATCAATAGAAAACTAAGTTTAAACCACAAACAGCAGCCGTGATGAATGAGCCTCTGATTGTTTTATGCTGCCTGTTGACTCTGTGAAGCCGCCATCACTGTCACTTCCTGTTCAACCACAGGAACAAGCCCAGCAAACCGTCCACGCGAGCGAGTCGACAGAACGGTAGAGAGGAGACCACAGCTGGCCCACGGTGAGTCGTCCTCACACAGCCCACAGCCCAAAACACCAACGGCTTCCTGGAATAGCTGAATGTTATTTAGCTTATTAGCTCCCAAAATAAAAAATAAAAAAGTCATCTTAATGTGGTGGAAGCAGTTTGAGAAGGAAGGTGTCGTAAACATCTGGAATAACACGACAGGTACAGGACCACCGTCGCTAAATGCTCCGACTCTTATGCCTGATTAAATTTAACGACAGAGTAATCGCTGTTTGCGTTGGGAGGTCTGGAAAAAATAATCATGTTCAGTTAAATGAGAAAACACGTTACTGATGAAACTAATGACAGTTTACCGTTTCCGTGCAAATCCAGGGTCACTACTAACGGCCCAAACACATAAAATCAAAGCAAATAAGCTTTTTTTTTTAATGTGAACCTGCCTGTTGGTGGCTTCAACGTGTTTTACCAACATTTTCTCTTCATTTTTTAGCAGCGATCGCCTCCATTTTCATTAAAAAAAATCAAATCTAATTTGCTTCATACTGCAAAAATCTGGGCAAATACTGAACTGATTTTTACACATATTGAAAGAAAAGAATTCAAGATTCACACTGTTCACTTTTTTTTTTTTACTTATTTCACATAATCTAAAACAAGATGCTTCATGTTTTGAGAACACACAGTTTTTTTTTCAGATGTTTCCTTGTCCTGTTAATCAAAAAATTCGAATAAATTTTGACTATTACTGACTATTACTATTATTAAAGAACTTCTTTTAATTGTTTGAATATGCACTGTCCATCTAAATGTCAAAATATGCAGTAAAGTTCCTTTTTAAAAAGTCTACATATGCACTAAAGTGTTTTTAAAAGTCTAAATGTGCAATAAAATGCTCTTTTAAATGTCCAAAAAGTGCACTTAAATGCTCTAAATTGTCCAAACGTGCACTAAAGTTCCCTCACACCAGATTCCACTGCGACCAATAAACATTACTAATGCAATTTTTTTAGTTTTTATATATTGTGAGCCAAAACTAAAATGCAACCGAACAACAGAAAATATCAATGATTCTGGGGAATTATTTCTTTCTCTGTGTGTTAAATCCACACATTTCAGTATAAACCACCATGAGTGGTCCACTTAGACAAAGCTGAGTTTTAATAATCTACAATTCATACATAAACTACATAAACTACCCTGTAGGCAGCTTCCTGTTCCCCCCCCCCGCTTGTATTAACGCATGCAGCCCGTACAACATGACGCCCTGACCCTTGTGTGTGTTCTCGCCCCCTGCAGTGCCACCAGGGGCCAGGCGGCGGCGCCGAAGGGGGGTCGCAAGCGCGAGGCCAGCCCCCCTCCTGCGGCGCGAACACGGGGCGGACAGAAATCGGAGGAGCCCCCCTCCAAGAGGGCCAAACGCTAAGAAACGCCGCACATCAGGGCTGTTTGTGCACATATCGCAGCTCTGGGCGGGTTTCCTGCGGCGGTTTGGGTCCTGGAAGCCGAGGATCTGTGCAGGAATCCCCCAGAACACCTACCGCGCTACGCCCGATGGTTTGGATCAGGCTGCCGTCATTCCTCCGTTTATTCAGTAAAAGCCCGTTGAACGCGAGCGCTCAGGGCCAATCAAAGGCCTAACGCCCCGAGATAAAGTCAGTCGGCTGAATCACACACCTGCACATAGGAACCGCTGTTTATTATCTATTATTCATTCTGTGAATGACATAAAGATGTTTTTTTATTTGCTTTTACACTGAACACTTGAGTGAGGGATTTTAGTTGCTGTCGCAGTGTTAGTCACTGACATGAAAAACCTGAGTCTATGAACTTCCTCATGACGTTGCTGCAGTAGTTTAACCAGAAAATGAACTGATTCGTGTTATTTTACAGCTTTAAAGGTACAAACTTCTCGTTGTAAAGACATTTGTGACATAAATGTAAAAATACTCAATGTTGCTTTGTTTTTTTGTTGTTTTTTTCAGGCAAGTATCAATTGTCATATCCATGTTTTTGCATCATTACAGTAAATACTGGAAGTGTAATTAGATTTTTTTATAACAATATCTTACTTCTAAATATAAAACATGAGTTTTTTTCTATCATTTGGAAGAAACAACGTGTGTTTCTTCTATATTTCAAACCTTGTCAATTGTTTCATGAATGTGAAAATACTCAATATTTTCTGCATATAGAACAATTTGAGCAGAGATTAAAATAATAAGTATGATTATTGTTCTTTTTTTATCACCAGCTGTGCAACATGCCTCTGAATGCTAAAGATGAAGTGGCACACAGGGCAGAACATACAGACTTTTTATTAATTCACCCTTATTATGTCCTCCTCCTTCCAAAATGAAAAATAGGAATTTTTCAAGATTTCAAGTATCAATCATCTTATTTGTTAATTTTGCATAATTTTAGTCAACGCCTAAACCTTAAAATGTTTTTTTCCATCACCAGCTGTGCAACTGCCCATTATTAATTAAGAACTTATTTTTTTTATAATAATGAAGCAGAATATGCTTCATTATTACATCTGTTACATCTCACCTGTTACATCTCACTCCTTTCAAAATGTAAAAATACAAAATTTTTCATTATTTAAAACAAGTCTCAATCATCATTTTTGTTAATTTTGCATAATTTGATTCAACTCTTAAAACCTTAGGATGATTTATTTTATGACCAGCTGTGCAAATGCTGAATGAAACAACCCGTGTTGTGTTTCATTATATTCCAAACCCTGTTTATAATAAAGATGAAGCAGAATACACCGATTTTTTTATCACTCCTTTCAAAATGTAAAAATACCAATATTTTCATTGTTTCATGCTAATCAGTTTCAATATTAATCATCATATTTGTATTTTTGCATAATTTTAGTCATTGATTTTTTTTCCATCACCAGCTGTGCAACTGCTGAAGGAAAAGAACCTTGTTTCATTATATTTTAGAACTTATCTATGATAAAGATGAAGCAGAATATGCAGATTTTTCTTAGATTCCACCTCTATTATGTCTCACTCCTTTCAAAATGTAAAAATACTATTTTTTCCATTGTTTCAGGCTAATCAGTGTTTATATGAATCATCATATTTGCATTTTTGCATGATTTTAGTCAAATGCTGAAGGAAACAACCCGTGTTGCTTCTATATTCCAAAACCTGTTTATGATAAAGATGAAGCAGAATACACAGATTTTTATTATAAATTCCACTCTATTAATTCTCACTCACTTCAAAATTTAAAAATCCCAATATTTTTATTGTTTCACACTAATCAGTTTCAATATCAATCATCATATTTGTATTTTTGCATAATTTAGAGTAAACCCCTAAACCTTAAAATTATTTTTTCCATCACCAGCTGTGCAAATGCTGAAGGAAACAGCATTATATTTAATTATATTTCAGAACTTATTTATGATAAAGATGAAGCAGAATCTACTGATTTTTTTTAATTCACTCCTTTCAAAATGTAAAAATACAACATTTTTTATTATTTAAAACAAGCCTCAATCATCATTTTTGTTAATTTTGCAGAATTTGAGTCAACCTATAAAACCTTAGGATGATTTATTTTATCACCATCTGTGCAAATACTGAAGGAAACAACCCGTGTTGTGTTTCATTAAATTACAAAACCTGTTAATGATAAAGATGAAACGGAATACAAAAAAATTTATTAATTCCACCTCTATTATTCTCACTTCCTTTATTAGGTAAAAATACTACTTTCCATTGTTTCAGGCTAATCAGTGTTTATATGAATCATCATATTTGCATTTTTGCATAATTTTAGTGAAATGCTGAAGGAAACAACCTGTGTTGCTTCTACATTCCAAAACCTGTTTATGATAAAGATGAAGCAGAATACTCAGATTTTTATTATAAATTCCACTCTATTTATTCTCACTCATTTCAAAATGTAAAAATACAAATATTTTCATTGTTTCATGCTAATTAGTTTTAATATTAATCATCATATTTGTATTTTTGCATAATTTTAGTCAATGTTTTTTCTGCCATCACCAGCTGTGCAACTGCTGAAGGAAACAGCATTATATTTAATTATATTTCATAACTTGTTTATGATAAAGATGAAGCAGAATATGCAGATTTGTATTAATTCCAGTCCTATTATATCTCACTTCTTTCAAAATGTAAAAATACTAATTTTTTCACTATTTTAAGCAGGTCTCAATCATCATTTTTGTTAATTTTGCATAATTTGAGTCAACTCTTAAAACCTTAGGATGATTTAATTTATCACCAGCTGTGCAAATGCTGAAGGAAACAACCCGTGTTGTGTTTCATTATATTTAAAAACGTATTTATGATAAAGATGAAGCAAAATCTACAGATTTGTATAAATTCCACTCTATTAATTCTCAGTCAATGATTTTTTCCCATCACCAGCTGTGCAACTGCTCAAGGACTCCTCCTTTCAAAATGTAAAAATACCAATATTTTCATTGTTTCATGCTAATCAGTTTTAATATTAATCATCATATTTGTATTTTTGCATAATTTTAGTCAATGTTTTTTCTTCCATCACCAGCTGTGCAACTGTTGAAAGAAACAGCATTATTTTTAATTATATTTCAGAACTTATCTATGATAAAGATGAAGCAGAATAAGCTGATTTTTCTTAGATTCCACCCCTATTATGTCTCACTCCTTTCAAAATGTAAAAATACCAATATTTTCATTGTTTCACGCCAATAAGTTTTAATATAAATCATCATATTTGCTTTTTTGCATAATTTTAGTCAACTGCTGAAGGAAACAACCTGTGTTGCTTCTACATTCCAAAACCTGTTTATGATAAAGATGAAGCAAAATACACAGATTTTTTTGTCACTCCTTTCAAAATGTAAAAATACCAATATTTTCATTGTGTCATGCTAATCAGTTTCAATATTAATCATCATATTTGTATTTTTGCATAATTTAGAGTAAACCCCGAAACCTTAAAATGATCTTTTTCCATCACCAGCTGTGCAAATGCTGAAGGAAACAACCCTTGTTCCTTTTACATCCAAAACCTGTTTATGATAAAGATGAAGCAGAATCTACAGATTTTTATTGATTCACTCCTTTCAACATGTAAAAATACAAAATTTTTCCGGCAAGTATGAGTCATTGTATTTGTTAATTTTAGTTTTTTTTTTCATGTGTTCATCAGCTGCAACTTCTTTAGAAAAGAACCCGTGTTCCATTATGTTCCACTATGTTCCAGTATGTTCCACTATGTTCTATTATGTTCCATTATGTTCGAGTATGTTCCACTATGTTCCACTATGTTCCAGTGCTTCTTTCTGACAAAGATGAAGCAGAAAACACAGATTTGTGTTAATTCACCCCTATTATGTCTCTAACGCTGTCTCCGGTTTCCTGAGGCGGATGTGCCGTCTGTAACGTGTAAATATCTGCGGACCTGAGGGCGGGGGGGACATTCCTGCCTGCTAATGGGGGATAAAACTGACAAACCGAGGATGAAATATCCCTCCGTCATTAACGCCTTAGGAGGCCTTATAATCGCTGCACCTGAACTTTACGGGAAGCCCAGAACAGCGTTTCTGACAGAGGCCGCTTCACAGGCTTTCCAGCCGTTCCTAAAAACGGATCCTCTAAAAAAGGTGTAACTCAGGTATTTCCTGCTGCTGGGATCCAAGTCTTAAAAATACTGAGCCGCGGCGCGTCTTAATTTAAAGGCCTGAGCCGGTCCCTGTAGCCCTGGCACAGGAACAGCTCTCCTTTTCAGACGCGTCGTTTTATTAGCGTTCGCATTGTCGTCCAAAACCATTTTTTCCAGTTTTGCCAGTATCAGCAGTTTTCAGACGCATTTCACTGATTTATAGGCCGTGGGTTTATGTGGGAGATTAAATTAAAAAAGCTAAAGAAAGCAGCAATATGAGATGATGATGATCAGCTAAATCTGGGTTTATTCCCTGGTTTTCTTCTACTTTGGGCTTATTTTACACACGTTGTAAGAAAATGAGTCAAGATTTTACGCTGTTCCCTTAATTTTATTTTACCGCATTTGACAGAAGCTAAAACGAGACGTTTTACACACACACAGGTTTTATTTTCCAGAGGTTTCCAGCTGTTCTGCCTTCATTAGAGGTTGTTTCCTTGTCATTTTATTTTAAAAATTACATAAATTCTGAGTTTTACAAATCATTTACATCATCCTGTCTCTACACTAGTGGTGTCAAACTAAACCAGTAAAAATAAACAGCTGGAATTTATCTTCCTTTTCATGTAAATTAACATGTTATGAATATTGTACAAAACAGGAGTTAAATTTTAACATTATGATCCAATTTATTTGATTCCATATAGAAAGAATTAAATATTAAGAAGTTAAATATATTGTTTTTTGCACAATAGGTCCAATATTGTGTGAAATATTTAATAAGATTAAAATAAGATTAAGACTTTAATCTTAAATTTTAATAATAATTCTCCATATTGACTACTTGTATTAAGTTAAATATATTTTCCTGATATTTCATTTTTTGTTTTCAGTGCAAATCATCGTTTTATTTCTTGAGATTCTCATTCTGTGAAGAACCAGGAACTGGGACTTTTTCTGTCCCTTTGGACCAGATCAGACCCGTTAGTGGTCCAGTTCTGGTCCCTGAGCCTCATGTTTGACCCCTGCTCTACACCAGCATGTGGTTTGTCCATTCTGGGCTCCTGTAGAAATATAACAGGCTAATTACATCAATTATGACAAGATTCTGTAAATTAATTTCCATTTGTGTCGCTGACAAAACGTTTTTAAATGACGAGTCTCATGTTTTAACAAAAAATAAACCCTGCCTTTTACATATGAAATATATTTAATTTCAGAGGGTTTAACAAGTGTTATTTCCTTGTGTGTCACTGTTGGTTGAAAAATAAACCAGGTTTGGCACCAAAGTATTTGTGATGTCACAAATCCAAACCCCTTATCACAAAAAAACCTTTAGCAGATAAATTAAATTATTTTTTTTTACTTAAAATTTGCTTGAAAATCAAAGTTTATCTTTTTACCAAATGAAACATTAAAATTAAACATAGTTTGGTAAAGAAAATGTTTAAATTAAATTAAATATTTTTAATATTTTTGACTCTATAAAAACTCCATGTTTTTTTTTTTTAATTAAAGGATAAAAACCTTTTTATCAAATGATAAATGAGGTAAAAAATAAAATAAAAAGTGGATTTGTAACATGCCACATGTATATTTTATATTCCTCTAAAAAAACTTGTTTTTGACATGAAGAAGATTTTTAATGTTAATAATCTAATTTCCTGCTCTGTATTGAAATTGGAGATTTAATCTTTTTTTTTTTAACAAATGCTAAATTAAGATTAAACACAGTTTAACACAAAATACCTTTTAAAAACGTGTATTTTAATTCTTTAAAAATGTTGAATTAATCACATTTTCCTGCTTTGTAGTAAAAAGTGAATTTAATCTTTTCACCAAATGATAAATCGAGGCTAAACATGTTTGGTAGAGAATATTTCTGAGTAAGTGTGTAACAGACTCGTTTGTATGTATCTCCGGTCTCTGACAGTGGGGGGGTTGTGGAGGTCGACCCCCCCACCAACACCAGCAGCTTCACAGCTCCTGACTTTCCGTCTTTAGGTCGGTGGAAGTGGAGTTTGTCCAGCAGCGCCGAGCTGTGGACGGGATGGAGGGGGGTCCCCGCGGCCCCCCCCCACTGGGAGTGGTCTGTTCCTATACTGGGAGATTTGGCTCTGAGCATAACGTCTCCCATTCACCGCCCCCCCACTGCACATAAAAGTTAACAGGTGTTTAACGTCACTAGTGTTTCATATAAGAGTCATGGAAATAGCCAGCGACAGGCGTGTGTGTGTGTGTGTGTGTGTGTGTGTGTGTGTGTGTGTGTGTTTGTGTGTGTGTGTGTGTGTGTGTGTGTTTGTGTGTGTGTGTGCGTGTGTGTGTGTGTGATGGGGGGGTTGACGGCTCACAGGCTTTAAGTTGTTGGAGAAACATTCAGCAGTTTGACTTCAGAACTGGATCCACTTTATCTGTAACTGCAGCGAATACTCCACATACGGACTTTACTGCAATCAGATACTTTACTGAAGAAAAGTAGAACTACTTAAGTAAAAAAAAAGTAGAAATACTTGAGAAAAAGTAGAAAAGCTATCGCCAAAAAATATCAGTTGCATGCAGAACGTCGGCTGATGAGTGAAATTTTCTTGACTCATTAAAAAAACAAGAGTGAACGACTGATTATTAATTATGACAAAATTCTACTTGTTACCCATGTACAAGCAGAAATACTGTTAACAATACTGTTGTTACTCATGTACAAGCAGAAACATTGTTAACAATACTGTTGTTACAAGAGTAAAAGTAGAAATACTGTTGTCAATACTGTTGTTACTCATGTAAAAGTAGAAATACTGTTGTTACTCATGTAAAAGTAGAAATACTGTTAACAAACTTGTTACTTCAGTAAAAGTGAAAACACTGTTGTTGCAAGAGTAAAACTAGAAATAGTATTGTTAACAAACTTGTTACTCTTGTACAAGCAGAAATACTGTTAACAATACTGTTGTTACTCATGTACAAGCAGAAAACTGTTAACAATACTGTTGTTACTTGAGTAAAAGTAGAAATACTGTTGTTACAAGAGTAAAAGTAGAAATACTGTTGTCAATACTGTTGTTACTCATGTAAAAGTAGAAATACTGTTGTTACTCATGTAAAAGTAGAAATACTGTTGTTACTCATGTAAAAGTAGAAATACTGTTGTTACTCATGTAAAAGTAGAAATACTGTTAACAAACTTGTTACTTCAGTAAAAGTGAAAACACTGTTGTCAATACTGTTGTTGCAAGAGTAAAACTAGAAATAGTATTGTTAAACTTGTTACTCTTGTACAAGCAGAAATACTGTTAACAATACTGTTGTTACTTGAGTAAAAGTAGAAATACTGTTGTCAATACTGTTGTTACTCATGTAAAAGTAGAAATACTGTTAACAAACTTCAGTAAAAGTGAAAACACTGTTGTCAATACTGTTGTTGCAAGAGTAAAACTAGAAATAGTATTGTTAACAAACTTGTTACTTCAGTAAAAGTAGAAATACTGTCGTTAATACTGTTTTTAACTTATGTAAAAGTAGAAATACTGTCGTTAATACTGTTGTTACAAGAGTAAAAGTAGAAAAACAACTAACTTGTTACTCCAGTAAAAGAAGAAATACTGTCGTTAATACTCAGTAAAAGTAGAATTATTGTTGTCAATACTGTTTTTAAAAAGTAAAATTATGAATACTTAGTTGTTAATACTTAATAAATAGAAAAAAAAATACAAGTACAGAAGTGTCATCAGCAAAAGTAAAAGTCTGTTGTTATATGAATACAATAAAATTATTTTAGGTAAAATCAGCCAATAATTTTACTATGAAATTATTACTAAACTATTACTAGTTTTTAATCACTAAATACAAGTAAAAGAATTTTGTTTTTTGAATGTTGAATACTTGGAATAGATTATTAGTAAAAAGTACATCTTAATACTTCAATCACTTGCAAAGTCAATTAAACAAATTAAACTAACAAAAGAATATTCAAGATAAATTATTAATGTAAAATAAATTCTTAATCTGAAAGGTAACTAAAGCTGACAGACATACAGTACATCGTTACACATAAATACTACTTAGTAAGTATTTACAGGTTTTATAGTAGTTATAACAGATGTGAGTTGAGGTGAAACAGTAAATCTGAGTAAAACGTGGCAGCACAGAACCACAGTATTACTCACTGTACCTGTTTTTAAGGTAAAGTATATTTTTATTCTCCGTGTGTCGCGCTGTCATCACGTCCCGTGGAAACGTCAGGATGACGGATCGACTCCGGGTCACAAACCTTTTGTGTTTTGTTCCTTTGTGCTTTTGTGTTTGGTTCATTAACGCGACTCATTACACCGCCCTGCTGCTGTAAACACACACAGGACGATTAAATATGTATAAAACGGCATCAATCATCGGGCAGGGCCCACGAAAAAAACACGATCAGATGTCACAAATCTATGATTCATCTGCAGCAGGTGTCAGGAGTAAAGTTTCACTCTGAAAAATGCTGGAAGTGGAAATTAATATATCGAACTTTAAATATAAATGAGCAGCCTTTACTGCAAATTAAAAGAGGTTTCTACCTGAATACTTTAGCTGTGTCAGTGTAAGAGTTTAATTTCTACATCTAATTAAAACATTTAGGTAATTTTCTGTATTTTAACCTTCAATAAATTCATTATTCAGACAATGCATTAATCCAAATATTTTACTTGTTTTTAATTCACTTTTAATTAAGTTAAATTAGCTTGTTTTAATGAAGGGCAGTGTTTTTTTATTATAATGAATTAAAATCTATTGAATACGTAGTATATTTTACAAAAAATTACAGTAGTTGAAGTTTACACTGTGAATACAACTGAAATCCCAGCGTTTAATTGATTTTTACTGTACAATTACATACAATTGCATATAGGACAATTTATTTTATGGTGTGGAGAATCTATGAAATAAACCAGATAAGAACATAGAACATGGAGGGTTTAGTGTGTGAGCTGTTTTATAAATATATATTAACTCATAGCTGGAAAAAAATCCTCAACAAATGCACTAATTACTCAAATTTTTCTAGTTTTAAACCTGATTTATCTGCTGATATTAGTTCAGTGAAGTTTCTATATGTATTTAAAAATAAAAAGCAGCTTGAATATTATAATACTATATGTAATATTTATTATGTAATCCTGTATTAGTCAGACTGTAGAAAATGTTTGTTGAAATGTGCAGCGCTTAAAGTTTTATGTTTTTAAAGATAAATTCTTCTATTAGACCAAACTCTTAATACCTGGAGACACATTTAATTATAATTAAAGTTCATCAATAGTGATTATTGATAGTCTATAGCTGATATTATCATCAATAGTGATTATTGATAGTCTATAGCTGATATTATCAATAATAGTGATTATTGATAGTCTATAGCTGATATTATCATCAATAGTGATTATTGATAGTCTATAGCTGATATTATCAATAATAGTGATTATTGATAGTCTATAGCTGATATTATCATCAATAGTGATTATTGATAGTCTATAGCTGATATTATCAATAATAGTGATTATTGATAGTCTATAGCTGATGTTATCATCAATAGTGATTATTGATAGTCTATAGCTGATATCATCAATAATAGTGATTATTGATAGTCTATAGCTGATATTATCATCAATAGTGATTATTGATAGTCTATAGCCGATATCATCATCAATAGTGATTATTGATAGTCTATAGCTGATATTATCATCAATAGTGATTATTGATAGTCTATAGCCGATATTATCATCAATAGTGATTATTGATAGTCTATAGCTGATATTATCATCAATAGTGATTATTGATAGTCTATAGCTGATATCATCAATAATGTTGAAGTATTTTCCACCTTGACCTCCTGACCTCTATAAATCTGAGTCTTCACCATAAACTGGACAGAACATTCAGTGATGGACAAACACGTAGTTGATTTGTATTTTTTTGTGACGTTTCTTCGTACTAAGATGAACTGCAGATCGTCTCCACCTGTCATCCAGGTAAATTATGAGCAGAAGCACTTTGCGACGTCCACTTCGCCGCCTGAAAAAAGCGAAAGGCCCCGTAATGTCTGAAGAATTTCTAAATGGTCCTTGAAGTGTTCATAACTGCGTCTGTGTTTTACGTGTGACGTGCAGTGAAAGGCCGCGGCGGCTTTTTGAAGGACGTCTTTATTTGGGCAGAAAGCGCTTTCATGATGCGGCTGACTGCTCTGCGTTATCTGCTGCGAGCCAGCGACGACGGAAGCTCGTCTGTCAGAAATAAAAAGATGAATCACTCCTGCACCGTCCTGCACACATTAATCACACTGATGCTCACTGCTGACTCCTCGCTGTAAAACACTGTGAAATCTGCAGCTATTTGCTTTGAGTTACTCTATTTTAATACAGTTAAACACAAGTGAAATCACAGTATTTTACAGTAAAGACACACCACTATAAACAGAAGTACAGTACTTATACTGTAAAGAACTAACTGCTAGTTAAGTTACCATAAATTTTAGGGCAACAATTTATAAAACTCTGCTGTGAAATCTGCAGTCACTTACTGTGGAAAACGATTATTACAGTGGATTTATGTATATTTTACAATATATTACAGTAGTTGAAGTTTACACTGTAAATACAACTGAAATCAAAGGAGTTTGATTGATTTTTACTGTTCAATTACATATAGTGCAATTTATTTTAAAGTGTACAGTAAAAATGTACAGTATTTCTACTGCAAAAACATAATTATCATAACTTTTTGGATAATTGCTCCACATTACTGTAAATTTTAAGGTTCGTAAGTCTGCGGTTATTTAGTTAAACACAGTAACTTTAATTTTGTAATGATTACAGTACTTCTACTGTTAAGAAAAAATCACAGTATTTTCTGGATAATTGCTGCCAGTAACTGTAAATTTTAAGGCTTGTAAACTTTGCTGTAAAATCTGCAGTTATTTACTGTATTAAACACAGTACAATTACTAGTAACAATCAGTAGAGTTGTTTACTGTATAATTTACAATAAATCACAGTAGTTGAAGTTGAAAAAACACAGAAGCCAAAGAGTTATTGCATTATAATCAAAGGCACCATGACATTAACAAAGTTACAGTACTTCTACTGTAAAATACCTCCAGTACATGTCTGAGTATCTGCTGCCAGCTGATTTTTGTAGTTTTACAGCTGATTTGTGTAGTTTTACAGCTGATTTGTGTCATTTTACAGCCGATTTGTGTAGTTGTACAGCTGATTTGTGTAGTTTTACAGCTGATTTGTGCAGTTTTACAGCTGATTTGTGTAATTTTACGGCTGATTTGTGTAGTTTTACAGCTGATTTGTGTAGTTTTTACAGCTGATTTGTGTAGTTTTACAGCCGATTTGTGCAGTTTTACAGCCGATTTGTGTCATTTTACAGCCGATTTGTGCAGTTTTACAGTTGATTTGTGTAGTTTTACAGCTGATTTGTGTAATTTTACGGCTGATTTGTGTAGTTTTACAGCTGATTTGTGTAGTTTTTACAGCTGATTTGTGTAGTTTTACAGCCGATTTGTGCAGTTTTACAGCTGATTTGTGTAATTTTACGGCTGATTTGTGTAGTTTTACAGCTGATTTGTGTAGTTTTACAGCTGATTTGTGCGGTTTTACAGCTGATTTGTGTAGTTTTACAGCTGATTTGTGTAGTTTTACAGCTGATTTGTGCGGTTTTACAGCTGATTTGTGTAGTTTTACAGCCGATTTGTGCAGTTTTTACAGCTGATTTGTGTAGTTTTACAGCCGATTTGTGCAGTTTTTACATCTGATTTGTGTAATTTTACATCTGATTTGTGTAGTTTTACAGCCGATTTCTGTCGTTTTACAGCCGATTTGTGTAGATTTACAGCTGATTTGTGTAGTTTTACAGCTGATTTGTGCAGTTTTACAGCTGATTTGTGTAGTTTTACAGCTGATTTTTATAGTTTTACAGCTTATTTGTGTAGTTTCACAGCTGATTTGTGTCATTTTACAGCTGATTTGCGTAGTTTTACAGCCGATTTGTGCAGTTTTACATCTGATTTGTGTAATTTTACATCTGATTTGTGTAATTTTACATCTGATTTGTGTAGTTTTACAGCCGATTTCTGTCGTTTTACAGCCGATTTGTGTAGATTTACAGCTGATTTGTGTAGTTTTACAGCCGATTTGTGCAGTTTTACAGCTGATTTATGTAGTTTCACAGCTGATTTGTGTCGTTTTACAGCTGATTTGTGTCGTTTTACAGCTGATTTGTGTCGTTTTACAGCTGATTTGTGTCGTTTTACAGCTGATTTGTGTACTTTCACACCTGATTGTGCAGTTTTACAGACGATTTGTGTAGTTTTACAGCTGATTTGTAGAGTTTCACAGCTGATTTGTGCAGTTTTACAGCCGATTTGTGTAGTTTTACAGCTGATTTGTGTTGTTTTACAGCTGATTTGTTTAGTTTTACAGCTGATTTGTTTAGTTTCACAGCTGATTTGTGTAGTTTTACAGCCGATTTGTGTAGTTTTACAGCTGATTTGTGTTGTTTTACAGCTGATTTGTTTAGTTTTACAGCTGATTTGTTTAGTTTCACAGCTGATTTGTGCAGTTTTACAGCCGATTTGTGTAGTTTTACAGCCAATTTGTGTAGTTTTACAGCTGATTTGTGTAGTTTTACAGCCGATTTGTGTAGTTTTACAGCCAATTTGTGTAGTTTTACAGCTGATTTGTGTAGTTTTACAGCTGATTTGTGTAGTTTTACAGCCGATTTGTGTAGTTTTACAGCTGATTTGTGTTGTTTTACAGCTGATTTGTTTAGTTTTACAGCTGATTTGTTTAGTTTCACAGCTGATTTGTGCAGTTTTACAGCCGATTTGTGTAGTTTTACAGCCAATTTGTGTAGTTTTACAGCCAATTTGTGTAGTTTTACAGCCGATTTGTGTAGTTTTACAGCCGATTTGTGTAGTTTTACAGCTGATTTGTGTAGTTTTACAGCCGATTTGTGTAGTTTTACAGCTGATTTGTGTAGTTTTACCGCTGATTTGTGTAGTTTTACAGCCAATTTGTGTAGTTTTACAGCCAATTTGTGTAGTTTTACAGCCGATTTGTGTAGTTTTACAGCTGATTTGTGTAGTTTTACAGCCGATTTGTGTAGTTTTACAGCTGATTTGTGTAGTTTTACCGCTGATTTGTGTAGTTTTACAGTGCAGCGGTGCAGACGTTGAGCAGCTTCCAGCAGAACTCTGCTCGTCTCTTGCTTCCATTTACTGTATTAAGTGTTCTGTCCCGGGGGCTCTTCCATTTAGTGCTCCATCGCATGCGAGGATAATTTCTCTTTGGGAAAGGGAAAGCAGTTTTTGGAGGGTTCAACAGTAACTTAGGCGACTAAAAGCCTCCTTAAAGCTGGCGGGGGCCCCGTCCCCCCCCACTCTGCAGTGTTGAGGCTGATTAAGGCTGCTATCACGGCCCAGCCCTGTTCACTCAGACATTCCTGGGGACGGTTTTCGGGGGGAGCATTATTGTAAATGAGTCTTGGCAGTGCCCTCTTATGTGTTGCTCCATCTGAACACAATTTGGCAGCTATTCTCACTTAAGAAGAGGAGGAGGAGGAGGAGGAGGAGGGCGGGTAACGCATGCCGTAGAGCCTCCTTCTTCATACCAGCAAATAAAAAAAATATAATTCAAGACCTGTTATACACATATGCCCCAGAGAGGAGGAGAAACAGATACGTAACCATGGCAACTGGCGTGTTGCAGCATCAGTGAAACCAAACATCCAGATGTGTCCAGTGGTTGTGTATCACTGCATTTACTCATGTTACTGAGTAAATATTAAATTTAACAGATCAATATGACTGAAGCTGGTTTGGTTTGTGTTCAACATGTTTTTTTACATTTTAAATCAGAACTGAGGTTTTTTAGTTATTGAGACTATTTCTCTTTGTCCAATAATCATAAACTGAAGCAGATTTGTTCACTCACATGTTAAGAGATTAAAAGTAGAAAAATATCCTTTAAGGGACATTTAGAGAAAAATGAGATTAATTAGTGATTGGAGAGAATCTCAATCTGAAGATGATGTTATCAATAATAGTGATTATTGATAGTCTATAGCTGATATTATCATCAATAGTGATTATTGATAGTCTATAGCTGATATTATCATCAATAGTGATTATTGATAGTCTATAGCTGATATTATCATCAATAGTGATTATTGATAGTCTATAGCTGATATCATCATCAATAGTGATTATTGATAGTCTATAGCTGATGTTATCAATAATAGTGATTATTGATAATCTATAGCTGATATTATCAATAATAGTGATTATTGATAGTCTATAGCTGATATTATCATCAATAGTGATTATTGATAGTCTATAGCTGATATTATCAATAATAGTGATTATTGATAGTCTATAGCTGATATTATCAATAATAGTGATTATTGATAGTCTATAACTGATATTATCATCAATAGTGATTATTGAGGGCGACACGGTGGAGCAGTGGGTAGCACTGCTGCCTCACAGCAAGAAGGTCGCAGGTTCAAGACCGCCTTGGGGCCTGGGTCTGGGACCTTTCTGTGTGGAGTTTGCATGTTCTCCCCGTGTCTGCGTGGGTTTTCACCGGGTACTCCGGCTTCCTCCCACAATACAAAACATGCTCAGGTTAATTGGCAAATCTAAATTGCCCATAGGTGTGAGTGTGTGTGTGAATGGTGTGTGAATGGTGTGTGTGCCCCACGATTGGCTGGCGACCATCTGGGGTGTATCCCTGCCTCTCGCCATAAAATGCGCTGGGATAGGCTCCAGCAGACCCCTGCGACCCCGAAAGGGAATAAGCGGGATAGACAATGGATGGATGGATGGATAGTGATTATTGATAGTCTATAGCTGATATTATCATCAATAGTGATTATTGATAGTCTATAGCTGATATTATCAATAATAGTGATTATTGATAGTCTATAGCTGATATTATCATCAATAGTGATTATTGATAGTCTATAGCTGATATTATCATCAATAGTGATTATTGATAGTCTATAGCTGATATTATCAATAATAGTGATTATTGATAATCTATAGCTGATATTATCAATAATAGGGATTATTGATAGTCTATAGCTGATATTATCAATAATAATGATTATTGATAGTCTATAGCTGATATTATCATCAATAGTGATTATTGATAGTCTATAGCTGATATTATCAATAATAGTGATTATGCTATCACCTATTTTTATGTTCCAGGTGGATTAAATATTTAAAGTTTATCATTTTTTTTGATTACCTCATTTAACATATTGGTAATAAAGTACATTCATAGACCTGGTGATGCCTCTTAAATCTGTATTTTATCTTTTAGATCTTTTTCATCTTATCAAACATAATTTCTCTCTGACTCCTGTAACTTCTTGATTTTGTTCTCAAATCGCACCAATTTTTTTTCCAGTTCTCAGATTTGTCTGACGCTGAGTTCTTCACCTTAAACTGAAACGAGGCCACAGGGAGGCAGAGAGGAACATGATGAGAATCAGTGTTAGCTCTGCTGTTACAGTAGTTTCTCCACTGGGAGGTGGAGCCGCTGGTTCCAGCACCAGAGCAGACAAACAGTCTGAGACGTTCACACAGGAAGACCAGCACACCTTTTCCCGGCAGAGCCATTCTGAGGAGAGCGTCTCATCTTTCAGCTTCACCTTCTTTTTTATTGTTTCTTCCTGTCCAGCAGGTTCAGTTTCCACCAGCAGAGGGCGCTGTCCACAGCAGCACACCAGCCTCACACAGAGGTGGCTGCTCCACAATTCAACTATTATCAAGAAACTTTTACTTTATTCTTTATTTTACATCAAATCTTCTCACTGCGTCATCTTTTCACCTGCTGCTCTGCATTAATGAACATTTCCCTCTTTTATTTTCTGATATTCTCTCAGATAATAAAATGAGTTTAGTCACATGATCAACAGATTATTAATAATCCCTCAATTGTTATTTAAGTATTATATATATATAATGTGTCTATAGTGTTATATTTATATATATAAGGTGGTAGACTGTAGATATATATATATTTTATATATAAAATGACATTTTTTTCCAAATGGGATTTTTCTTATAATCAATGATTATAAGATTAGAAATATGAGTTTTGCAGCAGTAAAATGACCATTTCCTACTTTTCTAAATCCTCTGACTAATAACAATACCATCAGTAACTACATGTAATGATATAATTAGTATTATAATAATGCACCATTTACATTTTAAATCTCCCTTCAGTGAAGGAGAGAATAAAATCACACAAAATATGTGAAATGTTCTAAATTGACTATTATATGAGATGGTAATTATTACAAGAATCACATTCTGTTTTTACGTTAGTTCCTCACAGCTTGTGTAATGAGTTGCAGCCATGTTTTCCTTCTTTTCTTTTATTTCGCTCTAACCACTGAATGAGGACACGTTCCTCTTCCTCCCAGTGTGGCTCCCCAAACACGGAGGACCCTGCAGCTCTGCTCCTCAGCGCTCACACCACCACACACACTCATGCACGAGTTTTATTTATTTTACATTTTCCCAGAAAAAAAAACCCTGCAGGGGTCAGTCTGGCTGCTGACGCAAGAAGAACTCAGAGGCAGGTACGAGCTGACACACCTGGACTTTAATAAACAGCTTTAAATTATAATTGAAGCTGAACCACACATCCAGATGTGTCCAGTGGTTGTGTATCACTGCGTTTACTCATGTTACTGAGTAAATGTTAAATTTAACACATCAATACGACACTCATCACTTTTCTCTACACACACACCCTGCACCTTCAGTCTGCATTAGCTGTGTATGTGTACATGTGTGTATGTGCATGTATGTATATATATATGCTTTGCTTATGCATAGTTTTTTCTTGCTATTTATTAGTATTTTTTCTCCATTCTATGTCCATAATGTATACTGTGTATGCAGATCAACAAATTCTATGAATTTTGTACATAGTGTTGTGTATTTTTATTTTTTATTGCTTTTATCTTCAGCTTTATTTTCTTTCTCTTTACTCTGTACGCTGCAGTAACACACAAATTTCCCCATTGTGGGATCAATAAAGTTTTATCTTATCTAATGACTGAAGCTGTTTTTTTACTTTTTAAATCAGAACTTTTTTAGTTATTGAGTCTATATCTCATTGTTCAATAATCATAAACTGAAGCAGATTTGTTCACTCACATGTTAAGAGATTAAAAAGTAGAAAAATATCCTTTAAGGGACATTTAGAACAGAGAAAGATGAGATTATTTAGTGATTGGAGAGAATCTCAATCTGAAGATGATGTTATACACCAACCACTCAGCTCTCTAAGTCTGTTTTTCAGTTTTCCTGCTGTAAATGATGATAAATCTGGAATATCTCTACAAACACAAAGATTATTGGACTTATGTTGATGTTATAGAACAAATATTTGCAAAACATCCCTTTAAAGGACATTTAGAACAGATAAAATGTGATTAATTGGCAAGTAGCTGAACGTAAAGTCAACAATTCAACATGTTTAATGAGTAGTAGAAGCAGTTAAAATGTGTAAAATGTCCCTTTAAGGTGCATTTAGCACAGATAATAACGTGATTTATTTGCAGCCTGGTGTTTACTGATATAATACATGTGACCACAAAGAATTTAACAGCAGAACTTCTCCTCTGTGCACAGACACACACACACACACACACACACACACACACACACACACACACACAGCTATAACGTTATTAAAATATCTATAAAATAAGGTGTTTACACAAGTGAAGCATCTCAAATCTCTGCATTTCAGTTTCCTCTGTTTCTATCTAGTGGAGGTTTGGTTTTCAGCTTTAAACAATGGAGACGAGATGTGTGTGTGTGTGTGTGTGTGTGTGTGTGTGTGTGTGAAAATATCCAGACGTGTCAGTGGCTTTTCTGTCCTCCAGGTCCTGAATCAATGTTCTCACCAACCTTTACTTGACTTTCTCACAGCATCGCGGCGTAAATGGTGTCCTTACACACACACACACACACACACACACACACACACACACACACACACTCACACACACACACGCACACACACACACACACACACACACTCACACACACACACGCACACACACACACACACAGACACACACACACACACACACACACACACACCAAACCTGAGGCCTTTTACTTTCCCTGTAAACTCAGAAACGTCCAAAGCTGGAGAAGAAACTCATGGCTCCACTTCTGTATCATTTATAATTATCTTCTACTTGAACTTGAGTTTTTCACGTGAAGCTGCTTCATTATGTGTAAATATTCTGCTTCTGCTTAATTATCAACAGCTTCACCTGAAGGTTTAACACAAATAATAGATTTTCCTCTTAAAGAATGGGTCTAACATTCCTGCACAGAGTGCTGCATAAACTCATGTAAAATAGAATCTTATAGATATGATGCACACTGAGGCTGTCAGATAGAAACCTGATGATTCTGACTTTATCCAGCTGTGGTTATTAAAGTGTTGATGCTGCTGCTTGGTTTTCCTGCAGCCACTAGATGGAACAGAGGACACGCAGCAGGATGAGGCCTGTTGGTGGTGGATGGGAAAGAGTGTGTCCACAAAACACACGTTATTATGAGCCACTTTCTCAGCTTGTCTCAGCTCCAAAAATAAAAATAAGCTGCGAAGAAAAGGAGCCAAATAATTAATAAAAAACAAAAGACAGTTCTTGTTTATTTTATTCCATAGAATAAGAATAAACAGATATTGTTTTACCCGGAAAATGAATTTAAAGAAGCGAACGTGGTGGAATAAATTATCATAATTAAATTTAGTGTTTTTCTAATAACATTTTTAGTGTAATTATTTAATTCACATAACTTATTGCAGCATATTTGTGTTTAGAGAAGTTAAATGGATGGAGACATAAAGTCACAAAGATCAAAATGTAAAGATTCAACTATAACAATGCTTTAATAAATGTTTATTTTAGGAAATAACAAATTTAACCTCAGGCCTCGATAATATTAATTATAAGATGGGTGAATAGAATAAAACCTGGATCTTGGTTTGTTGGAGCTGAAGCAGCAGATTCTGTTTTTTTAATCCGCTTAAAAGACGCAAAAAACAGTTTGAGTCCAGATGAGAAAATGAGAAATCCGAGAATAAAACGACGCGTAAAGATCCTGTCACAGTGGCTCACTACAGGAAGATCAGGTGTTGATCCTCCACATTTAACAGATCCACCAGCTCCTCACGCGTTTCTGTCTGCGGCTAAACGCGTCATGACGCACCTGAAGGGTTAAAGCCTAAAAACTAACGTTGTCCTGATGCTGCGTTCAGGTCAAGCAGAGAAATGGGAGACGGGAGGTTTCTGGTTTTTTAAGCAGTGGTGTAGCTCCTGGAGTTTTACGCACAGAAGCGTCGTTGCGTGACTGGACACTTCCGGTCAGCGCGAGGTCAGAAACGTCTGCGCTTTAATGAGAAGGAGAAACTTTAGAAAAGAGACAAATGAGCGAGTTTGACTTTTAGAAGCAGAGGATGAGGAGCTGCTGCTGCACTGGAGGAACGTGGATTCGCCTCCTGTGAAGGAAAAAAACTTTTCCTCATCCTCCAACTTTTTCCCACCCCGGTGAAAGCGGCGTGACGTCGTTTACAGTCGCCAATCAAGACTCGGGTTCCCTGCTCCCTCGGCCAATGGGAGGCGCCGGGCGCCGCCTGTCAGTCACAGGTGAGGGTGGAGGGGGAAAAGTTGGGTGAAAAGCGCCGGAGCCGCGCTGATGGCAGAGCTGCGCGCAGCAGCAGCATCGCGTCGTTTCCACGGTTCTCCCGCGGGATGAGAGGACGCAGCGGCCGCAGCCGGAGCCACGGGAGGGAGTAGGCGTGCGGGGAAGAGACTCTGCTCCAAATTACGCAACGTGAAGACCGAGCACAGAAAATAACAAAAAACAACAAAACGCAGCGTTCCTGAAAATGGCCGTCCGTGGCAACGCGCTGATGCCGTTCTCCATCCAGGCCATCCTCAACAAGAAGGACGACAGCCGCCACATCCCCGCCCTGGACGTGTGCCTCTCCAAGGCCGCGTGCTGGAAGATCTTCGGGGACATGAACGGCGGCTCCGGCCGCGGAGAGCCGCCGGAGCCGAAGAGCTACGACTCCGACTCGGGACTCAGCGACGACACCGACGGGAAAACCGCGGCCGCGTGCAAAGCGGAGAAGGACGGAGACGCCGCGTCCGACGCGCCGGAGGAGAGTCTGCAGGACGAGACGGACCACGAGTCCGCGGCGGCGGAAAACGCCAAGAGCGACAGCGAGCCGCAGCACGCCACAGGTAAGAAACCGGTGGAACTTTTTAAAAAGTGCAGGTCTGAGAAGAAGAGCCCGGAGCTTTTTATAGCAGCAGCGTTTCTGCAGCAGATCAGCCTGTTCGTGTATTTCAGTTTGACTTTTACGCACGAATTTTCCCGTTTTTACGCACGAGCGTGAACGGCCGCGTCGACCTGTGGCGGCGGCGACGCTGATGTTTAGGAGCGTGTGTGTGAGTTTTGTAGCTGATAAATGCTGCAGTAGCAAAATTAAACCGTGAACCGGAGTCACAGACAACCGGAGCCAGTAGTAAATACGGCGTGTGTGTGTGTGTGTGTGTGTGTGTGTGGGACTCAGCACATTTTCCACTTTAATTTAAAAGCTGCAGCGTCCACTTCTTTATCTTCTTCTTCTCACAATGTGAGAAAAGCAGGAGAATTAAATTAAAGCCCTTCTCGTTCTGCTTTTTTAAATGAGCGTCTTTTCCTGGTTTGTTGCATCCAAACACACACACACACACAGCTCACCTGCACGGTGCCCCTGTGTCCCCCCCCAGACTCCTGCGCCCTGGACGAGCAGAGCCTGGAGCCGCCCAAGCAGCGGAAGAAGCGCTCGCGCGCCGCCTTCTCGCACGCGCAGGTCTTCGAGCTGGAGCGGCGCTTCAACCACCAGCGGTACCTGTCGGGGCCGGAGCGCGCGGACCTGGCGGCCTCGCTGAAGCTCACAGAGACGCAGGTGAAGATCTGGTTCCAGAACCGCCGCTACAAGACGAAGCGGCGCCAGATGGCCGCGGACCTGATGGCGTCGACGCCCGCGGCCAAGAAGGTGGCGGTGAAGGTGCTGGTGCGGGACGACCAGCGGCAGTACGGCCCGGGGGAGGTGCTGCGGCCCCCGCTGCTGGCGCTGCAGCCGTCCTACTACTACCCGTACGCGTACTGCCTCCCCGCGTGGACGCTCTCCGCGTGTGCGGGGAACCAGTGACCCCCCCCCCCCCCACCCCCACCGACTGTATTTATTCTTTTTGTTTTTTATCGTCCCGCTCCCAGGAAGCAGCTTTTTTATGACTTTATGACGGAGCAGAGCTTCCTGAACTCGCTTGTTTCCTCCAGAGGATCCTGATGGAAGATAAAGCAAAAAAAACTCTGTGACTGAGTAAAACTGGTGAAAGCGGCGCGTCCTGGTCCTGCAGGACCCGCGGATCCACATCAGACCTGATCAGACTCAAACCCTTGTGTTTCATTCTGTGCCTTCCTACCTCTGCAGTGATTGGAAATAGGCTTATTCCATTAGAACGTGTCTCTGTTACAGGTTTGTGTGTTTTTTTCTTCTTGCTGTGTTTGTAAAGGTAAGATATTGATATTTCAGCACTTTCCAGCATCTACGTGACATTATCCAGACGTAGACTCATCATGTGTGTGTGGACATGTGGCAGAGTTCACACACATGTGTGTGTGGACATGTGGCAGAGTTCAGCTCTTTTCGGCCTGAACGTGATCGAGGCCAAACACAGCGACTCCTGCTGAAAATGTACATGACGTGTTCTTTGTGTTAAATGACTGTTTAGACCGAAAAAAACATTAAAACATATCAGGCATTACCTTCATCTGGATGCAGCTTCATTTCAGACTTTTATCACAGCGGGTTTTAATCTGAGCAACGACGCAAAGCGGCTGGAATTTAATTATTATAATTATAACAGTGACGGCAAAAGGAGATTTAAACAAATACACTTTTTATTTGACATATCAAGCACTTAAATTTAATTAAAACGCATTTTAATAATTAGTTATTGCTATTAACATACATTTAATCGCAGTAATCAACTTTTAATAATTAAAAAATGCAAACATCTTTATTAATAACTCACCTGTCATGTTATAGTTGGTTTAGGAGCATAAACCAAATAAAACAGGAGCATTACTTTATTGTAGTGAGACTTCCTTATTTGTGCTTTTCCATCCGGGCCACTGTCACACACACACACACACACACACACACCTGTCAGCCGATGATGAATCGCTGTGCGCTGCAGCTCAGGGCGAACTGACAGCTCCCTTAAAGGCTGCGTGTCAACACGGCGAGAGGAGGATTCCAGGGTTAAGGAGGCTCATGTCACTGCGCCTAAATTTAAGGTCAAGGAGGGGTGGAAACAAAAAAAAAAAAAACGATCCGCATTCTGGGCTGATGGCGGATACACAACAATGAAAACGCTTTTTCCCACAGGAACATTCTTCAAGCTCTTCCGCGTTTTTTTATTATCATTGGAGCGGACGTCCTACGGGAGTTGTGTTATTCTGTATCCAGTAAAAGCCTGAGTGTTAAGTCGGGTTAAGCAGGCAGCGCCAGCCCCATAAAACACCTCCATCGCTCCCCGGCTGCTGCAGGCACGTCTCCCCCTGTCAGCTGCAATAAGACTGATGCACATGAGGCAAAAAATGAAGATAACGGAGCATGATTTAATATTCGGATACTAGACACACATCAGAGGTGGAGCAGCAGGAGAAATCTCTGCCCGCTGCGCGCAATCACTGCGCTTTTACGCACGTGAATGATTTACGCGCTTTTTACGCGCGCATCCGCCCCGACAGCAGGGCATCTGTGCCCTTCTGGTGGATCAGTGCTCCATCTTTTTTAACCCTATACGGTAAAGAACAGTCCCCCTACCCACAATCGGCGCCTATATGTCCTAAATCTGATCTCCTTGATGCAGGTATGAGCCACCCGAGGCCCTGCGCCGCGCGGCGGATGCTCCTCATTGGCTGCGCTGAGGGGGGTGAAGGACTGAGATGGATACTGAGGAGTGGACCGTCCCACATAACTTCCTTTCATACCTGCATGTTGGAGATATCTGATATAGAGGGACATATCGCGGATTTTTTTTTTTTTTTGCTCCTTTCAACCTGTGATGGTTGAAACGCAAACACCCACATCGGTGTGAACATTAGCCCCATTCCAGCAACTCCCCGTTATTCCCTTTAATGCGTGGTCAATCTATTTATTATAGAGCTTAAAATGCTGTAAAAATAAAATAGAAAAAAATTATTATTAATATTATTTGTATTCATTGTATGAATGACGCGCACTCTTACGCACGCGTCCGTGGATCATTACGCACAGATAATCTGTTTATTTCTACAAAAATCCATTACAAAATAAAAATTAAAATGATTTTCAGGTTAATTTGGTATAAAAAAATCACATTTTACCAAAGATAATTTCAACCCGTTCGAGTTTAATTCAGTAATAATTCGATTTTCTTCTTGTTCCCGTGGAAATGTGGCTCCAGTTGTTCCATCTTCTCGCTGCTGCGGGTCAAGGACAATTCAGCCGTTTGCTCTTGACTCGTGTTCACAGCTGTAATTATATTCATTTGGACTCCAGGTGTTGTTCTGTATCAGGTGACAGCAGAAAATTGTCGTTTAATAGACATTATTTGACACATTACACAGGAAAACTGAGGCTCATATTAGGGTCGATTCAACAGGAATTTAAAGGTAATTTAGAATTTTCTGCTGCAGGTGATTATGAGCCGCGTGCTGCCGTTTGGTGGAGTTCTCCTGTTCCAAGTGTCTTTAAATAATAACAAGTGATAATTCACGTTAAACAAACAGCGTTTGGTTGGTTTTTAACTCGCTCAACAAGCTCTTCATTTACTTTACTAATGAAAACACACAGAAAGATTTGTTTTTTATTAGTAGTGTTATTTCTAATCTTCCTAATATTCTAAACTCACATTTATAATAAATGGCTGGAGACGCCTCCACTTTCACTTGTTCAGGTTTTGATGAATTGACGCAGCTGAATTTACTTTATTTCATTTTAATTTGATTAAATTTAGAGAAGAAAGACAAAAATCTAATTATCTGACAGGAACGATGTAAAAGCAGAGCGTTGATCCGAATTATTTTTCACGTTTTTAGCCATTTAAACTCAGTTTAATTCTCTCATATTTACTTTCACAGCTCATGAGGATTTATTCTTTGATAGATATATTTTATTTGCATTGCAGCGACATTTGGGCCTAAAGTTGAACTTCAAGCTCAGATTAAATAATAAAAACCTCGTTCAACGAGGTTCTCAACCCTCAGAGAAAGAGCATAAACACATGTGACTGGGAATAAAAACACGGATGAATTATAGCAACTAATTCGTTGGAAGTGGATTTTTATGACTTTCATTTTCCAGACTTTTGCTGCTCGGTTATTTGGGTTCTGCAGCTCTGTAATTAATAAAAGGGTCACGTGGTCACAGGCTCCAATAAAACAGGATTAACAGACTTTTGCAGATTCACTGACCCTGGTCGTAAACGTCCACATTTCACGTCGTTCCTGGGTTTGTGACGTCACTAAGAACACGTGTGTGTGGTTTTAATATGAAAAACATCTCTGGGCCTGTGTGGCTCATTAATACCCACCATCCTCTCCTCTGATTGGCCCATTGTGAATAACCGCGTTGCAGTTGTGACGTCACAAGTTCACCAGGTTAAACCCCGTTTTTTCAGATTCACGCACCAGAAGCTGGCGGCTGAGAGCGGCTGCTGCCGCTGGGTCCAAGCCGCCAATCAGCGCTCATCCGCGGCTACAGCGACAGCCGCGTCCCGCTGCACAGCTCCAGCTACATCCTCCAGGAATAACTTATTACTGTGAAAAATGATTTAACAAGAAACCAGCAATGAACTGGTTTAGTTTATTCTACTCAATGTTGGATTTATTTCACTTTGCGTTTATCTGTTTCACCCTGAACTTTCTCAATTTTTATTCTGTTCCATTGTTTATTTTAACGTTTGTTTCTTTGATTCTGGTGATTTTACTCAAATTTTCCCAAAACAAGACCAACCTTTTTTTTGACTTTTTATTCATAATGTTTTATTTTTAGCTCATTTATTGAAAAAAAAAACATTTTTTATCTAAAAACAATCACTAAAAATCAAGAAAGAAAAAATGAAATGATCAAAATGATCCAACCCAAGTCACTATCTATGAAATAGCAGAAGAAAAATAGTAGGTTTGGTTTTAAAACATAAAAAATAACCTGTATTATAGCCTGGTTCATGCACAAATAATGTGAAGCTTCATATCAAATTTATAGAAACTAAAACGAAAAATAAAGTATTAAAATTATTTACTATAATTAGAACTGCAGCACAGTTGTTGTATTTTATATATATATATATATATATATATATATATATATATAATTTTAAATAACTCAGTTACTTGTATTCTGTTATTTCTCCTGCATAAAACATATTATTAAACACCATCATTAAATATAAATATGTCATTGTCCATTTAAAGTGAAACGTTCAGCTCATATTTTTAGGATTAAACAGCCTGTTTGTGTTTTAATGCTCAACACATGAAACTATGAGGATGATGTGATGTTCTGACTAAAGACTAAATGAGGGACATGTTCAGTGTGATCACAGCTTGTACATTACAGACCCTAACGCTGTAATTACTCTGAGAAAAATCCTCTTCTTAACCTGGTCCTCTTGTTTCTGACAGATTCATGTTCAATGGGAACAGGCTGGAGTTCAAGTGCAGTTTTTTTCCTCCTCTTTATTCCAATGAATTACAGTCTTATTTAGACTCCACTGAGTCATTGTGGTGCAGATGTTTCTCCAACTTCTTGGTGCGATGTTTTATCTTCACAGACTCCAGGATAAATTCACTGTAAACATCTGAAAACACACAAAGCATAAAAAACTGGAAATAATCCACATCAAGACCAATAATCAGCAATAATGCATTATTTTCCCCTACATTTACTTTGTTAGTATTACACATTGTGTCTCTAATTTGGAATAATTTATAACTACAGCGAGAGTAATGTCACAGAGAGATTTGTATTTTTCGGCTTTGACATTTTATTGGAGGCTGCAGCTCCGATTTGCCAACAACGGTCACAGTTCATTTCCATCAGTTTGGCTCCGTTTCCTCAGCAGCTGCTCTGATGTTCCTCTCAGCTGTGGAGAACTGGGACCAGGTTCAGCCGTAGTGGAAAAACGAACACGTCTAACAAAGAACAGAAAGCTCAGAGGCCGATGGTAACGAAAGTCGATCGTCGCTGCAGAAACCCTCTTTGGTTTTTAACAAACGAACAGTTATTCACCAAATCATCATCAGTGGTTAATAACCAGCTGTTTCTACAGTTTGGTGTGTCAGGCAGCATGTGAATGGGATGAAAAGCTGCTCATAACATTTCTGCATCAGGACAAGAAAATCTGTTTTATTATAAATCCTGCTATTAGTATCTAATAAAATCTTAAGCCAATAGGCCGCATTTTATGTGCTTGTTAATCAGTGAATAAACTGTGTAATATGAACACATTATTAGACATATTAAAAATAAAGGGGAACCCTGTGCATGAGAGGGAGTGTGTGTGTGTGTGTGTGTGTGTGTGTGTGTGTGTGTGTGTGTGTAGTGAATGAATGAATATCCAACCACAGACTCTGTAATTAACATGAACACTCTGCGTTCATACACACACATGTATAGAGGCATATATGTGTGTGTGTATATGTTAATTATATGTTGTTAGTCAGTTTTTTGGTAAATTTAAATATTTCCATTTATAAAATGTTCCTCTTCATAAATAGAACAGTTGGAAGCAGCTGAGCTGTATCAATGGAAATAATTAAAAAAAAAACAATTTAAATAATGTATATAACAGGAGAAGAAACAAGATGACAGATTATAGTTTAATTAACATAATCTCTTGCACATATGTTTGTTTTAAAAGAAATACTTGTAGTAACAGCATGCTGATCCTTTAGTAAAAGTTGCATTAAAATACTATAAAAATACCCCATTACAGGTAAAACTCCTGCATTATACACAATATTAGGTTCAAGTTTCAAAACTACAATTAGCCATCATGCAGAATAGGTTTGTAAATTTTACAGGCTATTTTATATTATTATGACTCATTATGAATATAAGTCATAATAACTATTACTTCCTTAGCAGCATGTTACAGTAATATTAAATAAAATGTTGAAGGAACTTTTAGTCTTGCTATTTTATATATGGCTGGGAAGCTTCATGCATCATATTTTATAAAGTGATCATACATTCTGTGTGTATATTCTGCAGAGTAACGTTGACTAGCAACAACAGGCCGAGCTCTCGGTGCAGGTTTAGCCCCCAAACGTAATAGAAGTAAGTTAGGCCTGGTAGTAGCTGAGGGGTGTTGGAGGTCCTCCCCAAGGAAAATATGAGCATTAAACATTTTATTTCTTGCATTCTGGTGAATTTGTCTCCATCACCTGTTCTGCAATTTACAGTGGAAATGTCATTTAGCAATTGACAGTTCCAAATAAAATGAAACATGGCGCACTCTAACTGCATATATTTATATATGCATTATATTTTGCAAATCTGTCCTACTATCAATATTAATTGTCCTGTAAGTCAAGTTTTTTATTATTTATTCTTATCCCAGTCAACAGACAAATAGGTAAGATTTACTGCAGAACTCTATTGTTTGTCATCATAGTTTGCTTCTTGTTTTTTTTTCAAAATAAAATTCTCTGTTTTATTTATGTATTTATAAGTTATAAATCTAGAGTTTCTGCTTGTTTTTTTTTATTTTTTTTTTTTACCTTCACTCACTTTTATACGCTACACTTTGACCCTTGTTACCATGGCAACAGCAGCGCGTCACACACTGGACGGACGGAACCAATGCGGCCAGCGGCGGAGGGGGGGACGGGGGGGGGGATTCCGGTTCTGATCTTTTTTCCTTTGAGAAAAAAATAACGTCAGAAAGGACAACTTATGTATTTATGTATGATTTTTTTCTGGTGCAGAATATGTTTACGTTTTCCGTTGAAATAGATCCCCGGAGGAAGTCGGCGGCAGCGTGAGAGTGGATCACTCCGCGCCGAGCAGGGGGGACTGTGTTAGTAGAGTCAAAATGGCGTCCGCTCCGCTAGTCAACGGCCGTTTAATCCACCTGTGATTAGCGCTGCCAGCGGCGATATCGATAAGCAGTCACCGGCCGCTTGTGTTTCGGGTCCCCCTACCCACAGAGAGAGCTACCAGTCGGGGCTACGCTCCAGCGTCATGTCGGACTCGGAGGAGGACAGCCAGGACCGGCAGCTGAAGATTGTAGTGATTGGAGACGGCGCGTGTGGGAAGGTGAGACACACACACACACACA
Organism: Eupleurogrammus muticus; assembly: GCA_036785175.1. NCBI lineage: Eukaryota > Metazoa > Chordata > Actinopteri > Scombriformes > Trichiuridae > Eupleurogrammus > Eupleurogrammus muticus. The sequence continues at coordinate 30,927,672 of JAYKQN010000004.1, read as the reverse complement.
CACTAACAAACACAACCACAGACCCTCACACACAGATCTCACACGGAAATATCCCCAAAGTACATCTTTCACTCCAAAATGCCCCTATAAACAGCATCAGTGCGTGTTTTTAATGCTTATTTAACGCTTCGGTCGGTCTCTACGGCGCCGGTCCCCCGTCGCCATAGCGACCGACGCTAATGCTGCTAAGTTGCTAACGATCGCAGCAACATGAACGTGACGGACAGAGGTTTGAGAGGAGCTCAGTGCTTTTACTCAAATACTGCACTTAAGTACACGTTATAAGTATTTAGCCTTTACTCTATATGTGACTATACGACATCGTTAGTCATTTTTTCCGATTCAGATTTTTATATTTGTCATACTTTGATAGACTTCGACATACTTATACTAATATTCTGTTAGCTATGTTCTAATAAATTGTAATTCTACATATATATATATATATATATATATATATATATATATATATATATATATATATATATACACACACGTGTGTGATGCAGCATTATAACTAAAACTATAATTCTACCCATTCTCCCATATGTATTTAGGAATTGAAACATGTAGTATAACATATTTATATATATTATATAGGGCTGTTGCTATAGGTGGCTAGTCAATTAATGGATTTGTTTGGTCTTAGTCCACTAGGTATTTGTTCGTCGATTTCTATGCGTTTTTCCTGCTGAAAATTCAACATTTAAAGAACAGTTCTGCACTATTGCTTGTTGTTAAAATCAACTAATCAAAAGTACTAGAATAGTGTAATATAACACATTCTGACTACTTTTACTTTTCATAATTTAAGTACTTTTTGCTATAATAATCTGTAATTTTACCTAAATTAACATTTTCAATCATGCTTTTTATTGAGTATTTTGTGGATGCGAGTAGTTTTACTTAAGTAAATTATTGGGGTATTTCATCCTTGAATGGTTATAACATCCCAGTGGTGGAAGTATTAATATTATAGATCCATGAAGGGTAAGAAGAGTAACATTATTCACTAAATGCACTTATTACTCTCCACCTCTATTAATGTCACAGTTGCCTTGTAATATTCTTATTTATTACCTTCTTTGCCACAGGGTGACGTTTTTATGTTTGTTATGTTTTGCTGCTGTTTTGGGTATTTTACAAGGTTCAGTGCTGTCACTCCACCATTTAAATCACAACGTTGTATCAGAGCATGGTGGGTTTCTGCTTCTTTTGTGAAGGAAAAATGGTATAAATAATGGACAGAGGTTGATAATATTTCACATAAAACTGCAGCTGTTTTCAGTCAGAAATATGTGGAAAGACAAATCTGCAGAAATGTTGGCAGAAAACTGAATTTTAATGCTTTACTGATTAATATTTGCAGTATTTTTCTGCATAAAAACTTGTGATTGTTACGTAATTAGTTCATAAATCTGGAAACTAATCTTACAACCACCTCATAAATCAACATCATTTTACAATCTGATTAGAATCTTGTGCTGCAAACAAAACTGATCAGATGTACATTAACAAACTGTTTTCCTGAGCTCATTCACTTGCTTGTGTTGTCTTAACTCTCATGTACGTTGGTTTGGATAAAAGCATTTGCTAAATAAAAAGTCTAAGTAACACTGTACTGTATTATAAATAATGAAAATTCTAAATATTGAACATTAAGGAATAACATCTTTAAAATGACAATATGGTCTGTATATACATGAGCAAAGATAATAGACAAACTAACCATGCTGTGCAAGAAGAGAATTTATTGTAAAAAACATAATTTTCTCACTTTTGAGCGCATCTTGTGGCCACTTTTACAGAGTCAACGGACATCTGTCCTCTTGATTGTGTCACTATAATTGATTTAAATCTAAAGCCATTAAGTCTAACCAGGCAGTAATCCGCGCTGCTGCACGCCACAGAACCCGGCGTGGTAGCGCCGCGCCGCCACATACCGTCCTGAACGCGGCCGTAGGCTTAAGATCTGGAGAAATTACACGTTGTCCTTCTGTCGAGCTTTTTATCTGCCAATTTAACGTCGGTTACTCGTCTGAAGCAGCGTGTTTAAATTATAGGCAGGCCTATGTAAACTATGACCTCGGTTAGTAGAGGCCTGTTTGGATTTTCTGTCTCTTCCTGTTCCGTTGAATTGGAAGCCAGTTAACTAAATATATATATATATGTGTGTGTGTGTGTATAGAATAAGTTGTCCTTAAAATGTCCTTAAATTATCAAAACTAAAAGTATTCTGTTTTTCAGAAGCAATAATGCAGAGGTGCTTCTTCAACGTACAAATACTAATTCCACTATAACCAAACAAATCCATTAATTGATTAATCACTTATAGGCGTCAGCATTATATATTATATTCAACTACATGTTTTAATCAGTAAATGCATATGGGAGGTGTTTAAAGGTTTGATTTATTAATGTGTTTGAGATACTTTGGGTAGAACCATATTTATATAGAATCATATTTATATAGAATCATATATATATATATAATTTTAAAAATGTAACCCAAAACTTCCTCTTTTAAAACGGAGGCGTCAAAACCCGTTCCTCTTCATTGGGCCACATATAGACCAAAAAATAAATAAATAAATAACAGCCCCTCCATGTTTCTTTTTTTTTTTTGTTTTCACACCAAGAGGTAAAACTACTAATCTGAACACTTTCACATGAACCATCCATTACCAAAACAGGAAAATAAGTGTAACTTTAAAACTTGTATTATATTTATTTATATATTGTTTGCTAAAGGCTGCTGTGGATACTACACACACAGAGGCTTCACATTTCTGTGCAGGAATAGAAAAGAATAGAATATGTCTATTTTTTCTTAGAAAATCACAAACTCTGAATCCACATTCTTCGAGCAGCGATTGATTGAAAGCGTTGATCACTGTGAGAATGAATCACAGGGATTCAATTAGTGGAGATTCTGTTGTGTGGAAAACACTGTACTTACAATTATAATTAGGAACTTTTATATTAAAGTAAAAATACAGCTACACACACAGTGTTTTACACAAGGTCACAATAAAAGAAGCTTTACATAAGCAAAAGCAGAAATACCATGAAGTGAACACTTTTTACAGTGAAATTCATTGTAATGGCAAATAAATAAAAAGCTGCAGTTTGTAAACGTCCAACCGTCCTTCACAGCATGTTCACAACATGTGGAACGAACCCAACCGCTCAGAAACAGGTCAAATCTCAGTGAGTTCTGAGTGTTTGTGTGTGTATCGTGGTTAGAGAACCAGATTAATCACAGCCGGAGTTGGACTTTCCAACATGGCCGCCGCCGAGGCCCCCGCCCCCCAGGGCCCATGATTGAACGTTTCTGTCGTCTCATTTGATCAGATTAAAACAACAGTGGGAAGAGGCTCACACGCAGCCTTTTTCTTTCTTTCTTCCTTTCTTTTAAAATGTCAGAACAAATCTAGACTTTCTCAGCACATTGTTTCCGTTTTTTTTTCACTAAATCCACACAACACCCGGGGGTGCTGTCAAGACCCGCCACCGTCGCCCCCCCCTTCTCTCCCTTTACAGAACTGCTGGACTGAAACATTTCGTACATTCACCAAAATCATCCGACGGACGCGGATTGATGCTTTAAATTAAATCCACAAAGAGCGGCAAACCGAGGCGGTTGCCACGGCGACCCAGCCGTGTGTTGGTATCCCTCGAATGAACGCGTGTGAATGTAAAGGTTGGGACGTCAAGTGCTTTTTCAGCTACACGTCGCCCCCCCCATCATAACTAATCTCCCCTTCCTCTGGGAGAAAAAGAAATGGAACGCAGCAGTAATGGTGAGACCCAATGAGAAAAATGAATGTTCTCATTCTGGAAAGTCGACATTTTCTTTTGGGGAAGGAGGGGGGGGTGTGGAGGGGATACGGGGGATGGGGGGGCAGAACACACACACCCCAGTCAGTTCCCAGTAGATACGGTACATTAATAACCGTCCTCCAGCGCTGCCAGGTGTCAGCTCGTCACTGTCTGAATGACTTACCTGCTTGTCTGTTCTGGCCAGAAAACAGGAGCCCTGCCCCCCACCTCACTCTTTTTTTTAACAGGCACCACTGACTGACATCTTGAATGCCCCCCCCCCCCCCCCCCCCCCCCCACCCACCCTCCCACCCCTCCTTTCCCTTATTAATGTCAATTTGCTGAGCAAATTGCAATCGGATCAGTTTTTCTTGGACGTCGGGCGCTGTGTTTTGGCTCGTGGTCGTTGTCCATTCAGAAACACAGCGAGCTGTGGGGAGGCCTGTCCACCCCAGAGAGAGCGGGGGGGGGGGCTCACATTCAGCCTGCTGACTCTTACACACCGGTCTGTTTTTTCACCCCGGAGTCTTTAAGAAGTCGCTCAGTGTTTCTGAGTGTTTGCTGTTCTCGCTCCAAACCGAGCGAAGAGAACTTTCTTCACAGTCAACTTGTTGCTATAGAATCACTGCCTTTTTATTGTGGAGGAAGGAGTTGATGCCATGCTGCAAAAATGCTCTGCATCGCTCACACCAGTTGCATCACATGAACGTAGACAGCGGGCCATGTTTTTTTTTTTGTTTTTCTCCTCTCTGTCCCAGTTTCTTGTTTCAGTTTCCCGGCATTGGTATCACTGGTGACCCTGTGCTGTTCTCTGGTGGAGTGTCAGGATTACGCCAGCTTTTACATTCGCTGCTAACTTCCAATTGTACGGTGGAAAAAAAAAAAAGGACTCCGTCGAGGGAGCGGAGCCAAAGCTACTGGAACGCCAAGACAAATGGCCGATCAGGCCAGCGCCAGCATGTGGAATGAATTTCTGCTGTCCGAGCCTGTTATTCCTGTGTTGTGGCTGATTGTTTGGGCTACTTAAATGGCCCATTTTCTCCTCGTTGCGTCAGTCACCTCCAGTAATTTCTCAGTCAGTCACTCTCACGTCTGTGACATGGGGCCGAGATTAAAAAGGTCTGGAGGTTAGCGAACCTTTACCAGAATTAGGTGGATCAAACTTTATCCTGCACCTCGAAGCACATGTTAACAGGGAGAAAAACTAACAAAGAGGTAAAACTACTAATCTGACTAACTAAACACACTAACAAAACAGGTGATTAACAGCCTGGGATGACTATGGAAAATAAGTGTAATTTCTAAAACTATTATTATATTTATTTATATATTGTTCACTAAAGGCTGCTGTGGATACTACACACACACACACACACACACACACACACACACACACACACACACACACACAAATAATAACTGGTTCATTTTTTTTCTCAGAAAATCCCAAACTCTGGATCCATTTTGAAGCACTGTGAGAACGAGTCAGTAGGATTTAATTAGTGGTGATATATATATATATATATATATATATATATATATTATAATTTTTACATTAAAGTGAAAAAACATCTACAGGGCAGAGATTAAGAAGTTCTGGAGGTTAGTGAACCTTTAACAGAATTAGGTGGATCAAACTTTCAGTATGTTGTAGAACATAGAACAGCCACATATAAGAAATGTTGGTTAAATTAGATTATCTTAAAAATAAGGATTATCATGGATGGAGGGAGATAAGGGCGCCGGCTCACGTGCAATCTTAGTGGACTGAAAGGAGGAATCTGGTTTTAAGTCCTCTAACCCTCTTCCTGATTGTGTAGAACCACATAAAATGCGTTTGAAGCCACATGAAGACTCAGGGAATCCCGTTGCTTCCCTCCTCTGTTGTGTTTGTGTTAGCACGCCGCTCTAAAGGCGGCTAATAGACGGTCGCCACTTCGTCTATTTCCCCCCCGTCCTCATCCGTCAGAATGAATTAAACTTGGCACGTCAGGCCTGAGCTATGAATTCCCATGGATTTCAGGAGAGCCCCTAACACGCTGCTTCTTTTTTTATTTTATTTTCCTCTCCTCAGACACAGCAGTGACAGTGATGGAGGTTTAATAATTTGTGGCAATTATCAGGTCTGGCAGTCTGGAGACATGACACATGCTCCGACACCTGTTTTTGCAATTCTCCTCCTTTTTTTTTTTCTTTCGACTGTCACGGCCGCCACGGCAGACGATTACATCAGCATACCTTCCAGTCAATCACACGCCGCCGCTTAGAGAACGGATTTTTGGTAATGATGAAATTAATGTGCTGCAGCTCGCACTTCAAGGTCACTTGGAGAATTACGGCCTCGCGCCGTGTTGTGATATGAGAAATTATTACCGCTGTGTTTATGCAACTGCTTTGTAGATACATAAAAAAATGAAATATTGCAAAAAAAGCTTAGTTTGGCATTAATGGAGGCTTTTTTCCTCTAGTTTTGGTCCCCAGTGAAACACTGAAATATCACTTTTTCACGTCGTATTTTCCCTGGAAGCAGTTCTGCAGCATCCAGGACTCAGCTCCGCTCCATTAAGCTGTGAGCCACGTGTGTCAGGACCGTTTATTAAACACCGCCACACACACAATTAGAGGATTTCCTTAAAACTGGAGAGCAATTTATTCTAAAAATGTGTTAAAGAAAGAAATGTAAGTCAATTTAAGTCTGTTGATTTCTGGATCAGCAAAGTTGCTTAGTTGATAACAGTCATAGTAAAATTATTAAATGGTATTATTACTCAAGTACACAAGTATTTCCATGTGATGTTTCTACTCAAGTACATTTATCTGGAAACTTCAGATGCTTTTCAGATGCAGATGTTAATGTTTGTCATATATTCATAGGATATAATTAAATATTCTAACATCTGCATTCTATTCAATTGTCTCTTTTCCTTCGTTAAAACTTTGTGTGAAATTTTCCAAATGCTATGATGCAGTATTATAAATACTAGTATCTGAAACACATTGAAAAACACTGATAAACTATTCTATATAGGACTGACCACTTTATAGGTGAAAACATAATTTGGTCTTAGACAACTAAGGATTTGTTAGTTTAATTTTTTATGCATTTTGTATTATTATTGCCTGTGAAAAACCTACATTTTACAGATTTTTTGATGAAATAAACCTATAGATTAGTTGAAAATGATTGGAATAGTATAATATAACACAGTTTGAATTATGAATACTTTAACTTCTGGTACTTTTATGTACATTTTGCTGATAATACTTAAGTAAAGGTATTACTTAGGTAATGAAACCACCCAAAATATCTGCAGTAACACTTCACCTCTCACGCTTTAATCCTATATTTTCCCTGGAAGGAGTTTTGCAGCATCCAGTATTTAACCTATGAGCCACGTGTGTCAGTTTAGTTAATGATAGGGGGGTCAAACATGTGGCCCGGGGGCCAGAACCGGTCCACTGGATGACGATAAATGTTCCACAGAAATGTGAAGTCAGTGAGAATCTGTCAGGGCGTAAAAGATAAAATATTTACAGTTTAGATCATAAAATGGTTTGTAAAACTCCTTAATTAACAGTTTACTGATTATCCATCAACAGTTATGATAAAGCGCTACCCGCTGTAAAACCCGACCCGTTTCCAGCTGCTGCCCTGGCCTCCATTCACCTTTTGTTTCTCCGTTTCAGACGTCACTCGCCACCAGGTTCGCGCAGGAGGCCTTCGGGAAGCAGTACAAACAAACCATCGGCCTGGATTTCTTCCTGAAGAGAATAAGTCTTCCAGGTGAGACACCTTGGCCTGAATCTGCTGGGAGCGCTGTGCTTGTTCACGGACACGCGTCTTATTACAGACGTGTGTTTGAAGGTCCTTCAGACACTGGTTTAACTGTCAGCTGCTGCCTTTTATGCTGGAATATCGCCCGTATGATTTTCTTACATTATCAGCCTGGTGTCACCCAGAGGTCTCTGTTGTTCCTATCGCTCGTACTTTGGCGTTTCTCAGGTTCGTTCCTCGTCTTTTCTCGGGTGGCTTCTCATTGTGGAGCGTCTGCCACTTCTCAGGCTTATTCGCTCTGAAAGCTCTTCTCTCCAGAGCAAACAGCTTTATTTTTTTTTCCTTCCCTCCTCCTCCAATGGACAGCTTCTGTCCAACTGGGCGAGCCTCGCTCATAATTCTGTGGGCAGAGTAAATACGTTAGCGTTTTATATCCATATCGCCGATTGCCTGCGTTGAACCGATCTTTGTCCCGCGCCACATAAAACACTTGTGTTCCTATTTGTTTATGTTGAAGCCGCGAAAATAAAGCCGCACTCTGTGCCCCCCCCCTTGGAGATCTGTAAAATAAATGTTTATTGACTCGACGCTATATTTAGACGAAAGCACTCCATTTTTATTTCCCAGCATGCGGAATGGGGGATTTTCGCTGTTTTTAAATGGCAATGCTTAGCGCCCTGCCAAGGCTTGAAGCTCCAGAAATCTGCAAAGTGCCTCCATTCTTTCATTACTAATAAAACAACATTAGGCAAAGAGGTAAATTAAGTGCTAAAAGTAAAACGTTACACTGATTTGCAAGTTGGCCTCCGACAGATCCAGATATTTTGATTCTGTGTCAGTTTTCAAGCTTACGAGACTTAGGAGAACCAAACCCCCAAAAATGTTGTGGTGGAGCCGGAGTGGAAGCAGCCAGCCGAGGCATCTCCAACAAATGCTATTATTCGCCTGACTTCTCTTTCCAGCGACTTCTCTCTCTCTTTCTTTCCTGAAGTGATCACGGCGTGTCCTGAGCGTGGAGGCCGTAAAGCGTTTTGTTTGAGTACGGTTCGCATGCGTCGGCCTCGGCCCCCCAGCTGTTAAACGGGCCGTGTTCTGGGGGATTGGGTGTTGATGAGCTGATGAAGAGGAGGGTGGCTCTGCAGGCTGGGTGGTCCGGCCCTTCGTTAGGACCCCCCCCCCACCCGCCTGGTGTTGGAGAGGCCGTGGCTGTGCGGGTCTCTGTGGGGCTGTAAGGGTCTTTGGGAGCCGGGGGCTGGGGGGGGGGGGGCTGGGGGGGTTCCTATAGCCGGCGTTGGCCCCTCTCACCATGAAGGCCCAGCTTGTCAAACTTAATGTAGATTTTCCGACGCGGGGAGAGGCGAGGCGAGGCCGGCTGGCACACAACGGCGTCCTCTGTGCACGCCGTTTTATAACAATACCTCCTCCAGATGTGGCGGCCGAGGCCGGCGAGGAGGAGAAACGACCCGACGAGTTCTCGACCGTCCGAAGAAGCTGCTGATCCCAGGGACACGTGACGATATCGGTTTTTAGAGGCGTCGATTAGTAGTGGAGATACAGCTTCTCTGTTTTCTACAGCTTAAGGTGGAGAACTTAGGTTAGAAAAATGTAGGATTTCATTTTAAAATGCAGCAATCTGGCGTGAATATTAATAATCACCTTTAATGCATAGTATCAGATTCACATGGAGCTACTCACCAACTAATCACATTTTATCTGTTCTAAATGTAACGTAAAGGATGTTTTTCACTACATTTTAACACCCTTAATGTGTGTGGACACATATGCTTCAGGCAAGTGTCTGTTTGTGATTATTGGAACTATTTATGTATTTTAAGGTACAGACTTTTTAAACCTCGACTACAGTAGAGATTATTTATAATTAGTGCTTTATAACTTGATTCATCATCCATCATCACTGCATTTACTCATGTTACTAAGTAAATGTTAAATTTAACAGATCAATACGACTGAAGCAGGTTTGGTTTGTGTTCAACATGTTTTTTACATTTTAAATCAGAACTGAGTTTTTTTAGTTATTGAGACTATTTCTCTTTGTTCAATAATCATAAACTGAAGCAGATTTGTCCACTCACATGTTAAGAGATTAAAAGTAGAAAAATATCCTTTATGGGACATTTGAGATTAGTAGCTCAATCTGAAGATGATATTGTCAATAATAGTGATTATTGATAGTCTATAGCTGATATTATCAATAATAGTGATTATTGATAGTCTATAGCTGATATTATCATCAATAGTGATTATTGATAGTCTATAGCTGATATTATCAATAATAGTGATTATTGCTAGTCTATAGCTGATATTATCAATAATAGTGATTATTGATAGTCTATAGCTGATATTATCAATAATAGTGATTATTGATAGTCTATAGCTGATATTATCAATAATAGTGATTATTGCTAGTCTATAGCTGATATTATCAATAATAGTGATTATTGATAGTCTATAGCTGATATTATCAATAATAGTGATTATTGCTAGTCTATAGCTGATATTATCATCAATAGTGATTATTGATAGTCTATAGCTGATATTATCAATAATAGTGATTATTGCTAGTCTATAGCTGATATTATCAATAATAGTGATTATTGATAGTCTATAGCTGATATTATCAATAATAGTGATTATTGCTAGTCTATAGCTGATATTATCATCAATAGTGATTATTGATAGTCTATAGCTGATATTATCAATAATAGTGATTATTGCTAGTCTATAGCTGATATTATCAATAATAGTGATTATTGATAGTCTATAGCTGATATTATCAATAATAGTGATTATTGATAGTCTATAGCTGATATTATCAATAATAGTGATTATTGCTAGTCTATAGCTGATATTATCAATAATAGTGATTATTGATAGTCTATAGCTGATATTATCAATAATAGTGATTATTGCTAGTCTATAGCTGATATTATCAATAATAGTGATTATTGATAGTCTATAGCTGATATTATCATCAATAGTGATTATTGATAGTCTATAGCTGATATTATCATCAATAGTGATTATTGGTAGTCTATAGCTGATATTATCATCAATAGTGATTATTGATAGTCTATAGCTGATATTATCAATAATAGTGATTATTGATAGTCTATAGCTGATATTATCAATAATAGTGATTATTGATAGTCTATAGCTGATATTATCAATAATAGTGATTATTGATAGTCTATAGCTGATATTATCAATAATAGTGATTATTGCTAGTCTATAGCTGATATTATCATCAATAGTGATTATTGATAGTCTATAGCTGATATTATCAATAATAGTGATTATTGCTAGTCTATAGCTGATATTATCAATAATAGTGATTATTGATAGTCTATAGCTGATATTATCAATAATAGTGATTATTGATAGTCTATAGCTGATATTATCAATAATAGTGATTATTGCTAGTCTATAGCTGATATTATCAATAATAGTGATTATTGATAGTCTATAGCTGATATTATCAATAATAGTGATTATTGCTAGTCTATAGCTGATATTATCATCAATAGTGATTATTGATAGTCTATAGCTGATATTATCATCAATAGTGATTATTGATAGTCTATAGCTGATATTATCAATAATAGTGATTATTGATAGTCTATAGCTGATATTATCATCAATAGTGATTATTGATAGTCTATAGCTGATATTATCATCAATAGTGATTATTGATAGTCTATAGCTGATATTATCAATAATAGTGATTATTGATAGTCTATAGCTGATATTATCAATAATAGTGATTATTGATAGTCTATAGCTGATATTATCAATAATAGTGATTATTGATAGTCTATAGCTGATATTATCATCAATAGTGATTATTGGTAGTCTATAGCTGATATTATCATCAATAGTGATTATTGGTAGTCTATAGCTGATATTATCATCAATAGTGATTATTGATAGTCTATAGCTGATATTATCAATAATAGTGATTATTGATAGTCTATAGCTGATATTATCATCAATAGTGATTATTGATAGTCTATAGCTGATATTATCAATAATAGTGATTATTGCTAGTCTATAGCTGATATTATCAATAATAGTGATTATTGATAGTCTATAGCTGATATTATCATCAATAGTGATTATTGATTCCCCATATTGTTGCATTTAATTTTACACTGATTGAAACACTGAGAAATCATCTTAATTTTGTCAAACCTCAGTTCTGCTTTTAAAATACTCAAAAAATATGCTGAACACAAACTGAACCATCTTTTATCATATTGATCTGTTAAATTTACCATTTCCTGAGTAACATGAGTCTAACTAGTAAATGCAGTGATACACAACCACTGGACACATCTGGAAGTTTTAAAGCACTAATTATAATTAATATGTCCACTGTAGTTGAGGTATGAAAAGTCTGTACCTTAAAATACACAAATAGTTCCAATAATCATAAAAAACAGTGTCCACACACATTAAGTGTGTTAAAACAGATAAAATGTGATTAGTTGGTGAGTAGCTCCATGTGAATCTGATATTATGCATTAATGGTGATTATTAATATTCACGCCAGATTGCTGCGTTTAAAATTGAAACCTTACATTTTTTCTAACCTAAGTTCTCCACCTTAAGCTGTAGAAAACGCTGAGAAATGCGTTGCCTTTTACTTTTACATTTTCTACTTGAACACTTGGTAGGTTGATGAAAAGGAAATAACCCCTCAGGGAACGTGTGTGTTCCTCGTATTAAACTGAAAATGATCGGCGGGGACGAGTCAGCGTGAATCCTGCAAACACAAACAAACCGTTTCCAGTGGGGGGGTTTATAACAGCAGAGGCCCGTTACTGACGGAGCTTCAGGTCCACGCCGCGGCGTCTGGTCGTAGCTGTAACCTCGCTCTGTCTGCTTCCTCCTCCTCCACTTTGGACTTTCTCTAACCAGCCTCTCATTTTCCAGAGGAAGAAAACATTTATGTGGACATGGTTTTGGTGCCCTCCTCTCTCTCTCTCTCTCTCTTTCGCTCTCTTTCCACCAGCAGGACAGGAGTCGTCTTTTCCTCCTATTTGGTGTTTAATTGTCGCCATTTTCCCACAGCCCATAATTCTCTCGCTTGGCAGCGAATGGCACAATGCAAACAGCTCTTCCCCGGCTAATAAGCCTTTTTTTTATTACTGCCAGGGCATGGAGGATGTTTAAATTAGAGGCCCCCCTTAATCTCTGAGCTGGATATTCTTGGATGTGAGGTGTGTGTGAGCTCTCAGCCTGAGAGATTGATCCATTTATTGTTTCCATCATGTACATCAGCCACTTTTATTGTGGAGGCTGGTTACAGGCGACCTGTTAGAAGCTCGGTTAAACAAACAGGGTCAGGATTATAAGGCAAAAAGAGTGGAATCCATTTACAAGTTTTTTTTAACAGATTAGCAGACAAACGTATTAGTGGAATAAAAACTCTGAAACATTAGTGCAAGGTCTAAAACATTTTTATGTCATTTAAGAAGTTTTTTTCTTTCTCCTCTTTCCTCTTTTAGGCATCTTGAACATCAAAACACTCCAATGTCCCTTTAAGTTAGATTTAGAGAAGAGGAAATGGATGTGTGTGTAGCTCAATCTGAAGGTTGATAGTATCAATAATATTAATTATTGATTATCTATAGCTGATATTATCATCAATAGTGATTATTGATAGTCTATAGCTGATATTATCATCAATAGTGATTATTGATAGTCTATAGCTGATATTATCATCAATAGTGATTATTGATAGTCTATAGCTGATATTATCATCAATAGTGATTATTGATAGTCTATAGCTGATATTATCATCAATAGTGATTATTGATAGTCTATAGCTGATATTATCATCAATAGTGATTATTGATAGTCTATAGCTGATATTATCATCAATAGTGATTATTGATAGTCTATAGCTGATATTATCATCAATAGTGATTATTGATAGTCTATAGCTGATATTATCATCAATAGTGATTATTGATAGTCTATAGCTGATATTATCATCAATAGTGATTATTGATAGTCTATAGCTGATATTATCATCAATAGTGATTATTGATAGTCTATAGCTGATATTATCAATAATAGTGATTATTGATAGTCTATAGCTGATATTATCATCAATAGTGATTATTGATAGTCTATAGCTGATATTATCAATAATAGTGATTATTGATAGTCTATAGATTCTTGATTCACCATATTGCTGTATTTAATTTTACACTAATTGAAACACTGAGAAATGGTTTAAATTTTGTCAAGTCTCAGTTCTGCTCTGAAAATGCTCAAAAAACATGTTGAACACAAACCAAACCAGCTTCAGTCGTATTGATCTGTTCAATTTAACATTTACTCAGTAACATGAGTAAATGCAGTGATACACAACCACTGGACACATCTGGATGTTTGATTCAACTCAGTACTAGTACACAATTACTAGAGTAGACAAAAATACTTCCAATAATCACAAACAGACACTTGCCTGAAGCATGTGTGTCCACACACATTAAGGGTGTTAAAATGTAGTGAAAAACATCCTTTACGTTACATTCAGAACAGATAAAATGTGATTAGTTGTTAAGTAGCTCCATGTGAATCTGATGTTATGCATTCATGGTGATTATTGCTGCATTTTAAAATTAAAATCCTACATTTAACATTTTTTTTTCTTTCTCCTCTTTCAGGCAACCTGAACGTGACCCTGCAGGTGTGGGACATCGGAGGACAGACGTTAGGAGGGAAAATGCTGGATAAATATGTGTATGGAGCTCATGTAAGCACACACACACACACACACACACACACACACACACACACACACACACACACACACACACACACACACACACACACACACACACACACACACACACACACACACACACACACACACACACACAAAGTGTAAATCCACGATTCACATTGTTAGATCGTTTTTTACACCACAAACACAGAAACATGAGGAGCAAACATCCAGATGTGTCCAGAGCGCTTTTACGTTGTGTGAGTAGAACTCAAATTATGTCTGTTAATCATAGATAGATTAATGATAGTCCAGTTCAGGTTATTATTTGAGTTATTTTTAGGGGCAAAGACACTTTAACTTTTGATAAAAACAAATCTACTGGGGCATCGTGGCCTAAAATCAACGGTGCAACTACAATAAGTGATGAATAAAACAAGTATGGAATAAGTATTTTAGACTGTGGAGTGCAGTGAAACCAGATCTGACAGAGCTACAACTAACAACTATTCTGAAAGTTGATTCATCTGTTGATTATCAATCAGTTGTTTGGTTCAAAGCTGAACAGAAACTGGAACCAGAGAATTTGGACATTTTCTAATTAAAAATTGATCATTTTAAAATATTTGCGATTGATGTAACAGTTACAACTAATCAACTTTTTTTGGACAAATTTAGAAAATTGATTGTTGAGTCTACACATAAAATATAAACTATATATGCATCAAAACATCCTTAAAGTATTACTCAGACTCTGTTATATTATACTACTCCATTCATTTTTAACTGATTGATTAGTTGATTTAATCAGCAAATCTGTCAAATTCTAGTTTTCCACAAGCAATAATGCAGAGGTGCTTTTTAAATGTCGTACTCACTATAGATTTGCTCATAGTTTTCAGCAGGAAACACGTATCTTAAAAAATGTCTCAAATCAATGAATCATTTATCAGAACAGTGCAGATTTATGTAATGTTGGTAACTAATTGAGTAATCAATTATTTGCTGCAGCTCTGATTCATATTACTCAGTAAATTTTAATTTAACAGATTGATATGACTGAAGCTGGTTTGTATTCAACATGTTTTTTGAACATTTTAAAAGCAGAACTGAGGTTTTTAATGTTATTACTGAGACTATTTCTCATCGTAAACAGACGTTTCTCCACACTGTTTAATTTATAATATTAAAAACAGATTAAAATTTGATTAACTGTAGATTATCTGAATGTGAAGGCTGATATAATGCATTAATAGTGATTATTGATAGTGGTGAATTCCTGCCATTAAAATGAATAAACACATTTTTTCTCACTTCTTTAGTCACACATGAGTAGCCTGTACCTTTATTCATCTTTCATGGTGACGGTTTCCCTCCTAGTTAACAACTAATTGATTAAACTTTTTTAATGACAAATGTAGAACACACACACACACACACACACACACACGCACACACACACACACACACACACACACACACACACACACACACACACAGTCGCGTTGCTTCCTTTTATTAAATTTCGCTCCCAATCACACAGTTTATCTTTGGTTTTCCTCTCCTACGTTCTGTCTCTGGGCTCGGCCCCAGGGAAGAAGCTGCTGTGGATGTTGTCACAGCGGCGGTGAAAGGAGCGCGAGGAAGCACAGGAAGAATCGGTTTCCAGCTGCCGTGCCGGTGGCTGCGGGGCTTATTATTATTATTATATTGCAGCCTGGGCCGCCTCATGCAGAACCTGCCACTCCCTCTGCAGCGTGTCATAATAAACTCACGTCTGGATCCACACCACTCCACTGTTTTAGAGAGACGTCTCGTATTTTGCCGTTTTTCGTGTCGGAATTCAATAACGTCGTTGGCACCACTTTATAATTCACATTGTGAGGGATGTTTTTTTTCAACTAAACACGTCAGATCAGCCGTTGTTTTACAGATATACACATTTTTTTCCAAACAACTCACTAAAGCTCATTCCTTTCCTTCTTCTGTTGTAGCTATAATAACAAAGTTAGTGTGTGACGACATTATAAAAGTCAAAGAATCCAAATAAACAGGCAAAAGGTGTCTGAATTTCAGGATTTTAGCAGCAAGTTACACACATTTTTATTCAAAAAGGATGGATTTCTGTTAAGGAAATAATTAAATGCGAAATATGAAAATAATTTGGATGCAGACGTATTGACAGAAGAATTCATATATTTACCGTTGTATTTATCATTAACATGATAAATGTTTCTCATCATATTTATTATTTTCTATGTAAAATATGAAGTTATTTAGGGCTTTAGTGTATTTATTGTATTGCTGGTGTGCATTTAAAACAAAACCTGATGTGACTTGTCTTATTGGATGATTTATTCCTCTGGTTCTGAGGAGATTTGTGTTTTTTTTGGCCCTTATCGCCTCCACTAAAAAAACATTCTAATCAAAATAAAGGCGCCTCCTGAATGACGTGGTCACTCTAACCTGTCTTTAACGCTGTTTTCCCATGAAAACCCGAACAATGTGTTGATTAAAGTGACAGCTGAGGCCTGTTCCCTGCGTCGCTGCGTGGGCCTGCTAGTCGCTGCATGTGTTAGCACCACATGGTCCTCCACACGGCGTTCTGTCCTGGTAGACGTCTGATTCAAGAACCACAGCACCACATTAAACATTTAACACACAAGGAGGGAAACCGTCACCATGAAAAGATGAATAAAGGTACAGGCTACTCATGTGTGACTAAAGAAGTGAGAAAAAAATGTGTTTATTCATTTTAATGGCAGGAACTCACCACTATCAATAATCACTATTAATGCATTATATCAGCCTTCACATTCAGATAATCTCCAAATGATCAAATTTTAATCAATTTTTAATATTATAAATTAAACTGTGTGGAGAAACGTCTGTTTACGATGAGAAATAGTCTCAATAATAACATTTAAAAAACTCAGTTCTGCTTTTAAAATGTTCAAAAAACATGTTGAACACAAACCAAACTCAGTCATATTGATCTGTTAAATTTACATTTACTGAGTAATATAAATCAGAACTGCAGCAAATAATTGATTACTCGATTAGTTACCAACATTACATAAATCTGCACTGTTCTGATAAATGATTCATAGATTTGAGTCATTTTTTAAGATACGTTTTTCCTGCTGAAACGATTTAAAAAGCACCTCTGCATTATTGCTTGTGGAAAACTAGAATTTGACAGATTTGCTGATTAAATCAACTAATCAATCAGTTAAAAATTAATGGAGTAGTATAATATAACAGAGTCTGAGTAATATTACTTTAAGGATGTTTTGATGCATATATAGTTTATAATATATGTATAGACTCAACAATAATTTTCTAAATTTGTCAAAAAAAAGTTGATTAGTTGTAACTATTACATCAATCGCAAATATTTTAAAATGATCAATTTTTAATTAGAAAATGTCCAAATTCTCTGGTTCCAGCTTCTGTTCAGCTTTGAACCAAACAACTGATTGATTAATCAACAGATGAATCAACTTTCAGAATAGTTGTTAGTTGTAGCTCTGTCAGATCTGGTTTCACTGCACTCCACAGTCTGAAATACTTATTCCATACTTGTTTTATTCATCACTTATTGTAGTTGCACCGCTGATTTTAGGCCACGATGTTTTTATCAAAGTTAAAGTGTCTTTGCCCTAAAAATAACTCAATTAAGAACCTGAATAATCCAAACTGAAATCTCACAATAACAAACAATGGACTATCATTAATCTATCTATGATTAACAGACATAATTTGAGTTCTACTCACACAACGTAAAAGCGCTCTGGACACATCTGGATGTTTGCTCCTCATGTTTCTGTGTTAGTGGCGTTAAAAACAAGTCAGTCTCCCTCGGCGTCGTCCATCACTGTCAGGTTATGACGGTCTGCTGGTGTGTGTGTGTGTGTGTTTGTGTGTGTGTGTGTGTGTGTGTGTGTGTGTGTGTGTGTGTGTGTGTGTGTGTGTGTGTGTGTGTGTGTGTGTGTGTGTGTGTGTGCGTGCGCGTGCGTGCGTGCGTGCGTGCGTGTGTGTGTGTGTGTGTGTGTGTGTGTGTGTGTGTGTGTGAGAGCAGCTTTCACACCTTTTGTTGCCCACTCTGCCTCCTGTAATCAATCATGGCTGCCGGGCAGGGGGGGGGGCGTAATTGTCAAGAGGCCGTAGGCTGTCGTCGCCGCCGCCGCGTTGTTGTGACAGCGCCTGTCTCCCCAACACACAAAAAAGAAAAGCTGCAGACCCCCCCCTCAGAATGTAGAGAAACTTCACCTTCACTTACATGAAGGTGCAGGACTCACCTGGAGACACTTTGATTCTGATTCAAAGCTACATCACACATCCAGATGTGTACAGCGGTTGTGTGTCGCTGCATTTACAGGTTGGACTCTACGTTATGTGAGTAGGACTCATATGTTACATTTAACAGTTGATGTTCTTATTATTGAAACTATTCATTCATAGTTGTTTGGTTCGTCAATTGGTGTAAAATGTTGATCAGTGTTGTATAGAGAATAAAGAAACCAGGAAATAATCAGAGAACAGAAGCTGAACCAGAGAATCTGGACATTTTGTTCCTAATAAAAATGTAGATTAATTTAACAGTTGGCAACTAATCGATTAATGGACTACTGCAACTCAACTCAATGTTAAATTTAACAATATGATGAAGCTGGTTTATTTTGTCTTTAATAATATATGTTTGAGCAAATTTAAAAGCAAAACTGAAGTTTGACGTAATGGTTGTGATTATTTCTCATTGTTCTGATAATCATAAACAGACACTTGTTCACACACACGTGAAGAATGTAAAAATTAAATAGTGATTATTGATAGTCTATAGCTGATATTATCAATAATAGTGATTATTGATAGTCTATAGCTGATATTATCAATAATAGTGATTATTGATAGTATATAGCTGATATTATCAATAATAGTGATTATTGATAGTCTATAGCTGATATTATCAATAATAGTGA
Organism: Eupleurogrammus muticus; assembly: GCA_036785175.1. Taxonomy (NCBI): domain Eukaryota; kingdom Metazoa; phylum Chordata; class Actinopteri; order Scombriformes; family Trichiuridae; genus Eupleurogrammus; species Eupleurogrammus muticus. The sequence continues at coordinate 30,908,336 of JAYKQN010000004.1, read as the reverse complement.
TTATTGATAGTCTATAGCTGATATTATCAATAATAGTGATTATTGATAGTCTATAGCTGATATTATCAATAATAGTGATTATTGATAGTCTATAGCTGATATTATCAATAATAGTGATTATTGATAGTCTATAGCTGATATTATCAATAATAGTGATTATTGATAGTCTATAGCTGATATTATCATCAATAGTGATTATTGATAGTCTATAGCTGATATTATCAATAATAGTGATTATTGATAGTCTATAGCTGATATTATCATCAATAGTGATTATTGATAGTCTATAGCTGATATTATCATCAATAGTGATTATTGATAGTCTATAGCTGATATTATCATCAATAGTGATTATTGATAGTCTATAGCTGATATTATCATCAATAGTGATTATTGATAGTCTATAGCTGATATTATCAATAATAGTGATTATTGATAGTCTATAGCTGATATTATCATCAATAGTGATTATTGATAGTCTATAGCTGATATTATCATCAATAGTGATTATTGATAGTCTATAGCTGATATTATCAATAATAGTGATTATTGATAGTCTATAGCTGATATTATCATCAATAGTGATTATTGATAGTCTATAGCTGATATTATCAATAATAGTGATTATTGATAGCCTATGTTGATGTTCTCTGTTCTACCAGATGAGGTGTCCCTACCTCAGTAACCAGCAGATAACTGAGCTGTGTGATGACTTGTGTTGAATTGTGCAGCAGCTCTGTGTTTACTCTTTCTGATTCATCTCCTGCGTTGGTGTAAACCCGGACTCTGGAGCGTTCGCCTGGAGTGTGTGGAGCAAACAGCACTGAGGGTGCATCAGCACAGACACCCCATAATTAACCCCCAATGTCTCACGGAGTCTTCGAGTGTGTTTACAACAAGCGGGAAATGTTGATGTGCAACTATTAAATCAGACCAACGCGAAGCTCTTCTTTAGCCTCATACACACACACACACACACACGCACACACACACACACACACACACACACGCTGGTCGTCGTGGTGCTGAAGCAGCGTGGGTGATGTTAATAGTCACAGTCTGTCCCCATCACACTGAGAAGAGGAGCAGTGCCACCTGCTGTAAAACCACTGTTCAACATGAATGGAGGAGCTGAGGCGGGCAGCGATGGTGGCGTGTGTTCCTCCGTGTGGTTTTTCACGTGTCGCTCCGTGTGTGTGTGTGTGTGTGTGTTGCAGGGCGTCCTGCTGGTCTACGACATCACCAACTACCAGACCTTCGAGAACCTGGAGGACTGGTTCGGCATGGTGAAGAAGGCCAACGAGGAGTCCGACGTCCAGCCCGTCGTCTCCCTCATAGGGAACAAGAGTGAGTGTCTGACACACACACACACACACACACACACACACAACTGAGCCTGACGTGAGCCGTCAGGACGACCGTGAAGTTGTGACATCACAGCGAAATGCTCAAATAACAGAATACACTCAAATCAAGCTCATTACCATTAATTAGATGGACACAAAATGGCCTGTTTATACTAGAGATTCATTATTATACTGAAATGACTTTTTGTATTTATTAGCACTGATGATTAATCTAGTAGTTGTCAACTATTACTTTAATCACCAACTATTTTAATAATATTTTGAGTCATTTTTAATTCTAAAATGTCCAGATTCTCTGGTTCCAGCTTCTGTTCTCTGATTATTTCCTGGTTTCTTTATTCTTCTATAATAGTAAACTGATGATCTTTGGGTTGTGGACAAAAAAAGACATTTTAGGCTGAATCAAATAATGAACTAACTAATTAATTCATGTCTTCTATAGTCGATAGAAAGGATTAAATGACTGTTAAGCTCTCATTAGGGACAACACAGCTTCAGAAGTGTAAACATGCATCCGTTAAGTGTGAGGAGGATTATGTCTTAAAAAAACCAGTATGGTTTAAAAGAGTGAAATAGTTGTGATAAACACTGCATCATTTATTTTAATTTCTACCAAACAGCTGCAAATGAAACAAGGTTATCGTCCATGTGTTGGACTGATCATTTCTCTATTCATTTCACCCTGATGCATTTTTCATTTGTTAGTGTGTGTGTGTGTGTGTGTGTGTGTGTGTGTGTGTGGTTGTGTGTGTGTGTGTGTGTGTGTGGTTGTGTGTGGTTGTGTGTGTGTGTGTGTGTGTGTGTGTGTGTGTGTGTGGGGGGTGTTGGATGGTAGCAGGCGTGTTTGTTAGCGCCCCAGATGAACCGATGTGCGCGATAAGCCGCTCGATAAGAGCGTGAGGATGCAGAGCGATGGGAATGCTGATGTTTGTGAACTCTTGGGAGTGACTGGGATGATTTAAGATCCCGGGCTGGTGGACCCGGGGCACCGCTTATCTGTGCCCCCCGCCCCCCTCACCATCCCCACCCCCCCGGCCTGAGGCTGGGTCCGCTGGCGAGGAGGAGAGCCGGCCTGGACGTTAACCAGACGGCCGTCCTCCTGCTATCGGCCCATCCACCCATCTCCAGAATAAAGAGTAATAATGATGACTCTCTTTAAACACCCCCCACGGCCCCCCTCCCCTGACAGGCCGCGCTGTTATTGTAAAGCGCGGCGTCTGCGTGTGCGATGGCGACTGTCGGCCCCGGTGATGGACGGCCAGCAGAGTGGTGCCTGAGCACAGGAAGCTGGCGTAACGTGGACCACAGGTCAGGCTTTAATTCGCCTGTCGAGGCGGATTCTCTCGTCTTCGCGTCTCGTTTGCGTCTCCTAATGCCCCGGCTTTACCGGCGGGCGCCTCTGTATTTAGGCTAGGGGTTGTTCTGTGTGTGTGTGTGTGTGTGTGTGTACTGTAATATTTAAGTGGTGTACATCCCGCTGTCAGGACCCCCCCTGCCCCCCCCCATACACACACTCTCACACACTCACACACTCACACACTCACACAGTCCTGTTGGCGTCACTTCAGCTTTAACGCAAAGATCTCAACCTCGTCTGTGGGTCTGTGTTCAGGATGAACCATTTTAAGAAAAAAAAAAAGAGTGTTTTTTCCTCTTCTGGTGGATGTTGCCATTTCATTCACGATTTTCTTCAAATCAAGTGTCGGTGTACATAATAACGTTTGGCAGGATGAGAAAGTCAAAAACTTTTACAAATACAGTTTTGAGAGATGGACATTTTGTGTTCATGTTGGTTTCCGGTCATTTAAAAGTCCATTTATAGCATTTACTTTTACATTTTAAATATTGAATTTACCTAGAATATAAAACTTGGTAGCATGTGTTTTTAAATTTTTTTTTTTATAATTCACTCTTATTAATTTTTCACAAATACAAAAACCCACGTAAAACAAAAACAAGTGAACAGAACCAAAGGCAGATATCGACAGGCAAAGTTTCATACTAATTTATATAAAGAGTGAGTGAAGTTATTTATACATTTGTACATCACTGAATGTCAGATTATTAAAGAAAAGACAAAGAGGGAGAGAAAAACAATGAATAATAATAAAGTAAAATAAAAAAACAATACATAATGTTGGTTTCCTCTCATTTAAAAGTCCATTTGCAGCATTTGCTTTTATAAAAATGATTTGTGCAATAATATACAATAATACATGTTTAACATTGAATCACCTTAAATATAAAACTAGATAGCATGTGTTTTTAGATTATTTTAAAATGTTTTTAATTAAACTATCTGGTACTGAGTTTTCAGGATGACACCACTTTACAAGCATCACAATAAGTAGACGTTTTTCATCAATATTCTTACCTCATGCACTGAATTATCATTACTTTTATGCATTCATGGGCCAATGTCTAAACTCTCATGTGGAAAAAGAAAATCTCTAAATAGTTTAAGTTATTTGTGAAAGGCGATAAGTTCGTGATGTTGTATTTACCTTTAAAAGCCCTGATTATAATTATAAAAATATAGTCAGGGTACGTTGCCTCTACTGCTAACGGCTCTATTGCTGGGAACGGCCCCCGTGTGTGTGTGTGTGTGTGTGTGTGTGTGTGTGTGTGTGTGTGTGTGTGTGTGTGTGTGTGTGTGTGTGTGTGTGTGTGTGTGTGTGTGTGTGTGTGTGTGTGTGTGTGTGTGTGTGTGTGTGTGTGTGTGTGTGTGTGTGTGTGTGTGTGTGTGTGTGTGTGTGTGTGTGTGCAAACAGAATCCCACACAGATCGCCCCAGTAGGATCATCCATTACGTAGTGAGGCAGTGAATCCCTGAACCTCCCCTCGCCTCCTTGTTCCAGAGCTGGAGACGTCCACACCTCCACGTCTGCTCCACTTCTCGCCACCTCTCTTCGTTTTTCTCAAGAGCTTTTTAACCTTTTTAAGTATTGTATTCTTCTCTCGCGGGCTGCTCTTATTAACAATGAGCCCGGCTTCTGTCTGGGAGCTCAGATTTCTTTTGAACGGGTTCCCATGATGAGGCGACATGTTTGTGACGACCGAAAATAGAAGCGCAGACATAACACGGAGTTTATGAAAACACTCCAGATTTATGGCCCTTTCGGGGAGATTCTGGCGTTCCGCCGCTCCGAGACTTTCGCTGTTCCTACTCCAAATAAACGGAGGTGAACGGCGGCCGTAGGAGAAGTCACGGCGTGGCGGTAACTGTACGCAGAACGCAGCGGGCGGCTCGACCCTCCCCCACCCAGAGGATCTGTTAGTGTTTCTACATGTTTTGTGCTCTTTTTTCTTTTCTCGAGGCTACGCTCCAGCGGCACCTCGTTTGGCTCATGTCACTTCTTGCTCTGGCGTGTACGTTAAAGTTTAACTATGCTGCGTCTGGCCCAGTTTAACCCGTCAGAAACCGCAGAGACACTGGTGTCGCTGTCTCTTTAAATGTTCTGGAACATTCCTCAGCAGCTTCATCCTGAACTGAACGATGAAATCCCTAGGTGACATATATCCAACTACCTGAGGTCATGTGACAACCTGGTGGAGGTCATGTGACCAGCCGGTGGAGGTCATGTGACCAGCCGGTGGAGGTCATGTGACAACCTGGCGGAGGTCATGTGATCAGCCGGTGGAGGTCATGTGACAACCTGGTGGAGGTCAAAGTCATGTGACAACCCGGTTGTGGTCATGTGACAGTGTGACAGCGCGGTTTCAACCCATTCTACAATTTTAATGGTTTAATAACGTCTCATCACAATTAGTGAATAAATTTATGTAAAACAAGTTGTTTTTAAACCAAACCAGCAAAATTATAACTAGGATGTAGGTTGAGGAAATACAAATAAAAACCAATTTATAGTTAATGTTTGCCAACAGCTTTTACTGTATAAACTCTGGAATTTAAGTTAATGAATGCAGGTTTAAAGGTGCAGTGTGTAAGATTTAGTCCCAGAATAGACTTGGCACAAATACAATATATATAAATATAACAATAATAATGTTTACCATGAATTATTTGTGAGTTATTAATGACTTGTTAGGTGTTTGTTTATAACAATGCCTTATATAAAGTAAGTAGACAGTTATAAATGACTTAACTGGGAGTTAATTATTTATAACTTTATACATTTGTAATAGTTCATAAACAAGCTGTTAATAAATTATTTATTCATGACTTGTTAAATATCTAATTGATTTTTATTTAATCCGTTTTGTACTAGATCCTTCCTGATCTCATCAGAACTACTACATACGTATTGTTTAACGCCCTGATAGATAATCTTCTTCGTGACTTTTTTGTTATGTCGGATTATAACCTCAATAGCGCCCCCCACTGTTTCTGGTGGATTTGCTCTGGCTCATCAGAAATCGTAAACTCCCCAGCTTCGTGTACATTCGTGACGGAATTAACGGATGGTACGTGTGAAACATGAATACGAATCCGTATCTGTCTCACACGTAGAACAGGGATGGGCCTCGACTCTCTGACCTGTTGCCTAGGTGATAGATGTGCCTGACGACCGCTTAGCAACCCCCGCCTCCCCAAAGATTAGATACTGGACCAGATATTTATCCTTAGTTTACCTTAGTTGATGGAACTGACAGGACGCTGAAGGTGGAGAGATGCCATGCAAAAAAGAATAAAAATTAATTTGAAGGAACTAGCAGCTTGTTTTATAGAGTGATAGGTGCTGTACTGATATAAGAGTGAGTGACAAAATCATGTTTGGCTAGATGAGAAGACTTTTATTTTTGTGTAATCCACCTAGAATATAAAGTTGGTCTATATGAAATATATGTGTCTGAAACAGAAGCTGATCATGTCTCTTGAGGTGAATTTAGTTCTATGGTTCTACTGTACTCCTATTAACTTAAAAGCTGTGTATATCTTGTTTTTGGAAATGACCAACATCTCGAACATGAAATACAATAAATTATCTTATTAGCAGTAAACTGTTTGGATATTAGGTCCTTACTTTAAAGAATGTTGTTTTTTGGATATTTTTTCCTCACAATGTGAATTTATAGCATGCTGTAGTAGCAGTAAAAGCACAACTCTCTTCAACTCTTCCTTCTTTTGCTCCTATAGTGCTTTCACACCAAGCTGTCAGAACGTGCAGTAAAACGTCTTCCACCCAGAGAGGAAGTCCAATAAATATTGAGAACACGCACGTGTGCACGAGCTTCTGTTTGTATCGCTCACATAGCAACGTGCACTCACCTGTAGGTAGAGGCCACACGTGGGGAACACGCTGGTAATGGAAGAACTGCCCTGCCCGGCTCTGTCTAAACACACTATCAGTGTTTATTACAGCGGCCCGGTCTAACGCCGTACGGGAGCCGTGCTCTGCTTCCACTGCTTCATTCTGAGTGGACTAATAAGTGCTGTGTGTTTATTAGAGCTCTTCATGCCGAAACAACGGCCTCTGGCCTGTTTGTCTGAAGCCACTGATATAAAAAACATGGTGTAGTTTTTGTGTGTGTGTGTGTGTGTGTGTGTGTGTGTGTGTGTGTGTGTGTGTGTGTTCGCTTCGCCATGACAAGACCATTTAAAACGACTCAATCTTTATGGTTAATACTGTAAGTCGACGCACATATTTCTTCGTAGACATCGAGCCTCTGCCGTTTATCAAGCTAATTTGTTTTTATTGAGTGAGGATCGCAGGACCCCTGCCCCCCCCGAACCCCCGCCCCCCCACCACCCATCAACCCTCCCGTCGCGGCGCTTCGCTCCCTCAGGAACTGCGGGAGCATCCATCACGGGCCTGTACAGCCCTTATTTGGGTGACTTAAATGGGTTCAGTTCTCTTAACCCCTCCTCATCACTCACAGCTCGAAAGGTTCTAACACCACGATCCGCTCAGGGCTCATGGGAAACCTTCGCTGCTACAGATAAGATCCTGCATTAAGGCAGTGTGTACTCTCCCTTATGTCCTACCTGCCGTTTCCTCTCTCTCTTTTTATTCTCAGAGTCTCTATCTCGCGCCGTCTCTCTAACACACTTGCACATTCATTCCTGTGCAAACACGGACTCTTTCAATCAGACTCCTAAAGCCTCATTGACGGAATTGTAAAACTGCCCTTGTTTTAAAATAGTGATGCACGATATATCGGCCAACCGATATATATCGGCCGATATGTCACGTTTTTTAACTTATCGGTATCAGTCCGATGTCAACAAATTCTGGCCAATATGTCAACAATTGTCAGAGTTAAACCGCTACAGTTAGTTGGGTCACTGTCTGCGTGTCTCTCGGCGACGCGCTAAGCTAGCTGGTCCTAGCGGGCTCCTCCGTCACATCGCATCGCCCGAAAAGACAAAATAAAATGCGCGGAACGTTGCTCCGGGGTGTCGGACGCCGTCCTGCCGCCTCCGCCGCCGACGTCGCCGCCTTCACGGAGCTCCATCGGGTCCACTCCGCCGTACTTCCTCTAACCACATGACAGTTTTACAGTGAGCCTTCCTTTAAATAAACAGCACTGTTGTGCTTTTCAAATGTAGTGTTTTTTCTGGTCTGTACTAAATTTGTGACACTACAGAAAAGTTTTTTTCTCTACATATATCGATATCGGCAAATATCGATATCGGCAGTCACTGCTGATATCGATACGGATATTGATATCGGCCGAAATGTTCACATTGGTGCATCCCTATTTTAAAATGGACACCAACAATACACTAAAGCCCCAAAATGACTTTTCACATGGAGATAAACTTAGACTTAAAACACTGTTGATCAGACACATGCAAAATGCTTCTCATATTGCACAATAAAAAGTTATTTCTTCTTTTTTATTCAAAAAAAGCTGTGATTTTGCTGCTAAAATTTTCTTATGCATGAAGCAGTTGAGTTTTTAGACTTACAGTTACACACCAACTTTGGGTAACACTTAACTTATAACTAACTTATAGTTAAGAGTATTAACTGTTAACCAATGAGTTATTCATGAATGAATAAAAACGTTGTTAACGTCACCCCCCACATACTCTTGCTAGTTCTCTATGCTGAATTCTGCCACCAGGGGGCGACCCGACAATCACGATGATCTAGCTCGATAACGTGCATCTATACAGCAGCAGCGTCTGTTTGTCGGATTAACCACTAACTTTCAGATTATAACCACACACGGCACGACGGTATTCCCGTGGATATTCAAAACAGCATTAAAAGTTAAACTCTCGTAGGTGCCGTGTAGGGGTAGAGCGCTCGGAGACCTGGGTTTGAGGCCCTACCACCACTTCCCGTCCGGACTCTCTCTAACAAAAGTGTTTATGACGCAGAAAAAAAAAAGGTAAAATCCCATAGACACATGTATCACAGCTGTTAAAATTTAACACCGCTGGAGGAAGGAAAATTTACTGTATATGCTCATCCGTTTTTATGCGATTGTGTTTTATTTACACTAATATTTACAGCTGTTGGTATTTGACGACCAGCGAGTGTGGTGAGATGCTGCTTCAGGAATCTTCTTCTTCTTCTGTGAAAAAGGGGATGATTGAATGCAAAGTACAGACAAAAGGCCCCGATCTGTATCCATGTGTGTGTGTGTATTTAACATTGGGTGTAAACAGGACTTATAGTTTATACTTCTAGGTATGTAGACGTCACCTCCGAAAAATTCTACCATCTGATCCTACTGGTTGTATGGAGTGTTAAAGCCAGGGAGAAGAAAAATAACAGAAAAAAATCTGGTACAAGAAGGAAAGAGGGAAAAAAAGTTTGAGTGCAAGAAAGAAAGGAAAAAAGTTCAGATACAAGAAGGGAATCTGTAGAACTAAAGGGAATATGTCTTTTTGCTGGTTTTTTCTGTCTTGTACCAGACTACGGTTTCCATAGTTTACTGTGAAGCCGAAACAGGAATTCGATGAACTTCGCTCAACACGTCGACGCCATCGATACGTCGGCCGTTTGAGTCCAAATCTGAAGGTTTAAGGCTTATCTCCCACACGTGTTCTACTCACAGTCGTGTCTTTTCATTGGCTCGGCGTCGCTGTTGTGTCAGACAACATACGTGTGTTTTCCCTCAACGCGCCGCGCTGCCAAACGCCGATCCTGCCCGTGAAGCGCGTCCTTAGCCACCAACATTGTTGGTTCTCTGGTTGTTTGCCCTCTTGGCGAAGGCCTCCTCCTCCTCCTCCTCCTCCTCCTCCCCCCTCGCCCCCCCAGTCACCTCCCTGCCCTGTAAAGCTGCCACAGTTCCTGTCTGTTCAGTGTAGGCCGGCACATTTTCTTAATAGAGAGATGCTCAGAAGTCCGGCAGCGCCGCGGAGCTCAATGCGCTTCTGTTTTCGGTTTAGCTCAGAAATGTTTTTCCTGGCCCGACCCGCTCGTACTTAGGTCCTCTTACAACAAACTAAAAGGTCCTAATTGCCCCCGGGGGAAAGGTTTAGCCACAATAGACATGTGGTGGGACAAAAGCCCAGTACTCTCACCCCCCCACCCCCCCAGATAGAAGATGAACACGTCAGCAGAGTGGGTAGTTGGACCACAGGTTCAACGCTGTAAAACATTATATATACAGTCTATAGACCCAGAAAGACACGCTGCACGCTCCCATACACATCTGGAATGTTTACAGTTTACAGCAGAAATTCCACTGTTTCCTGTTTCTCTTCTATATCTTATTAAAGGCTAAAACGGGGTCGGGACAGTGACTGTTTTCTGGCCTCTCTGTCTTTCTCTGAGAACTCTGAGATTCGGGTTTCAGCCGGGGGCTGGATGAGAGGTTGCAGCTGCAGTGGAGTAGAAGTCGCTGTAGCACCAGCGGCGGTGCAAAGATCCGTACCGGAGGGTTTGTTTGCGCCTGCTCAGGTGGCCGATAGGTGGTCTTCTCCCACACGGGGCCACGCCGCCGCTGCCAAGCCGCTGTTTTTTCAAATGCAGCAAACGTGGAGTATAATGGCAGCGACTCCCTGACCCGGCGCCGGTCCCCGTGCTCATCCCTCTCCACTCTCATGCCTGTCGAAACACGGAAAGTCCTCATTCGTTTTAGCCATCCATAAAGCAAATATTGTTGCACATGCAGCAGACGATCGGTCTTTCGGACGCCTTCTTGTGTGGTAGGTCACGGGCCATTTGAGCTGCACAGCGCGGCCCGGCCACCTGACCTGAGCGCGGCCTGGAACCCTCATCAGGCCCGGCCTGCGCTCTATTTCTTCACTTCTCCACCACATTGATATGGAGGAATTCCTGGAAGGGGCCGTGCTGACACAGGGCTGGGTAAATAAGCGATTGATCTGGAATCCACAGGCATATATTATAAATGTATGTGAAAAATCAACATAGTGTTCCCCTTCATTTTTTCTTTTTTTGGCTAAATCTACTTTTTTTTAAGGTGTGAAATATTACATCACTCGTTTCCCGCTTCAGGCTTTAACTCAATGTTTGCTTAGTCAAGTCGTGAACTGAATATGTAGGTCAGTCCACATTACTTTTAATATAAAAAGTGTATTTCTTATTTCTCTTGCATGTTTGCATACTTACATGTCTTCAGATCATCAAATTCAAGTGTGACAAACATGCAAAAACATAAGAAATAAGGAGTCACAGCAGGTCTCTGGGTTATACTAGAAAAAATAGGTTTATTTTGAAAGGAGGCTTATAATTATTGGCATTTCCTGTTTTTTAAACCGTGGTCACACTGTTCTAGTTCATCAAACTAATTTAAATATTCGCCAAAGACTACACAAGTACTACTACACGTTTTTATCTGAAGGCTATGAAAACCAACAGGACTTAGGGAGAAAAAACAAACCTACATGTAAAAGTGCCCCCCCTTTAAAACACAACTTAAGTGTAATTTCAGTTTCCACTGTTCCTTTTTTCTCCATTTGTGGATATTACTGTGGTTCCAAAGTTTTCCAGACTGATGGATCTCCATTACGTTCTCTCTCATTTATTGAGATCTTCTATTAAAGTGATTTCTACAGTGAGAACAGGTGATCAGGTGTGATCAACTATAGTTAAGTTATGTTTTAACACTTTTTCACATGTAGATTTTTTTTTTCTCCCTTAAAAAAACATAAGAAAATCAAAAACTTTTTAAAATACAAGTTTTAAAACAGTGCACCAGGTCTCAAATGGTGTAACTAAAAAATAATATTTTTTTAATACTTAATCCACCTAGAATATGTTTTTATAATTGTATACATTTTAAACCTTTTTAAGGGAGTTAACTATCTACACCACAATATTTTTATCAGTTAATTTAGTTTGATGATCTGAATTATTTAAGTTTGATTAAAAAAAATAAGAAATCAGAAAGGGGTCAAACACTGTTTATTCACACTTCTCTAATAATTAGGACTCATGATGCAATAGGGATAAAGTCAAAAATGTCATGTGGTGTAACCCTGAAAACTTGGTACTAGATACTTTAATTCTTTTAAAAAGGGTTTTAAAAATGTATAGTTTTATATTCTAGGTTGATTAAATATTTATAATTCATTATTCTTTACTGGTTGCACCATTTTGACTGATTTCCTGTGAAGTTTTTCTTAAAACAAATGTCTTTTAAATGACAAGAAACAAACATGATCACAAATTGTACATTTTAAATACCTGATGAATGATTCTTAAAACTGTATTTTATAAAGGTTCTGACTTTCTCATCATGCCAACCCTGATTTGTCCCTGACCCTTTAACAAGCTACACACACACACACACACACACACACACACACACACACACAGTATTACAGCTCGCCCATAAAACTCCACTTAGTTTAACAGCGGCGTGAGGGCCTGGCCGACATGGCCAGTGAAACCTCGGGCAGCGTCTTGTGCGGTCGGCTCAGAACTGGGCCTTTTGTTCACGTTTCACAAGTCCTGGGAGCCCGTTAACCCGCCCTGCGTGACCTCCAGCCCCCCCCCCCCCACACACACACACACGTTTTACTGTAGCAGCGAGCTACCGCTGGACGCCGGAGGACGTCATTGTTCTACCAGCCCGCCGCCGAGTGTCTGATTATGTTTTTAAAAAAAGCGTGAAACGCCGCACATCTCCCGGCGGGGAGGGGGGCGATCGGGTGGCGAGATGAGCCGTGATCAATGAGCTGTCGACAGAACACTTCTGACCCGCTGGAAGGCCGGTCCCCCGGCGGCCGCGGCCCGTCTCAGGCCACCGGGGGCGGGGGGCGCCGCGGCACAAAGGGCCCTCTGTCTCCGCCTGGACTCCCCCAGGACGGCTGCACAGGCCCGGCTCACCTCCACAACACCAGGCTGCTCACAGCACCTCATCTGTCCCCACTAACCTAGGAAAAAAAAGAGGCACGACGACATTATTAACTCAGCTTGAAGCGTCGATACGTGGAGGATTTTATTAATTTAGTCATTCAGAGCAGTGTGGAACTGACAGCTCCTTTAGTGTGTTACAATGCCTTGGTACAGCAGTGAGTTTTATAGATAAGTCACATAAATAAAGTATTTTTATCTGTTCCTGTTACAGCATCAATATATATCATCAATATCCACATCATCAATACAATAATAAAATAGTTTAATATAATATCAGTAGTAGCTGCAACTAACCACTATTTAGAGATTTATTTAGATTGGAGCTGTTTGTGGGATTATTTAATTGGCTCCTTTATAATCTCCTTTTGAACATTTTACAGAAAATATTCTTCATGTTCTTAATGATCCTCAGTGATTTAGAGCATTTTATGGAACAATAATTGACCTTTGAACTCTTATTAATCATTGAACTTTTTTTCATTGAAAACAATTTTAGTTTTATTTTACAGTATTCTAACTATATTTGCTCCATATCGGCAACAGACATTTTACATCATTCTATCAACCAAACATCTAATTTTCAATAATCAGAAAATCAATTGACTATAAAATAGTTGCAGGTTCATTCATTTATTACCTGTAAAATACAAAATCCCCCAATACTAATGGGCATCATTGATTTTTATTGATAAATCCCATGTTAAACCTGAGCTAAACACTAACTAAAGTATTTTTACTGCAGTAAAACCCAATGTTCCTGTTACAGCATCAATATATATCATCATTAAACATACCATGAGTGATTAATTTATATAAAAGTCTATATGTATAAAAGCATATAAGATAATTTATTTTAAAAAAGAAAAAGTAAAAGTGTGTTAAAAAATTTAACCTGTTAAAATCTATAAATAAATCATAGAGATTTTTTTTGCAGATGATACCGCTCTTATGCTAAAACTTAGTTAACCTATTAAAATAAAACTAATACAGCAGCAGCTTTGAGTTTTTTTGATCCCATGTTAAACCTGAGCTCCAACACTAAATAAAGTATTTTATCTGCAGTAAAACCCAATGTTACTGTTACAGCATCAATATATATCATCAATATCCACATCATCAATACAATAATAAAATAGTTTAATATAATATCAGTAGTAGCTGCAACTAACCACTATTTAGAGATTTATTTAGATTGGAGCTGTTTGTGGGATTATTTAATTGGCTCCTTTATAATCTCCTTTTAAACATCTTACAGAAAATATTCTTCATGTTCTTAATGATCCTCAGTGATTTATATTAATTTATTCAGTGGTTCTCAATATTTTCCATGTCATCATAGGAAATGTGTATGAAACCTGTGACAAAAATGTCATAGTAAATAACCTTTTCCCCTTTTTTCTGGGGACCCCCTGGAACCACCTAAAGGACCCTGGAGGTCCCTGGACCCCACTTTGAGAACCACTGGTTTTATGGACCAATAATTGATCTTTGGACTCATCTTATTAATCATTGAACTTTGCATTGCAGATCATTTAAATTATTACGAGCATTTTTTTTCCTGATTTGGGTCATTTTGGTTTTGGTTCAACTGTAAATCAAGTTTTTATTTGTAGTGTTTGTGGTGAAACACGGTTTTATATAATTTTTCCCTAATATTCTAACTCTATTTTGTGTATCATCACCATAAATAGATTCTGACTCTCCTGTCGTCTCCTCACATGTTGTAGATTTATTCTGATTCCAGGTTTAAGTCCAATAACCTTCATGTTTGTAGAGATCATTTATCATGATCATTTATAGCAGGAAAACTGAAAAATAGGCCTGGGGCAAGGGAGGAAAAAGTTTTTATATATACATATATATATATTTCAGTTTTTTCAAACACTTTTGCATTAAATTTAGATGTTCCGCTCCTGAGAAAATAAATAGTGCCTCCTGTAAACAATGCCTACACTGTTAGGGTCCAATAAAATGTGAGTTTAATGTTTGCATGGTTCCGTGACTTCTGAATGAAGCTAAGTGTACTTACATAGAAGTGAAGAAAGCACAACTTCTGTGACTCTTTTTACATTTTTCATTGAAAAAATTTATAAAACTAGGAGCAATTTCTTTTAAAGGGTAAAGCAGTTATTTGCTTTTTACAGTATGTAGTCCACATTTTAAATACAGGTAGTGTTATCAAGCGCTTCGTGTGTTAAAACACAGTTTTTATGAGAAATCTTTTAAACGTTTCACATAAAACCCTCCAGTCGTTTTGGTTTATTAGCCTCTAAGCTGTGAAAGTTAACTCCACGTCTGGTTCAATCAAGCAGCAACTCAACGATTCGTTAGACGATTATGGACGTTTTGAAGTTGTAAACTGTCCCTGCTCTCACACTACAACACTTACGGTAAATCAAACGTAATTTGCCGGAAACAGGAAATTATTCTGTGGCTTTTCAATCTGACTCAATAATCTTTCAAAATTAACCTTTTAATTGTCCAATTCTTAATAAGTAATTGACAAAGAAGAAAAATACATCAATGACTCAATAAAAACTATCGAATAAAAAACAAAGATGGTTTTAATCTGGTTTAAAACTTCAAAATAAACCTGCAACGATTAATGGATTATTTGCCAATTATCCCATTAATCATCAACTATTTTGATAATAGATTTAAGTATTTTTAATGCTAAAATGTCCAGATTCTCTGGTTCAGCTTCTGTTCTCTGATTATTTCCTGGTTTCTTTATTCTTCTATAATAGTAAACTGATGATCTTTGGGTTGTGGACAAAAAAAGACATTTTAGGTTCAATCTGCAGCTTTAGAAACACTGATCAACACTTTAAACCATTTATTAAATCAAACTACTAATCGATTAATCATTTCAATAATGAATAGATCATTAACTGTCAGAATAGTCTTTAGTTGCAGCTTTAATCTTGTGCTGTAAAACATTTAGTGTTTCCCTACTGTTACTGCAGCTTTATTTTTACTTATTACAGCTGTAAAGATCAGTCAATTAGTTGCTAACTTACTACACTATTAGTAGATTAGTCAATAACTCAATTAATCAATTAGATTCCAACAATAACATTAATCACCAATTATTTGACTATCAAAACAGCCATTAAACTATTTATTGTTTATCGACTGTCCGTAGTTATTACTAGTTACTAGAGGAACAATTATTTGATCAATCAATTAATTTACAACTATATCATTAATCACCAACTATTTTGCTAATCAATTAATCAATTTGAGTAGAAAATGTCCAGATTCTCTGGTTCCAGCTTCTGTTCTCTGATTATTTCCTGGTTTCTTTATTCTTCTATAATAGTAAACTGATGATCTTTGGGTTGTGGACAAAAAAAGACATTTTAGGTTTTCATTTTACACAATTATAATTGATCAATATGGATGACTTAATTACAATGTTGACTAAGAGTACGGGTATTACTACAGTAATAGAAAGTTTTATTGGTCAAATCACCATTTAATGACCCAAACAACTGATGGATTAATCGTTTTATTCAGAATAGTCCAGTGTTGCCACGATGAGTCTGAACTGGTTCATATTTGCCATCGAGGGGAAACTGGGACAAAGCCTGTGACGGGTCCTGAAGACGGAGTGTGAGGTAATGTTGGAGGTGATAGGTTCTCCCCGGGGGTTGATTAGCCTCAGCCCCGTAACTCTCACTTAATGGGATATGACCCCTCAGAGCCCCACGCCTCTGACAACACACACACACACACACACACACACACACACACACACATTCCAGCCCTGTTTAGTTTAAAGCAGCCTGTGGGTGATTACCTGCGTTGTGTCAGGCTCTGTGGCCGCTGCTCGCTAGGTAAACTGGGGCTGGTCCCCGGCAGCAGGCAGCAGCGAGTGGGTGTCTCTGCCGTCACGGCGAGGCTTAACGCGCACACCGAGGACGTGGCGGGGGCGGGGTAGGGTTTCAGGCCTGGAGAACCAGCGGTTTATTGTTTCGCCTCCGGAAACGTGTCGCGGTAAAAGATCCGTCGGAGTCGCAGCACGACCACGTTTCACCACGTTTCACCACGTTTCACCACGTTTCACCACGTTTCACCACGTTTCACCACGTTTGTCAATGAGAGAATGAGCAGATCTGTCTGAAACAGGAAGGTGCATTAACCAATGTTATATTCATGTTATTATTGCATGAGGGGAGGAGGTGCAGAAGAGCACAAGAATGGTTGAACTGAATGGTTTTAGTTATTTTCTCTGCAGTTTGGATTCAAAAGAACCGAGAGTTCAGCAGACCTGCAGCTTTAATCTGTAGAGCTTAAAATAGATCATTAATTCATCAATTAGAGAAAAAACTAATCCGTGTTTATTAAATGGTCTAAAATGTCAATCAGTGTTTCCCAAAGCTGCAGATTGAATCTGAAACGTCTTTTTTTGTCCACAACCCAAAGATCATCATTTTACTATTATAGAAGAATAAAGCAGCACATTACGTATTAAAGGTAAATATGTAATAATTAGTCTCTATGAGCTTTCTGTATTACAGCTGAATAAAGCTGTAATACAGATTTCTGATTCAGCTTTGACCAATGAAACATTCTATTACGGTTGTTTTAATTAATTCTCATTTATGATGCATGCTGGTGTGATTAAAGTCAATGTTGTAATAGTATGACGTTTTTCCTAGTTAAGACATCCAATTTGGTGGTTTATTTCATCAGTTATTGAATCGATTGTTCAATAAGTTTTTCAATCATTTTTTCCCAAAGTTGAAGATTCATCCTAAAATGTTCAAATTCACCACAAGAATTTAACCAAATATAAAAGAAAACTGAGAAAACAAGCAAACATTCATCTTCAAGAGGCTGGAACTGATGGATTCTGGGGAATTTCAGCTTAGAGATTTGCTTAAATCTAATATTTTTTTCATGAAAATAGTTGCTGATTAATGTAAAAGTTGATAAGTAATTGATTAATCAACTAATCGATGCCTCTAAAATGTCTTTTTTTTGTCCACACCCAAAGATCATCAGTTTACTATTATAGAAGAATAAAGAAACCAGGAAATAATCAGAGAACAGAAGCTGGAACCAGAGAAACTGGACATTTTAGAATTTAAAAAATGACTCTAATCCATTAAACAATGATCAATAGTTGTCCAATAATGTGAAAGTTGTCAAATAATCAATCATCGACTAATCGCTGCAGCTTTATTCTCCATAAACTTCTCTATTAACACGTTGGTTCTTTGCAGCTTAAGCAAAGTGATGAACTGAATCTGAGACTCGCAGCAGGAGAGATTGTTCAAAACTGCAAAAAAGAGAAAAGAAAAAACATTATTTAAAAATAATAAACAAAGTTCTCATGTGGAAATATTGCAAAATACTGAAAATCCGCCTGAAGCTTTCTTCCAGAACATTCTGGTGGTGTGGATTTCCCCTTCACAGCAGCAGCACATTCCCTATAGATATTTAACTATAATTAAGCCAGAACCATCACATTAACGTTTCAACTGAACAGGAGAAACATCGATGCTGAGACGTGTTCAGGGTCCATAGGATGGAGAAATGAAGCCGTAGCCATCACTGGTCATTTATCACTCTACTCAGTTATTTCATTATTGGTGAATCTACTTGATTAGTTCAGAATATCATCAAACCGCCTCACAGATTTTACGTTTTCACTGATAATCATGATCAGATAAACTGAGGTAGGAGCAGCTTCCATGTTTCCTCTCATTGAGTCGCGTTTCCATTTTTTCGTAATAAGTAAACGCCTCATTTATCCATCAGATGTGAATTAATTATTAGTTATTTTCTCTGTTGTTTGGGTTTAACTGAACTCAGAGTTCAGCAGGTTTGATCTGTAGAGCATAAATCTGACTATTTAATAGTTGATTAACTTATTGATTATCAAAACAGTGAATCAATTAGTTCATTAATGGTGTAAAATGTTGATCAGTGTTTGTCAAAGCTGCAGATTGAACCTAAAATGTCTTTTTTTGTCCACAGCCCAAAGATCATCAGTTTACTATCAGAGAGACATAGTTGGTGATCAATTGGTTAATCATTGATAGGAAAATCAAACATTTGTTTAAATACCAGAGAAAACTAAGAAATCAGGAAATATCCAAACTGAAGAGGCAGAAACTGGAGTTTTTTTTCCTAGAGAGTTCCTCAAAATAATAACCTTCTAAACAGTTATAAAAATAGTTGGTGATTAATGTAACAGTTGAATACTAATTAATTAATCGACTAATTGATGCAGCTGTTATGGTTGGTGCAGCGTTCATGAACACACCTTCAACAAAACGATGTTACAGGTCAGACTGATCCAACTAATGATTAGAAATGACTATGGCAATGATTAATTTAATATATACATATATGTGTATATATATATATATATATGTGTGTGTGTGTAAATGAAATCAAAAATATTAATAAAGACTAAAGAAACCAGAGAATAATCTGATTTGAGAAGCTGGAACCTTCTTAAAAAAGACTGAAATGAATGAATCTTTTATCAGAACAGTGATTTTAAACCAGAGATTTTTTAACGTTTTCTATTAAAATGTTCTAGTTTCATCAAAACCTCCTCACAGACTTATAAGTTTAACAGAAAATTGACAAAGAATCGTGACTCTTTGCATAAATCCGTTAAACTGACGTAGGAGCAGCTCCCATTCTCCGTAATAAGTCTATTCTACCTCCAACAAAAGCAGTTTTACAGTAAAAGCCTCATTTATCCGTCAGATACGGATCTCGCGGCAGCATGGACAGACGGAGCTGTTAAATAAACAGTGGTGGGGGGGGGGGCGAGTAATGACCCCCTCCACTATCTGTACACGCCCGCCGGCCTAAACAGTTTATTTGGTGTTTGCAGTCACTTCCTCGCGGCTGTTAAGCTGACGAACGGTTTGACAGAACCGGACAGAAACCAGATCGGCAGGGGAAGATTGTTTTGACCTGATAAGTAGAAACCGGTACATTAGGGAGAAAAATGGAGCGGAGCACTACAACGCTGGGATTAGTGCTGTATTCAGTTTACGCAGACAGATGCCACATGCTGCTCTGCCAGGGCCCTATTACCGAGCCCTGGCCCTAAATCATCAGCAAGCACAAAATCGAGAGTGAGGAATGTGTTTTCATGCCGTGCTCCACTTATCCCCGGAATATATGAGCAGTTCCTTTGCAAAAATCTGCTAAATGTTGCTGTTGCTAATTTACATCACATTCCTCTTCTGTTAAAACCACTGTTGGTGATTTACGGCCTGAGTAATTTATTATGAATCTGTTTTAACCAATCAGGGCGCAGTATTCAGGTCACGTGACGCGGTATTACGACTCTGTTCAGACGTGTTAAACTTGGTCTATAAAAACGGATCATTTGGAAAACTGAAGAGCCTGTAATGTGTTCTACTGAATCCAGACAAGTACAGCAATATTAAACTGTTAAATACTTAAAACTAACAATTAGTAAAATTCAATTCAAAGTTTATTCTCACGTACAGTGTAGAAACAGGTTTCTCTGTACAAGGAAATTCTTACTTGCTGTTCACAATATTTACATAATAATAATACTATTAAGGTAAAAAGAATTAAATAACACTTAATAACATAAGAATAACAGAGTCTAAACTATAGGCAAGCAATAAAGATATATATATATATATATATATATATATATATATATATATATATATATATATATATATATATATATATATATATATATATATATATAACTTCAAATTTTAAAGCAAGTTTCATCTAATCACTTTTATTGAGCTTTCAGTCCTTTCACAAATACCTTAATTATTGCGTTTATTGACCTGTAGATGAAACTGAAACTACAGGAATTCTCAGACGTATGGAGCTGATATGTGGAGATCGTTTTGTCATCTGCTGTTTTCTAGTTTAAAGAATGTAAATTTGAGCAACAAGTGATTATTTTAATGGACTGAGATCATGAAATACGCTGTACTGCAAACACTGAAAATTTAGCAAAAAAAAAAACTTCTTTATGGTACAATTAGTCAGATATTGAGTAGAATTATCTTATTCCACTTTATTTATTTTCCCCGATTTGGGTCATTTTGGTTGGGAAACAAGACTTGAATGAAATAATTAAATATAAATATTTTTTAAAAATGCAATAATCTAAATTATCTGCCAATGGAATAAGATAATTATAATTAATAATAATAATAATAAATGCAAGAGGTAGTAGTGTTTGAATTTCTAAATAGTCCAAAAACCTCCAAAATATCCAGTTTTAATGATAAATGACAGAAAAGGAACAAACAGTCCCTGATCAGTCATTGATCACTGAAGCAGCTGATCAGCATCCAGCAGCGATTGTCCCTTTTTATTCCACCAACCTTCCCTGCAGCCTCGTGTTGTATTTCTCACCCTGTCACGCCTTTGTCTGTCTCCCTTTCTTCTCTTTACCGTACAGTAACTCCCTGCCGCTCTTTTCCTCCTGAGACCCGCTCTCTGTTAATATTCTGCTAATCTGAGCGCGACACATGATCGATAACGCCCCCCCCCCCAAAGTGTTCAGGATCCAAAGGATTAGCGGCGTTTACTCGTGGTAGCGCCGGGCACCTCCAGCCGCTAATGACAGGAATTAATAACCCGCCAGACGCCGTGTTTAGGCCCTGCCTGGAGAAAAAGGCCCAGAAAGCTTTGTGTTTACGCGTCACTTACCGTCACGGCAGCGTGTACATCTAGTCTAAATTGATTCTCGCCAAACGTGTTTTTCTTTTCGTGTCCGCGCGGATTGGCCTTTAACATTTTTGGGGTCATACGACTTACTGAGATATTAATAATGGAGGATTAGTGGCGTGTTTATGGTTCTGACTCACCATGTATTTATCTCTCTCTCCCGTCACACACACACACACACACATGCGTGAACAGGGCCTGAGAACAGGGTAAATCCTTGTCAACTTCAATGAAACCTCCACACAAAGAGTAAAAACTCTAGCGGGGGGGGGGGCCGGGTAGAAACGCAACACCGTACAGTAGCCTGACCTCCTCCAGCTACCCACCAGATACCGGGCGTGGCCGCCTCCCTGAGCACAAAGACGGGGAGAGAAGGGAGAAAAAATAAAATAAAGAGCCGAAAAGCAATAGCCGAGACCCCCAGGTGACCTCGCTCGCTCGCCGACCCCGGCGTGACCCCGGGTGGTGAGGGGGGGAGGGGTGGGGGGGGCACACGCCGGCGACCTCGGTATCACTGCACGGGAAAACGCAACCGACCACAATGGCTCAGGAGGAAAAAGAGAAACAGGGAGAAGGAGGCACGTCGCTGTCATTGTTGGGCCAGGCGGTAAATCACGGCCCAGGTGACAGCAGGACCGGGGGGTGGGGGGTGGTGGTGGGGGGGGGCTCCAGCCCCGCGCACGCCGCACGCTCATAAGTCAAACACTCACTTGGTGAAGTGACGCATCTTCTCTGCAGCTGGGCCGGTCCGCAGCTTTTCGGGTCAGGTGGAGGCTCATGGCTCCGGGCTGCAACTGTACCACAAGACGCCTGCTGAGGAATGTGTCCCAGCTGGGGAGGGACGGCTCAGGGCTACCACCCTGATCAGTTCCACTCACCCTGCTGCTGAAATGAATCCCTGGAAGAGAGAAAAAAAAAACACACAGCAGCTGTAGCAGGGTTAGAAACAGTGGTATGGAAAAAAGGTCCAGGTTAGAGGATAAGAAAAGTTGTGAAGTTAGAGAGAAAATCAAAGCTATAGACTATCAATAATCACTATTGATGATAATATCAGCTATAGACTATCAATAATCACTATTGATGATAATATCAGCTATAGACTATCAATAATCACTATTGATGATAACATCAGCTATAGACTACCAATAATCACTATTATTGATAATATCAGCTATAGACTATCAATAATCACTATTATTGATAATATCAGCTATAGACTATCAATAATCACTATTGATGATAATATCAGCTATAGACTATCAATAATCACTATTGATGATAATATCAGCTATAGACTATCAATAATCACTATTGATGATAATATCAGCTATAGACTATCAATAATCACTATTGATGATAATATCAGCTATAGACTATCAATAATCACTATTGATGATAACATCAGCTATAGACTATCAATAATCACTATTATTGATAATATCAGCTATAGACTATCAATAATCACTATTGATGATGATATCAGCTATAGACTATCAATAATCACTATTATTGATAATATCAGCTATAGACTATCAATAATCACTATTGATGATGATATCAGCTATAGACTATCAATAATAGCTATTGATGATGATATCAGCTATGGTATATCAATAATAATGTTAATACTAGTAATAATTATATTAATCTACAGATTAAGTTTCTGTCCAGTTAATTACACATTTTTATCTGTTCTAAACAGACCTTATTTTTTGTGGATGAATCTATGTCCGTATTGATAAACTGTTAAATTTAACATTAACTCAGTAACATGAGTAAATGCAGTGATACACAACCACTGGACACATCTGGATGTTCACCTTGAGCAGACATCATTATAGTTAAAACATGCCTACCATAGTCAGTGTATAGTGCTGTGCCTCTGGTTTGAAAGCCACATAAAAAGTGAATTGTGCTTTATTTAACCGTCCTGCAACAGGCAGACACCTTCCGTCTCTCCGTGTACACACTCATCTTTCCTGTTTATGGCTGATCCGTGACAGTCGCGTCTCCACCGTGTAAATCTGCCTCTCCCTGTTTGCTGAGGTTTTCTCCTGTTTTCCCGTCCACAGTCGACCTGGAGCACATGAGGACGGTGAAGGCCGACAAACACCAGCGTTTCTGCCAGGAGAACGGCCTCATCAGCCAGTTCGTCTCCGCCAAGACCGGCGACTCGGTGAGAGGCAGCGGATACGCTTTTATTTTATTCTAAGTACAGGGCGACTGTGAATGAAGAGACTCATCCTGGCGCCGTCTTTCTTTCTCTTCCTCAGGTGTACCTTTGTTTCCAGAGAGTGGCCGCTGAGGTTCTGGGTGTGAAGCTCAACAAAGCAGAGATAGAGCAGTCCCAGGTGAGACGCACCTTTTATCTGTTGTTTACTCCTAACTAAACTATCTAATGTTTTATTTTCTCTGTTTTGCTTTTACTATTCTACTCTTTACTTTTACTGTTCTTTTTCAGCTCTGAACACATATATATGTGTGTGTATGTGTGTATCTATGTATGTGTGTATATATATATTTATATATATGTATATGACTGATCTTACACACTAAAATTGTTCTAAGATGAATATCTTCACATCAAGGATACTTAAAATAACATTTAAATAACATTTTGTTCAAGTTTAAACCCAACGTTGTTTTTGGTAAAGATGATCCTTTACTAGCATGAATGTACTCTATTTATATTTCATATGCTGCTAGAGCTGCTTTTTACTATTATGTAGTTAGGTTTGGACACAAAAACATCTGGTTAGTTTGGTTTAAAATCCTCAACATGTGACATGATGGGGCAAATTTTACTATTTTAATATGAAATGTATTGGTAGAAGAGATTCCTTTACTGTCCTTTCTCAGTACTAAAATAACATGAAAATATTTGGATAATCCTTCACACTAGGACAGTTGGTCTATAGTTAGTCTGTGTTTGCTGATATAGCCTCAAGAAACATTTGGTTAGTTTAAAATCCTCAATATGTGACATGATGGGACTAATGTTGGATAAAATGTGCGTCCAGTGGCGTTGAACAGGCGTCTCCTGCAACTTTTCCATCTCCAATCCATGAAACAAAGCACTGATCCATCCACCCAACCCTCCCACCACCGCGTCTGAAACAACCATTCAACTCATCCGTGCTCTGCAGAAACTTTCGGAAATGGATTTGTAGAAGAGAAAATAGATGATTAAAATTCCTTTGCTGTCCGTCTACAGCCTCTGTTTGAGGCTTTGATTTGTTTGGAGTAAAAACTCTAATGTTCTTTTCTTTGGTGAAGATGATCAAAGCATGAACTTTATTTTCATGTATTATTATTAATAAACATAGAGACAAAAAACAAGTGATTAGTTTGGTTGAAAATCCTCAATATGTGACATAATGGGACACATATTGTGTAAAATGTGCGTACAGTGGCGTCTCCTGCAACTTTATTACCTCCGATCCATGAAACAAAGCACTGATCCATCCACCCAACCGTCCTCTTCAAACTCCAGCAGAACGTCGTCTGACCTGCGTCGCCTCGTCTGAAAATGACGTTCCGACGTCTCCGTGAAGCCGTTTTTTTCCCTCCTGGGGGGCTGATCCTCTCTGATCCTCGGTGTTGGAGCCTTAACCGGAGCGGGGTCATGGCGGGGTCATGGCGGGGGCGCGGGGTCGGCCGAGGTCGCCGCGCGCCGTAAAGAAAATTCTGTTGCGTAAACACGGGTCGGCCCGTCTACCTGCCGCCGACGCTGCCCCTCCCCGAAGAGCCCCCACATTGACCACGTTAACGCGTGAAGCCCGAGGTTAAAGGTAGCCGCTTCTTTCGGGGGGGGGGGGGGGGGTTAGGTTTCGCCGCCTGATTTATCTGCTTTATCTCCCGCCGTTTTTGGGGCGGCCTGAAAAACAGGAGTCTGGCCCGTTGGCCGGCGAGGCTGGGGGGTGCCCCGTTGGTGGCAGCTGTGGGATTTACAGGTCGCCCCCCCCCAGGAGCATTAATCCTGGCTCTGATACGAGCGGCTGGAGCCACGCTGGCTGGGTGCTGGTTGATGAGGCTGGGGGATGCACCGAGGTCAGGACCCCCAGCGGAGGGGAAGAGCATGGAAGGGAAGGACCGGCCGATTCTCAAGCCCCCCCACCCCACCCCCAAATTGATGCTGAAAATGACCACCGGGCTAATGGAGCCGCTCGTCTGCCTCCCTCTTTCCCCCCTCCCTCGATGGCTCTGTCAATAAAGCAAAGTGCTTTAATCCTGATAATCAGGCCGGCTGAGAGGCTCAAGGCCGAGGAGGAGGAATGTTTTCACATTAATTTGTAAAGACAAACTTCTGATTCAGATTAGTGGAAAGAGTAATGTCAGAATAATAACCCGTGTGTGGCCTTGCAGCAAGTTAATCACTGAATGTGCATCAGCTAAACACAACTCATGATCATCTGCTTTCTCATTATTATCTGAGAGACTTGGCAGCTTCTGTAGCCTCATCAATATATTTTTATAGTTAACAGTAGTTCTGTAAGCCAAAAAAAAAGTTTCCAGAAACCTTGAAAGCAGGAGGAGATGGCTGCTGAGATGAGATCATCTTCTGAGACTGACGTGCACATGTGCAAAAATCATTAATATTTCTAATTATATGCTACCAGCTCAGCACAAAAGCAGCAGCGGAACTTTCTGGAATCAGGAAAAGGTTCATTTTTAGTAAATTCTGAAGGCGTCCTACTCCTATTTCTAGAAAGTCTCACAATACTGTTATTTTACTCAATCTGGAGCTGCAGCTAACAGCTATTTTTATGGTCGAATAACCTCAATCTATTGAAATGAATAATCAGTTAGCTGTTTGGTTTATAAAAAAATAAAAGAATATCCATCAGTGACTGAAAGTTTAATATTTTATTATAAGAAGCTCTGTATGTTCTATAAAGTTCTGATTATTCTATTTAGTATTGAAATGTTGGTTCATAAATGATTTTAAATCTAGATCAGTGTTTCCTAAAGCTGAAGATTGAAGCTAAAATGTCTTTTTTTGTCCACAACCCAAAGATCATCAGTTTACTATTATAGAAGAATAAAGAAACCAGGAAATAATCAGAGAACAGAAGCTGGAACCAGAGAATCTGGACATTTTAGAATAAAAAAATGACTTGAATCAATTATCAACATAGTTGGAGATTAATGAAATAGTCAAATTGCTGTTATATTATAACGTATATAAGTCACAGTGTCCTGTTGTTTTGACTTGTAACTGAAGTTATTTAACTTTGCTTTAACCAAACCGTTCACATTTTCATTGTTAAATGCAATGTGCAAAAAATGTTTTAAAAATATTGTATATTTGTAATTTCTATGAAACTGTTTCTATAACACAGTTTCTTCTTAGAAATTTCTCAGATCAATTAAACAATTGTCAAAATAGTTGACGATTAATATAATAGTTGTGAACTAACCAATTAATCGACTAATATCTACAGCTCTTTCCATCCAGACCTAAAACACACAGTGTTTAAATTCTCAAAAAGACGATGTGAGTGTTAGTTTAGTTTTTAATGTTTGTGGAGCATCTTTGGTGTAGAGATGCAGCAGGTCTGGTCTCAGGGTCTCACGCGGCCTCGTTATCAGCTGTCAGGTTTAGAGAGCCGAACACGGGGGTCGCGACCCCTGACAGTATTATATCTGCCTGGCAGCCCCCTCCGTCATGCTCCCCCGTCTGTTAGATCAGATAACCGGGCCTCGGATCACTCACCGGCTCCGACACCCGGCCTCAGCAGCTCGTTAATCAGGCGGCCAACCAGGCGCCGGCGTTTCGGCCGCGAGCTCCGCCCCCTGCTGGCTGCAGGAAGTTGGATAATCTGAACTTGACTTGACTTAACACTGAATCCAAGCTTGTTTCACCAATAGATGTAAATATATATGAGGTTAAGAGGCCGAGTCAACTTCAGGGTCCGTCCACATCCACGACGTCTTTGGTCTTTTCCTCCACAAGTAACTAACCTCAGTTGTTGGCTCCTGAAACTTCTACTACTACTACTACTACTACTACTACTACTACTACTACTACTACTACTACTACTTCTTCTGTCTAACGTGTAACCCAATTTCTGAAAATGTCTGATTAACTCTTGTCTTTCATAGACATGATTTTCCCCCAAAAAGTGAAACCTGAACCACAATTTCTCGTTGTTTGACGTCGCAGTGTGGGACGGTAAACAGGAAGTTCTATCCATGGAGACGTGTGGAGCCTCGTGATTGGCTGAAATGTTCCATGTGCACGACATTGAGGCTGATTTCACAGCCTCATGTTTTCAGAGACACACCAATGGTGTGGAAAGTATTCTTTTCTTTCAACCATAAAAGTTCATTTTCAAAAATACGTGTATTGGTGTGGACTTAACCTTAGTTGGGTTCATGGGCCACATGTAAACCGGTAAAAAATAACATTTATTTTAAACTATTCTGACCTCTGTCAGTCATATTGTGACTCCCACCCAACATACTGTGTAGGTGCCAGATTTCACCACCTGTTTGAAGGTCCATTTTCACCATTGTCACCGGAAAATTCAAAGCGATCCAGAAACCAGGATTTTTTCAGGATCGTTACCAAAATGTAATCATCAGTTTATTTTACCATTCCTAACATTCGCTGAAAATTTGAGGCAAATCAGTCAAGAACTTTTTGAGATTTCTTGCCAACAAACACACGGACAACACCAGCGACATGACAAAAAAATGAAATAAGCCACATTTTTTGCTAGTAGAATAAGATATTTCAATGAGTTTATGAAGTATTTATTCAAAAACAAGAACTTTTCGTCCAGTGGACCGGATTAGACCCTTTAGTGGGCCGGTTTTGGTCCCTGAGCCAAATGTTTGACAACATAAATTTCATAAGAAAATGATCTGTTAAATTCTGTTTGTTCAATATTAAGTCATTTTAACTAATATAACAAACCCAAAATAGTTAAGGTAAAGTCAATGGTAAATTGACCACAAGTTAATCACTAATATTCCTGATTATTAAACAATTATCTCAAATCCTGAGTTTTGTCTCCGTAAAACTGAATATTTTTGGTTTTGCTCAGACCAACCAGCGATGTAAATGTTTTACATGACTCTACTGAGCGAAAACTAACTGATAATCTAAAGATTTATTAATCATGAAAATTATTGGCAGTCGCGGTCGATTCCCTTTTTTTTCCTCCAGGTTCAAGTGTGTGTGTTTTTCGTGTCATGAGTTCTCCCGCAGAAACCTGCGTCTGGTTTGAGGATCAGTTTTACCGGGTGGTGTTGTGGTTTGGCTGCTCGTGATCGCTGTGCCACTGATGTCATTGCTTCACATGTTGTTTTTGTCTGTTTCTCACATTTCTCGCTCGTTTTTCTGATTTTTCTGACCCTCCTCGTCCTCCTGTCTTCACCCTCTCTGCCTTCGCTTTTCACTCCTGTCTTCTGCTTTGGCTCCTTTTTCATTTCTTTCCCTTTCTGTTTTTTTTTTGTCTTTTGCTTTCCATCCATCTCTGGGCCGCTCGGTGTGATGTGTTGAACCTGCTCAGATGATCGTGAAGGCCGAGCTGGTGGACTACCCCCAGGACGAAGGCCCAGTTAGACCAGAAAACAACCAGTCCAGCAAAATATGTTCTGTCCAGTAGTTGGAAGTATGTCTCCAGTTCCATAGAGTCTATAAATCTATACCATCACCCTATTAAAAAGTGAGTTTTTGACCTAAATCATCTCTTGATGATGCTGCCACGTCTGGTAAAATCACCCCTTTTCCTTTATGTTCTATAGGACAATTTTCGAGTCAAAGTTTTTTGTCCTAATTGGTATAAAAAGACAATTCACCAGTGGTGGCTGCTTCAAGAAACACGATTCTAGAATCAATTTCTACTGGTGAGTGATAAAGGCTTTAGGTTATAATGATTTATAGGAATTTATAAGAAGTCTAAAGTTCACAAGTTATACAGTTCATATAAAAAAATTTAATAATCCCATAGCCAAATATAAAGAAGTACAGGAAGTTCCAGGATTAAACATGTGTCATCACTTCATTGTAAATTCTCCACATCTCAGGTTTCTAAAAGTCAAAACTGGATGTTGTTGAGTTACGTTCAATAAAAAACAGGAAATAAGAACCTGGGAAAGTGATGAAAAAGTTTAATTTACCTTTAGAGTTTTCACTATGGAATGAAATGACAGTTTAACCCAGGTTTAAAGTTAAATAAATTCACACTAGAATGAACTTCATTCTTTAATTTTAGTGACACCACAACATTCTTTATATGTCCACAACATGATTCACTAATAGAAGATTCTCTGACTTTAATTAACAGGTTTGTGGTTTGTCAAAAACTTGCTAAAACACTGTAGTTGTTTATTTTAATGGGGTGATGATGTAGAATCACAGCCAGTAGTTCTAGTAGTTGTAGTCCACCACGTAGTTACGTTCAGACTCCGTCAGACCAATAGAACCCAATCACACCTGTTGTGTTGCAGTGTTATCAGAGCGTTTGACAGTATTATGCTAAACTGTCTGAAGAATCCAAGCTATGTGGCTTTTGGTTGTTGGAGAATGATGTGGTGAGAAAAACCGTCCTGACGCTAACAGACGTGACTGGAGTTTGACCCCACGTCTGAGAACAAACATTTAGACCAGCGGCCTGCAGCTTCATCATTATTTAAGGCTGTTTGTCAGGCTGCAGATTGCAGCGTGTGACTTTAATTCACTAGATCAACAAAGTTTAATTAATAAGTCTTTTTATTTATAAGAAGCTCCATATGTTACATAGGGTTCTGAAAAATGTAATTATCTACCAAATATTGATAGTGTTAAAAAAAGTAAAATGTCTGTTTTCCAAAGCTGAAGATTAAAGATTTGAGAAGTCCTATGGCCTTAAAACTAGCCATTAGGACTCCTACAAAGTTGTGATGTCACACTGTTCAGGCCCTGCCCACTCTCCATTCAAATCAGCCAATCAGAGGAGCGGCTCACTGATATTAATGAGACAACAAAATGAGAAAAGCTGCAGAAAGAAGCTTGAGAGCAGATGTAAAATTGCATTTAGATGATTTTCTTGTTCCTGAAACCGCAAATGTATGTTAGTGACATCACAACTTCACCTAAAACACACTAAAGTGTCAACACTGAACCTGTGGAACTGCTGAAGTCTCCTTCACCTATTTTTATCCCCATATCTTGGCTGATTGGAAATTCCAGTTAAGAAATGATAAACAGGTCAGAAATCACGCTGCTACTCAGTGTGTTGTGAAATATTTCACTCAGTACTACAGGTTCGTCACAGTTTATAAAATCTAAATATTTAGACACAGAACAGCTGAAAATATCAATAATTGAGTTCTCAGCTCATTTAACTCTATTGCTCATGGCAACAACTATTATCCTAAATTTCTAAAAAGCTGTGATTAAAAATCTATATTTTTGTTAGTTGGGTGTGAAAACGGGGCTTTTATTTTGAAGGGCATACAATTTTTCCCTTTGGCTCAGCATCATATTCTCAAACCTTTTATTCAGAAATTGTCTAACAACCTTGTATTCAGATGTTTTTTAACAAAAATGTAAAGTTTTATTTATTTGTAACGTGTTAAACTAGTTTTGTTTTCATATGGAAACAATATGCAAATATGGAAAATTCCAAGTGCATAAAATCTAATGGAATCACATTGACTTACTTACAGTGGCACGAAATTATCCACAACTTTTCTCATACTGTATGTTTTAAATATATATATATTATTTAGACTACTTAAACTAATAAAAACATGTAAAACAACTAATTTAAAATCTATATGTTTACAGTTGGGTGTGAAAAGGGGGCTTTTATTTTGAAGGACATACAGTTTGTGAGGTCACATGACCAGTCGCTTTGGCTCCTGTTGTGAAAAGGTTGTGTTTTATTCAGAATTTTCACCAAATAATAGATTCAACTCCCTTTCTGGGGTAAACAAACTTTTATTTTAAGCTAAAACTGATGTTTCCATATGGCAGAAATATGAAAATATGGAAAATTCCCATGCAACAACTAATGGAGTCAAACACCAAACGATGTTTAAAAATGTATTTTTTTAATATATCTATTATTTAGGCTGTCTTAAGTACTAAAATAAATCAGTATTTCAGGGTTGACTGTGTAAACTCCAGTTTACTTTTCCTGCTGCAGCTCCTCAGTGTTTGACGTGTTGTGTTAATTCCTGTTTCCAGCGCGTGGTGAAGGCCGACATCGTGAACTACAGCCAGGACACCGTGGCCCGGACCGTCAACCCCCCCCGCAGCTCCATGTGTGTGGTGCAGTGACACACACACACACACACACACACACACACACACTCACACTTAAAGGTGTAAAGCTGTCAGTATTCCTTTTTGGTTTTTTTTTTTGGGTCGGGCCACCTGGGCGAGATGTGTTCAAACCTCGTTCTGTGTGGAGAACAGACTGGAGCTGTATATTATAATTATAACATGAACCATTCACTGAACCTCGGTTTGTCACGTTCACACACAGCCGCTCTTTTATTTCTACGATTCATCATGATTATAATAGACTCGAGGCTTGGGAGGATTTTCAACATATCGAAATACTGCGAAATTTTACCATACTGAAATATACTTTTTAAAATAAATATATATATATTTCTTTTTCTCAGTTTTGCTCAGTCTGTCCTGCTGTGAGTCTGAGCTTCATTTTACAGTTCTGTTTACTGTACATCACCAATTGTTATATTAATTTAATTCGTTTTTCCCACATATCTGGACCAAAAGTCTGAACTGACTCACTTAGTGGAATTATATAATAATTATTATTATTATAATGTATATAGTGCATTGTGAAATGTTGTTTACAACCAACAGTTACTACATTATAAAATTTATGCATTATAAAAAAACAATTTTTATAATCGATTTGAGTCATTTTTTATTCTAAAATGTCCAGATTCTCTGGTTCCAGCTTCTGTTCTCTGATTATTTCCTGGTTTCTTTATTCTTCTATAATAGTAAACTGATGATCTTTGGGTTGTGGACAAAAAAAGACATTTTAGCTTCAATCTGCAGCTTTAGAAACACTGATCAACATTTAATGAACCAAATAACTAATCAATTAATTTTTTTCAATAAAAAACGTTGAATTTTTTTCTTTTTTTTTTTTTGCTATTTACCTAAATATTTAGTCTTCAACATGAAATTCCTCTTTCAAACATAACCATAAAGTCTAATACAATCATATTGTATATTGTGATAATACCATAAATTGCTTTATTTCGCAATATTGAGTTTTTGACATCGTCCTAAGCCTCAGAAAAAAAACCAAACAGGCAATTGAAGATACTCATATATTATTATTATTATTATTATTATTTCAGTTTTCCATTGCTCTTAAGCTGCTGCAGGATTATCTAAACCAGGGGTGTCAAACTCAGTTTGGTTCATGGGCCTCATGCACAGGAATTTAATCTCAACTTAACGTATAACTATCAACATTTAGAAAAACATTATGAACATTTGCACAATTAATTAATCTTAACAGGGGAGATTGCACATGAAAACATATATTTAGTATAATTTGCTAATAATGAATGTAACTATGTTATATTAGCTTATTCTCTTGGCAGACAATTTTACTTATTTCAATTTTTAGGTGTAAAGTAAAATAAATAAAAGTTAGATTTACAACGCAAAAAGTTAAAATTCTGTGATGAGAAAACAACAAAAAAGAGTTAATGCCTCAAATGACTAAAATAATTCAAGAAAATGTTATTACTCGCTTGTCTAAGGAAAGAGAAGTTCAGTCTCCAGAATCATTAGTAAAACATAATCATCTGTTCATGGCACCATGCTCAGCATTTTCTATAAATTTAAGGTAAATTCGTCCAAAACTTTTAGAGATTTTTTGTTAACAAGACAGGATTAAAATCATCTGCCAGTGGAATAATAAGTTAAATGTTTTATACTAAATTGTACCATAAACACCATTTTTTTAATTTATAAGTGCAGTCGACCCTTCAGCGGCCGGTTCTGGTGCCCGGGGCCACGTGTTTGACACCCCTGGTCTACGCTGTTGGATATTTCCCTCCAGCAGCAGAGAGGATTCTGGGTAAAAAACTAAACCCAAAACAACAATATGAATGGGGGAAAAAACAAAACCTGTATGTTTGCGATCGATGTCGCTGAGCAGAGAAATGAAGGTTTTCTATTTGCCAAGCACAGCTGCAGCTCACGCGTGAACCGTGTCATCACACGCAGAAACGTCACGTTCACACGCCTAGATCTATGACTGTCTGTTCATTAGTCAGATCACTTCCACGCTTCCCCTCCTCCAGTCGTGCATGTTCCAGATTTACAAAGGGAGACGTAGATCTAGACGCTGATTATTGGTGAAGCTGGATGAGCTTCAGTAGTTCTCACATAGCCTCACTCTACTGTCCGTTATAGAACAGGTTTTCGCATCGAGGGGCGTGATGCATGAAATGCTTCATTTCCAACACGTTTTAATAGTTAATGTTGTACGTTTTAAACCGTTTTTACATGTTGGCATGTTGGGACCAAAGCATCCACCGATTTAAATGTGTAAAATAAATGTGTATTTGTATGATAACGGCAGCGTTGGAGAAGCTCATTTAAGCTGAATAGGAATTCTGGGTGTGTAAATACATGTGAAAGTTACAGGAATGTACAGTTTAAAGTGACGTACGTATGTGTTTCTGAATAAAAACGCCACATGAAAAATACTACGGTTTTTATCATTTCTTTGGGGTGACTTTTAAAAATGTATTTATACTTTTATTTTCTATTTATTTTATAGGGGAAATGCAAATTATCATAGTGTCACTGATTCATGTTAAAAACAAGTTAAATTACATAATGTTTAACTTGCAGAAGTTACAGCTATATTATTATAGTTTTTACTTTCTTTCCCATTTGTAGGATTTTAATTAAATAAGAATTTAATAAAATCATCAAAGTTACACACAACAAAAGATAAATCAGTTTTAACAACATGTGCTTTTTCAATTTACACATAAAACCACTATGACTGTTAAAATATTTGGTGCAAAATGTTATGTTTTATAAATGTCTAATTAATTCTAGAAAAAAATCTGAATTCTGAGATAAAAGTTATAATTCTGACTTTTTTCAGTTTTTCAGTGGCCCTAGTATTCTACATATATAAATTCCTAAATAGCTATTATTATATTATAATAGATATTATTACAATAGATATTTTATGCAAATCTCTTACATTTTTTCCAGTGGGCCTAATATTCTTATATATATATATATATATATATATGTATATATATATGTATATATATATGTATATATATATGTATATATATATGTATATATGTATATATGTATATGTATATATGTATACATATATATGTATACATATATATGTATATTATATGATCTATATATATGTATATAGTATTATTATATATGTATATATTTATACATGTATATATATATATATATACATGTATATATATATATATATATATATATCGTTTTTTTTATCCATTATTTTTAAGTCTTGTTTATATAAAGGTGCAATAGAATTAATATAAGGGTCCACACTGTAAAAAATATCATGTCATGCATGTAGAGCTGTGCTTTGATTGGTACCTGGTGACAGATTCTTAACGTTTTTCTAATGTTTCTGACGTGTTTGAGTAAAGTTTCACCGTCTTTCATTCCTCAGCTTGAACGTTTACCGTGTTCAGTTCTAGTTTCTTTGTGATTTTTTGTTTTACTCCACGACGACACGAACCTCCACAGCGTCAGAACGGCGGCATCGGGCCCTGGAGGCGACGACGGGGACTGGACTCGGGCAGATTAAGGACCCGTGTGTTGAAATCCAGGGCCTGAAACTGGAGCCAGCGGAGATCCAGGTCTTTACAGGACAAGCTAAGTCCCTGGCTGCTAATGAGCCACCTGGTCTTTGTTCAGCAAATCTGCACTGAAACGTCGCCTAAATCCACCTCTGGACGGCCCGGACAAACGCTTCATGAACGCTTGTAAGCCGCATTAATCAATCACTTAAACAGCTTTTGTTGCTGCCACTGTAAGAACCACCGAGACAAACACAACAAAGGTGGTATCTTCACGCGGATCTCCGGCGTTGTTTCTTTTTTTGTTTCTCGCGTCGGCCCAGGTGTTGCTGGAGTTCACTGCTCGCCTGTGGCGGAGCATGGACCAGGCGCTGAGGCCGGGCTCGGCGGCCCAGCCCGGGGGGTCGAGCCCCGGCACACGTGCGACGGTCTCGCTCCAGCGGACGTCTTAGGAGGCGTCTTGGGCTGATCTCTGCAAGGAGCTGTGGCCCCGCGCTGACAGGCCAGACGGACGCTGCTGTTTGGACAGGTGTTTTCACAAAGGACACAACCGCAGCCTGTTTCCAGATTAGAGACAGGACCACGATGATGATGATGATGATGATGATGATGATGACGTTCCTACCCCCCCTTAAAAAAAAAAGACGGGAGGAAAGAGCATCAGCGAGTTTTGACAGGTTCAGTCAAAGTCAAGAGAGCGATTCACGTCAGGATGAGTTTGTTTCAGCAGCTGAGTGAGACTCGTTCTGCTTTTAGTGTTTGCTCTGTGAAACTACTACGTACTGGGTAATATACTGAGTGTGTGTGTGTGTGTGTGTATTAGTATATTATATACACATGCATACATGCATACGTAGACACATATATATTTGAGTGTATACATATATACTGAATGTAATGTGTCAAAACATAATATACAAATACACACACACACACTGTGAATGTGTGTGTGTATATTTATGTATATATATGTATATGTGTATGTGTATATATATATAATTGTGTATATATATATATGCATATATATATATATATACATTCACATATATATCTATATATGCCCACATGTATGTGTATATGTATATCAAAAAATCTCTCTGTTTTTTGATGAATATATTCTTAAAAAAATTAGATAATAATTAAATAATAAAGTATACCTCATATATTTTTTTGAAAGAATATATGTTTAAAAAAATACTTGAAAAATATAGATTGTATATATGTGTATATTTACTTAAAATGTATATTTTACATATATATTATATATAATATATATTATATATATTATATATTATATATAATATAATATATAATATATATAATATAATATATATTATATATTATATACAAGATAAGATAAGACTTTATTGATCCCACAACGGGGCGACACGGTGGTGCGGTGGGTAGCACTGTTGCCTCACAGCAAGAAGGTCGCAGGTTCAAGACCGCCTTGGGCCTGGGTCTGGGGCCTTTCTGTGTGGAGTTTGCATGTTCTCCCCGTGTCTGCGTGGGTTTTCACCGGGTACTCCGGTTTCCTCCCACAATACAAAAAACATGCTCAGGTTAATTGGCAACTCTAAATTGCCCATAGGTGTGAGTGTGAGAGTGAATGGTGTGTGAATGGTGTGTGTGCCCCACGATTGGCTGGCGACCATCTGGGGTGTATCCCTGCCTCTCGCCTTAACGCGCTGGGATAGGCTCCAGCAGACCCCTGCGACCCCGAAAGGGAATAAGCGGGATAGACAATGGATGGATGGATGGATGGATGATCCCACAACGGGGAAATGTGCCTGTTACAGCAGCGTAAAGAAAAGAAAAGAAAATAAAAGCTGTAAAAAATAAAAATACACAACACTATGTACAAAATTCGTAGAATTTGTTGATCAGCATACACAGTATGCATTATGGACATAGAATGGAGAAAAATACTAATAAATAGCAAGAAAAAAGAAAAGAAAAAAGTATGCATAAACAAAGCATATATACCTACATACATACACACGTATTTACATATTTACATATATATACGCACATACACACATGTACACATACATAGCTAATGCAGACTGAAGGTGCAGGGTGTGTGTGTAGAGAAAAGTGACCAGTGGTATGATGAGTATATATATATATATATATGTGTGTGTGTGTGTATTTATCTGTGTATTTTTGTTGGTCAGACAACACACTCTTCGATCCATCAGCCGCCTGCTTCCAGCTTAATGACGACAGCGTTTCCCCTGAAAAGACAGAAGGAAACGGCGTCAGAGCGGAGACGTTTGACGCGTCTGGCTGAAGTCGAGCGGCCGCTTCACGTCCAGCTGAATTTGTCGAGCTGTTTCGGCCGACGCGTGACTCATTTTTGGTTTGGGCTGTTTGCTCTCCACACGTCCAGGGGAGCTGCAGGTAAACAGACAAACTGTACCGTGTGTTTGTTAGCGTTTAGCCGACCGCTGTGACACGTTAAATTTGCTCAGTACTTTGTAGTCTCAGAATAAAGTCTCTGGTCTCTGGCTCCGCGGCAGCAGCTGCGTTTTCCCAGGGTTCCAGCGGGCAAACGTCCCGCGTCCTCCCCCCTCTGTGTCTGTGTTTCTCGTTGCCGATGACAGTCTCAGAAACCCACACACGACAGGCTGGTAAGAGGGGCCATAGTTGTGGCTGGGCCGAACCGGGCCAACACCCTCCGTGATTTACCCACGAGCCCTCTTCCGATTTTCCACCTGCGCCGAGTGCCAGGACCCACAGCGGCATCCAGGACTGAGTCAGGGCCTGTGATGAGCTCTGGCCCCCCCCGGTCCCCCCTGTCAGGCAGGACATGGTGGATCCAGAACTGGAGTCCAGTCCTCTGGTGTCCATGGCAACCAGTAGTGGATCTATTATTGGATGTTGAGGCTGGAAACAGACGGACTAGGACTGTCCTGCAAGGTGTTGTCTGGTTTTCTAGAATGAATAATAGTGAGACAACGTTCAAGGGGTACCGTAACCTCACCACCATAGGGCTCAGTACTAAAAGGCCCAGTCTCAGTTCTGTGTGTTAAATACAGTAATGACACACGGATAAAACAAGCACACAAGTGTGTGTATTTAAAAATACACAAGGGTAATGTCATCAATCAAACCATCAAAGTCCTCATCCTCTGTTTCTGATTCCAACAGCAGCTAAATCTCCATCAAACATGCCAGCTTCACTTTCTTCACCATCAGAGTCACTTTCCTCTAAATGATGCGTTATAATCCGCTGGAAGTTGCTGTGCTACCGTAGTCCTGGTCTGGATGGAAAAACGGAACCGTTCCATGAAACGAAAGCACCAAGACGGAAATGCTCTGTGATCCACTGATCCGGTCTTTGCTCTGTGATCCACTGATCCGGTCTTTGCTCTGTGATCCACTGATCCGGTCTTTGCTCTGTGATCCACTGATCCAGTCTTTAATCTGTGATCCACTGATCCAGTCTCTGCTCTGTGATCCACTGATCCAGTCTCTGCTCTGTGATCCACTGATCCAGTCTCTGCTCTGTGATCCACTGATCCAGTCTCTGCTCTGTGATCCACTGATCCAGTCTTTGCTCTGTGATCCACTGATCCAGTCTCTGCTCTGTGATCCACTGATCCAGTCTTTGCTTTGTGATCCAGTCTCTGCTCTGTGATCCACTAATTGAGTCTTTGCTCTGTGATCCACTGATCCAGTCTTTGCTCTGTGATCCACTGATCCAGTCTCTGCTCTGTGATCCACTGATCCAGTCTCTGCTCTGTGATCCACTGATCCAGTCTCTGCTCTGTGATCCACTGATCCAGTCTTTCCTCCAACTCGTACCACCTGTCTTATGTCTTAAACTCAGCTGTGTAGCTGATTTCCTTCAGTTTAAACTGTGCTTTATCAGCGTGTCTCTTTACCATTTTCAGGTTGTTAAAACAACAATGATGTTCTGCATAACGCACATCCCCGTTATTTTATCTACAATCCATGCCCACACTTCCCCTACATACAGACATAGGGAGCACCAACATTTTGAAGAGAATAGAAGACTTTGATGTGCCCTTATAGTCGTGAAAATACGGTACATTTATTAATTCTAAAGAATAAGACAGAATGAAAAAATTGTGTATCCTCTTAATTATTAAAGTTGTCTTTGACTCTAACTAAGTGCCTCTAGTCGTCCAGCAGCTCTCCTCTCGTCTATAAGTGGACGTTAAACTGTGAGATGGTGAGGACTCTGCTTCTTCTTCTTCTTCTGTTTTTTAATAATTTCTCAGCTTGTGCAGACGGTCGGTCCTCGAGGTGCCGTGTGTCTGCAACAGGCTGAAAACGCTCCTGATTTATTTTAAGGGGCGAGGATGTGGGCATTCAGAGGGGTCATATTTATAGTCTGTTGGTCTGGTGAGAAAAGCTGCCAGAAAAAGCAAGAGATTCCTGAAAAATAAAAACAGAGAGGCACAGGGACAGAAAACTGAAAGTCTCTTCAGAGGACATGCATGAGCGCTGTTTCCAGTGGGCTGTAGTGAATAACACTTACAGAGTGAATCACTCTGTATGTGGCAGAGCAACAGAGACAGAAACTCCACTTTATCCTTTCAGTTTAAACTAAACTAAACTGCTGCTTTAGTAGAATGAATAATCTAATCAGAACAGGCTGTGTAGCAGAGATAGGGAGTGAAGAAGGAGCTTTAAAGTTTAGACAGGACAGACTCTTATTTTATTCTGAAAGTCACATTATGACAGTAACTGCTTTGTTGTCTCAGGTTGTTATTGATCTGGTCGAGTTTATCAGTCGTTCTACAGTTTAACTACATTTACTCCAGTAAAAGTACCTCACTTTTAAAGTACTTCACTATTTGA
Source organism: Eupleurogrammus muticus (assembly GCA_036785175.1). NCBI lineage: Eukaryota > Metazoa > Chordata > Actinopteri > Scombriformes > Trichiuridae > Eupleurogrammus > Eupleurogrammus muticus. The sequence continues at coordinate 30,868,376 of JAYKQN010000004.1, read as the reverse complement.
TTCTATTTATTTTACTTTTTAGTGCATTATCTGACAGCTTAGTTACGTTTTACAAAAAGGAATTATAAAAAAATTTGTACACCTTACTTTAATTTTTTACACCTTTTATTTTATTTTTATTTATTTATTTTTACATGTTTTGACTGAAAAACAATAAGGGGATATTTTTTTTTATAATATGTATAAATATAAAACAATTTAGCCCTAATTTTTTCAGTTTTACAGAAAATTTAGATTTTATACTTCATTCTGATTTCATATATATATATATATATATATATATATATATGTATATATATATATATATATATATATATATATATATGTGTATATATGTATATATATGTATATATGTGTGTATATATGTATATACACATATATATGTATGTGTGTGTGTGTATATGTATATGTGTATTTATATATATACACATATATATATATATGTGTATATATGTACACACATATATATGTATGTATATATAAATGTGTATATATGTATATATGTGTGTGTGTATATATATATATATATATATATATATATATATATATGTATATATATATATGTGTGTGTATATATGTATATATGTATATACACACATATATATGTATATACACATTAATATATATATATATATATATATATATATATATATATATATTATATATATATATATATATATTATATATATATTATTATTATATATATATATATATATATATTATATATATATATATATATATTATATATATATTATTATTATATATATATATATATATATATATTATATATATATTATATATTATATATTATATATATATTAATATATATATATATTAATATATATATATATATATATATATATATATATATATATATATGTGTATATACATATATATGTGTGTATATATGTATATACACACATATATATGTATATACATATATATATATAGCTGTATTTAAACATGTATTTTCTAAAAAAAAATATTTAATATGTATATATATATGTATATATTATACATATATATGTATATATTTAAAAATTACATTTTCAAATATATATCTTCTATCTAATATATGTTTTTATTTTCTAAAAAATCTAGTATGTATGCACCTTTCTGTCAGTGTCAGGTTGTGATTCACATGATAAATGAGCTGTTTACAGTAATAAATGAGACGTGTTGGACTGAACAGATCATGTGTGTGATGAAGGATGAATGTGATGAAGGATGAATGTGATGAAGGATGAATGTGATGAAGGATCCTCTGTTGGCAGCGTGAGGATGATGATGATGATGATGATGATGGTGGTGGTGGTGATGAAGGCCTGGGTGGGTCCAGTGCTGTCCCTGCAGCGTCTGTCAGAGGATGAATAAACGGAGCAGGAGGCAGATCCAGGCCATTACTCAGCAGGCTGCTCTGTCTCTGCTGCTTTGTGATTCCTGCTCATTGTTCCCATAAAATACTTTGGATACAAAACCTGATACGAGAGCTATTCACTTTTTAAGTGCTATTCATTACAGCTGAGTGAAAATAGCATTTATCCACGGATGACACTTTGGGGCTTTTGTGAGGATACTTAGGAGACGCTGCAGCGAAGTGTGAATGTACGTTTGGCTCCGATTAAATAATCGCTGCTGTGGAGGAAAAAAAAAAGAAAACGTATCGTCGCCAGGAGGAATCGAACATTATCGCTAATTACAGTGGGTTTTATCCCTTCAGGATTTGTGGAAGTATGTTAATTCCATGTTGAATTCCCCCTCAAATTATGTCCCATTTCACTTGTGACAGACTGGAACTGTTCACTCCTCACTGGAAGCGTTGTCAGTGTTACATAGATTCATCTGGTTTGGTTAATAGATTTAATGTGGTATTCAGTGGACGAATACATGAATAAACGTAAATTTAAAGGAAAAATCCAATCCATTCATGTGCATGATTTTTGATCATTGAAGTTTCCCTCCTGTATAACTTTAGGTGCTTTTTTGTTATAAAACAGTTAAAAGCAAAAATCTCAAAGTCCAGTTTTCGTCTTTGAAATCAGAAAGTTTGATCCACCAATTGTTTTATTTAATGAAATGCAAACCAACAGCTCATATTTGATTTGACTCCTTGTTATAAGACGTTTGAGGCCTGCTGTGGATGTGCAGCAGAAGAAGTGGAACCAGCCAGAAACAGCTCTTATACGTTTACTTCTTTTTCTATTTATTTGTGTATTCAGTCCAACGCGTCGCTAAAACCTTCAAACAGGTTTTCTCCTGCAACCTTTGAATCGTTCGTTGGAAAAACAAAAAAAAAGAAGAAGAGAAGTGGCCGACGTGACGCGACGTGACGCTACAGTTCCTCTCCGTGTCCAGCACAATGTGGCCAGTGTGGAGGCGTCTCGCGGCTCTAATCAGAACCAGAACCGGCTGCCGGGCCTCGCAGGTCATCGGCCCAGAAGGCGAGGAGCAGGAAGCGGCGCATGGAAACGCAGCGGCGGCGTTGCGTCACCAACAAGGCCGAGCTGTTCGCCGCTGATTTAGAGGCTGTGCTGCTGCAGGCCGCCGCCCGTTTCCATGCGTTGACCTTAATAAGTCTGATTTATGGACATCAAGAACTTCACTTTCTCTTTTCCTCGCTGCTGTTATAACAGATGAAATCACTCCACGCCGTCCGTACGCGGCGTGACGACGTGGCGTGCGCGCGGCGACTGGCCGGACGCCACCGGCGGCGTCACGCAGCAGGCGGGGCGGCGGCTCGGGTTCCGTGTGCAGGCTGTTGTGTGAAGTGTCTGGTGATCGCCAGGACGCGACGGCGTGGACAGGGAGGTGAGAGGCAGGTTAATTACCACGCTGAGGGCGAGGGGGGGTGCTTTACACGCTGCTTTGTGGCGCCGCCGGGTTGGGTTTCAATCGGTGGGGGAGGGGGGGAGAGGGGGCATCATGGCGACAGCAGCTGTTCACTCGACTAGAGGAGTTGTGTTAATAGAAGTTCAATTAAACTCAGTTTTATCTGTTCAGCCCAGAATCACAAATCACAGATTTAGTTTGGACTAAAGCAACAGAACAAACTCTGAACTAAAACATTTACAGCAAGAAAAAAACAACAACTAAAAAACAGGGAAAAAATGGAAGAATCAGGAAGATTTAAATGGTTTTAAACCCTGTCTGTCATGTGTTACTTTATATATATGTATATATATATACACACACACACATATATATATATATATATATATATATATATATATATGTGTGTGTGTGTGTGTATATATATATATATATATATACATAGAGGCATTGTGTCATATTTTTGTATTTTTTATATATATATTTATAAATATATTTATAAATAAATATTACATTTATTAATCATTAATTATTACTAAATGTATAAATGTATTTCCATTTTTATTATTATTTATTATTATTTACATTTTATCTCATATTTTATATTTTATCTCTTATTTCTGGCTTTTTATTCAACAAATTTGACATTTTTTTTTCTTTTTCTTTCTTTACTTTTCTTTCTTTTTTTTTTTTACATTTTTATTTCATATTTATTTTATTTTATTTTATTTATTTATATATTTTATTATCTAATTCATTTCCCCCCAGGTGTGACGTGCAGCTTCATGCACTAAACCAATCAGAGAAGACGAGTCAATGTCCAAATGTCTCGTTCTGGTACAATTAGTCCAACAATTAATAGAAATTTAAGAAAACAAGGTTAAATTGTTCAAAATAGTTTCAGATTTTTTTTTTACTTAACATGCTTTTTATTTCATATTTTTATTTATTTATTTATTTATTTATTTATTTATTTATTTATTTATTTATTTACTTTTTACATTTTATTGCATAATTTGCCTTTTTTCCCTTCATAAATACAATAGAACAGTAAAATACTATAGATGCATTTATAAAATGACAAATTTCCTTTAAAACCAATAGAAGACATTTATGTTTCATCACAACATCCAGACCACGAGGATATCAGCTTTAATATTGAACATATGACCCACACATACTTTGTAGTTAAAGTCTAAACCCTGGAACGCTGCAGGTCTTCCTGCTTCTCTGGATTTACGTGAATGCCCTTTGACAGAAACCACATCAGTCCAGGTGTCAGCGCAACGGCGTTAACTCGACTGGACGGCGTTAACTCGACTGGACCGCGTTAACTCGACTGGACGGCGTTCCGTGTGGAACCGCTGCTTTACACACGTTTAATATTAACGCGGATCCAGGCGAAGAAGCTCAGGCTGATTGGAGGCGAACGGGCACCAGACGGCATCACGGTCCACAGCAGCTCCAACGAAAACGCCGTCCCAGACGCCACAGGCCGACGAAGCAGGAACACCTGCCGGAATTTTCCTTTAGAGCCAATAAATCAGCCAATAAATCACTGTGAAACCTCACGATTCACAACTGGCAGCAAATACGCTGAAAATAACATAATGAGTTTTTACAGTAAAATACTGTATCGTTAAAACTATTAAATACTGTAATTTCAGTAATATAGTAAAATATGCATCAGGCTACTGTAATAATCCACATTTTTCAGTTGATTGTACTTAGATTTCTACTTAAATACATTAGGATGGAAAAACTACAATTAATTATACATATTCATATTAAGTTAAATCCAATCTAATTTATCAATCAGACTTTTAGCTCTTAATCTTTTATTGAATTTAACATTCAGGCAAAGAAACAAACCAAATATTTTACTTTTCTGCACATGCACAGATGGAAATTTAAATAGTTCAGATTTGATTGAGGTAAATTAGCTTGTTTATTTTAGAGTTACTTAAAAAAAAAGCATAAATATCATTCAATAACACATTAAAGTCTAATCTAACCAGAAAATAAGAAAATTTTCAGTCTGTCACAAATGAAACGGGACATAGAATAAAACAGGAAAGAAACGTTTATGTCCTTATACGTCAGTACAAAGAGACTTAAAAATGTTCATTTATAAAGTTCTCAGTGACTTTATCATAAACCTATTAAATAATCTATTAAACATAATTTAAGGAAGATTTCAAGATGGAATTAACATACTAGGAATAAAACCCACTGTAATTAGAATTTTCAGTAATTAACCATCTTAAGTAACTAACTTTTTTACTAAATTTAAGATTTGAAAAATCAACAAATATTTTAGTTAAGTTTCATATTTCAGTGTATTTACAGCATTAGGTGAATAACACTGTATTATAATACAGTAAATCTCTGTGATTTTATTGTAAAATATACGTGAATTTGCTGCACTAATCCTAAACCTGCATATTTGTGTTCTTCTCCTGCACATATTAACCCTCCTGTTTCTCAGCCTCCAGCTTTTCATGAATCCGTCATTATTTTACGTCTGAACGGAGGAAACAGTTGATTTACAGAAACAGAAACAGGTACATTCACAGGAGCTGGAACGCGGCGGCGTTTATTTTCTTTTCTTTTCTTGAAGTTCATTAAGTAAATGAACAGGTGTTTCCCTCCTTAAAGGCTTCATGTGCTGCTAATGAGCAACTTAAGTGTGTTTAGATTATTAGGCAATTAGGGACGGGAAGTGTGTGTGTGTGTGTGTGTGTGTGTGTGTGTGTGTGTGTGTGTGTGTGTGTGTGTGTGTGTGTGTGTGTGTGTGTGTGTGTGTGTGCGTGTGTGTGTGTGTGTGTTTTCAGCGCTTAAACGTCGCCGTTAGTGATTGAACGCTAATGAAAAAGGGCAAAGTGGAAAACGCAGTTTTTTTGACCACAGACTCATTCAGCTTCATCAGCCTCTGTATTAATGCTGATGGATAAAAAAATAAACGCTGCTGTTTTCTCTGCAGGTTTCAGTAGTTTATGTAGAAGTCAAATAGAAAAATAACCACGTTTGTGGAAAATTTTGGGTAAAATGCAGCTTTTTGTCTGTGGAGTCTGGAGCCACAGAGGATTGTTGTAGCAGGGGTTTAAACCTTTTTATAAATATAAATGATGAAATAAATCGAGTAATCGAGGCTTAATAGAAACCAGAGCTACGCTGGAGGCAGATGTTCTGGTTATAAACGACCAGGGAATAAATACAGAAAAAACATGTTCTACAATCATGAAGTAAAGCAGTTTGTGAATGAGTAGGGTTGGTAATCAATGATTATCAATGATTATCAATGATTATCAATGATTAAGAATGATTATCAATGATTATCAAGGATTATCAATGATTATCAATGATTATCAATGATTAACAATAATTATCAATGATTATCAATGATTATCAATGATTATCAATGATTATCAAGGATTATCAATAACTATCAATGATTATCAATGATTATCAAGGATTATCAAGGATTATCAAGGATTATCAATGATTAACAATGATTATCAATGATTATCAATGATTATCAATGATTAACAATGATTATCAATAATTATCAATAATTATCAATGATTATCAATAACTATCAATGATTATCAATGATTATCAATGATTCTCAATAATTATCAATGATTATCAATAATTATCAATGATTATCAATAATTATCAATGATTAACAATGATTATCAATGATTATCAATAATTAACAATAATTATCAATGATTTTATGTGATTCCTGATCCTTAGAGGATGAACCAGGTTGTAATTTACTTTTAGAATTATTCAATATTAATACTTTTTTTTATTGAAAAATAATTGCAGACCTAAGACAGGTTTTATTCTGACTCTTTTTTTAAAGTGTTAATACATTTTTTTACTCAGAATTTGGATTTTTTTCCACAAAACTGAACATTTTAATGTAAATGTGTGTGTATATATATATATATATATATATATATGTATATATATATATATGTATATATATATATATATATATATACATATATATATATATATATATATATATATATATATACATATATATATATATATATAATTCATTATAGAATCTGAGTTTAGAGTTTTTTTATCAACTGATTTAATATTTTTTAAACATTAAATATCTTTTAAATAATATATATTATAATAAAAATAATATATTTATATATTTTTTTTATAATTTATAGATTTTTTTCATTCCAGAAAAAGAATTCTTACTTAATAATCTTGACTAAATCAATTTTTTTTATGTATAACTATAGAATTTTTTCCCCGAATTAAAAAATAAAAAGTCAGAATTTTGACTTTACTGTTGGAATTGAGATTTTTTTTTTATTATTGCTCGTGGAAAAAAATATGATTTTTATAAAAAAAATCTTTGCAATGCTTTTATTCCACTGTGTTTTTATTAATTCTGGTTTTCACATGTTTCTACTCAGTAAAGATGTTTTATGGTTTTATTAGAACAAAATCAGCTTAAAGTAAAGTCAGAATTCTTTACAATTTTTGTGATTATGTTTTTTTCATTTAATATGTCCAATTTAAACCTCAGAATTTCAATTTTTTTTCAATTACTATTTGAACCAAAAATAAGACATTTCCACTGTTCAGCCTGTAATAGAAAACGTTTCCATGAAGTTCCTCATTAAGCTGATTTAGCTTAAAGTTTAAAGTCAATATTATTTCTATTTCTTGATTCTTTTTTTTTCAACAAAAAAGTCATAATTCGAATTTCAGGTTTTCACATTTTTTAAAAACTTTTATAATTTAATATTTGTACCAAAAATGTTTGCTGTTCAGTGTTTTTATCAGAGAATATTTTTAGACTTTCACATGTTTCTACTCAGTAAAGTTGTTTTATAGTTTTATTCTGACAAAATAAGCTTGAAAATAATTTCTGCCTCATAAATAAACCTAGAAAATATAGAATTTTACCATGAAAATGTTCCACTTTGTTCGGCCTGTAACAGGTTTTCTGTGAAATTCATTTAGACGATTTGTTTATTTAGATACAAATATGTCATCATTTCAATTAAAATCTCAAAATTTGACTTATTTTCTCATAATATAATGTAATATTTCATTTCTTTCAGTGTTTCTATTGGAGAATATTTAAAATGTTCCACAGCATCAGTCTGTAACAGGAGATGTTTCCATGAAGTTTCTCATTAGGCCGATTTAGCTCAAAGTCTGAAGAATCGTTTTTATGGTCGGCGTTTCTCAGCCTCGATAATTCTCCGTCTCCACGTGAAAAAGAGAAACCGTTGTAGCGCTCTGAGAAGGAAAAACCCGATCCGGCCGCGGACAAGAGGGAAGTTCAGATATGACAAAGCCGTCAGCATCTGACACCGCGGCGACAAACCGCCATCTGTCATCATTAAAGTGGCGCCTGATGTGCTGCACTTAACGCGGCACCGTGAATCTTTTATGCTCCATCGCCAATTAAGCCGAGCCAATTATCTGCTGAATTATTCACTCAAATTTGGAAACCCAATCACTAATTCATAGGCCGGCAGCGGAGGTGTCTCCGACGCAGAGAGTCGTCCAACGCGTCCTAACGTCTTACTAATTCATATATTTGACGGGCTGAGCTTGTCCTCCGTGCCCCCCCCCCCCTCGGGTGACGCCAGCTCTTTGGTTATTCATATTCCCTGGCCCCCACACAATAGGAACCTCTTCAAACTCCATAACAGATAATCCTCCCGCCGCGAAAAGTCACCTGTCTCAGGTGTGTGGAGGGAGAATGTCAGCTGAAACACTATCGCCGCCATGCCCCCCCCCCTGAAAACATATTTCCTCTCTTTCTTTCTCCTTTTTTGTTTGTTTGACAGGACTTAGCAGCACTTTTTCCTGACAGCTCCGGGAGTTCTGTCTTTTTCAGCCATTATGTTCAGGGGTGTGGAAACGAAATCGTGCGTCGTGGGATTTGATGACACGTCAAGTTCGTTTTAACAGGAGTCATTAATATCTGCAGGATCTGGTGTCTAATCCCAAAACTGGCACAAAGCAGCAGCAGGGGGGTTGGGTTGGGTTGGGGGTGTTTCTGGATCTTCATCCTTCCTCTTGTCACCGTCAGCTCGACAATCGACGCGTCCACACGTTGTCGTTTCCACCGCGCGGAGGCGGAGGCAACGCTCGTACTCTCCGGTTCAGTGAAAGCGGCAACGCGACACCTCGATAAACACAACCAACTGACGGTTTTTATCGACAATATGAAGCAGAGAAAGTCAGATACGGTGTCAGCGTTATTACTGAGGAGGCGTTCACGTCCCGTTGGATGAAATAGAGACGAATGTTCACTAGAAAATTATTCAGAAAGTTACTGTAATGATTTATTCACAGTAGAAATACTGTACTTCTGTTTACAGTAGTGAGTCTTTACTGTAAAAATAATACAAAATACAATTAAATAGTTATTTCAGTTGTATTCACAATATTAGGTGATTAACAGTAAATTTAAAATAACCTATAATTGGCCAATAACAAAATAAAAGTCCTGAACTGATAAAGTATAAACTTTTTGTCAATAATGTAGTAAGTTATTGACCTTTTATTACATTACTGAACTATTACATATAAAAAAGGGGGTAATTTTATAAAAGTATTTGCTGCTGACTGAAAAATAGAAATTAATCAAATACTGTGATTTCAGTTGTATTCACTGTTTTAGGTGATTCATTTTCATTAATACAGTTACTACGATGATTTATTGTAAGATATATATCATCTACTGTAATAATCACTGTGCTGATTTCTTGCAACGATTAATCGATTAGTTATTAACTATCACATTATTCACCAACTATTTTTATAATTGATTAATCGGTTTGAGTCAGAGATTCACTGTGAACAGTGAGCAGTGTTTTCACCAGCAGAAACAGTGTTTTGTTGAGGATGCGTGATTAGCTTGCCCTCTATGACCCAAAGGGAGCTTAAGTGCCCTCAAAGAGCCTAAATAAAAACTAAAGTGCCCTCTAGGAGCCAGAATAAAAGCCGAGGCCCTCTAGGAGCCAGGATAAAAGCCGAGGCCCTCTAGGAGCCAGGTAACAGCCGAGGCCCTCGAGGAGCCAGAATAAAAGCCGAGGCCCTCTAGGAGCCAGAATAAAAGCCGAGGCCCTCTAGGAGCTTAAATAAAAGCCGAGGCCCTCTAGGAGCCAGAATAACAGCCGAGGCCCTCTAGGAGCTTAAATAAAAGCTGAGGCCCTCTAGGAGCCAGAATAAAAGCCGAGGCCCTCTAGGAGCTTAAATAAAAGCCGAGGCCCTCTAGGAGCCAGAATAAAAGCCGAGGCCCTCTAGGAGCTTGAATAAAAGCCGAGGCCCTCTAGGAGCCAGAATAAAAGCCGAGGCCCTCTAGGAGCCACAATAAAAGCCGAGGCCCTCTAGGAGCCAGAATAAAAGCCGAGGCCCTCTAGGAGCCAGAATAAAAGCCGAGGCCCTCTAGGAGCCAGAATAAAAGCCGAGGCCCTCTAGGAGCCAGAATAAAAGCTGAGGCCAGAATAAAAGCCGAGGCCCTCTAGGAGCCAGAATAAAAGCCGAGGCCCTCTAGGAGCCAGAATAAAAGCCGAGGCCCTCTAGGAGCCAGAATAAAAGCCGAGGCCCTCTAGGAGCCAGAATAAAAGCCGAGGCCCTCTAGGAGCCAGAATAAAAGCCGAGGCCCTCTAGGAGCCACAATAAAAGCCGAGGCCCTCTAGGAGCCAGAATAAAAGCCGAGGCCCTCTAGGAGCCAGAATAAAAGCTGAGGCCCTCTAGGAGCCAGAATAAAAGCCGAGGCCCTCTAGGAGCCCGTGTGTTTGCAGCAGCAGCTGTTAAAAACGCTGCAGCTCCAGCTCTGGCTGCTGCTGCTGACTGACTGACAGCAGCTTTAATATTTGATGAGCGACTCGGCATGAACCAAAGGTTGGTCTCTCAGAGTGTGAGATGCAGGGAACACCCAAGCCCTCCGCTATTGTTACCCCCCCCCGCCCCTCCACCCTGCTATTCATAGGCCGGAGGATAGGGTTCTGCACTCCCACTGAGAGTTTCACCCACCAGAGAAACACAATGCAGCCAGAATAACAAAGGTTGTGTGGCCTTCTCATCACTATCATGTGAGCTGCTCCATAACGTTATTGCCAGGATGATGGACAGTTTAAATGGAGGAGAGGGCTTGTCTAGGTTTTCTAGGCTCTTCACTGCAGCTGCAAATGACATTAATCTAATGCACACGCACCTCAGCGCTGACGCCTGGACATGAAGTGCAGGATTATGTTCATTTATTCAGGTAATCGTGCATGAATAGAAGATGAAGTTGCACTAAATTTAAACACTCAAGTGCAATTCAATAAAAGTTTTCTTGTGCAAACCAGCAAAATCATGCAAATACAAATATAAAGTGCAGAAACATTATCTCCAAAACGACATAAAATGCATGATCCTATACATTTATTTAGATAATTGTGTAGTGCAGCAGTTTGTGAGTATTTTTTCCAGATGTCAGGAACTTTATGTACTCTTAAAACAATATTTTCATGAATGACATTTTCTGCGACATTAAGTTTGAATTCCTCCTCTCATGTGACTGTTGCACCAGATTTTCTCCTCATTTCCTTTTATGCTGAACAGCAACGTTTAGAGTCAATAGAGCTTGAAGTTTACTACTTACTTTTTTTTTTTCTACTTGCAGTATTTGTACATGTATGCATGTATGTGTTTAAATGAAATGGAACCCAGGAAGACTGAGGAACCATCGTGGCGTTCAGTAGAGCGTGTTCAGCATGGTGTGTCCATCATGGTGTGTCCATCATGGTGTCCAGCATGGCACGTCCAGCACGGTGTCCAACATGGCATCAAGCATGGTGTGTCAGACTTGGCGTCCAGCATGCCATGTCCAGCATGCCATGTCCAGCATGGCATCCATCATGGTGTCCAGCATGGCGACCAGCGTGGCGTGCAGCATGGCGTCCAGCATGGCGTCCATCATGGCGTGCAGCATGGCGTGTCCAGCATGGCTTCCAGCATGGCTTCCAGCTTGGCGTCCATCATGGCTTCCAGCAAGGCGTCCAGCATGGCTTCCAGCATGGCGTCCATCATGGCTTCCAGCAAGGCGTCCAGCAAGGCGTCCAGCATGGCGTCCAGCATGGCGTCCATCATGGCGTCCAGCATGGCGTCCATCATGGCGTCCATCATGGCGTCCATCAGGGCGTGTAGCATGGCGTGTAGCATGGCGTGTAGCAAGGCGTCCAGCATGGCGTCCATCATGGCATCCAGCATGGCGTCCAGCATGGCTTCCATCATGGCATCCAGCATGGCGTCCATCAGGGCATGTAGCATGGCGTGTAGCGTGGCGTCCAGCATGGGGTCCAGCATGGCGTCCATCATGGGGTCCAGCATGGCGTCCAGCATGGTGTCCATCATGGTGTCCATCATGGCGTCCAGCATGGCGTCCAGCATGGTGTCCAGCATGGCGTCCAGCATGGCGTCCATCATGGCGTCCAGCATGGCCTCCAGCATGTGTGTGTGTCCATCGTGGCGTTCAGTAGAGCGTGTTCAGCATGGTGTCCATCATGGCGTCCAACGTGGCGTCCAGCATGGCGTGTCCAGCATGGCGTCCATCATGGCGTCCATCATGGCGTCCAGCATGGCGTCCAGCATGGTGTCCAGCATGGCGTCCAGCATGGCGTCCATCATGGCGTCCAGCATGGCCTCCAGCATGTGTGTGTGTCCATCGTGGCGTTCAGTAGAGCGTGTTCAGCATGGTGTCCATCATGGGGTCCAGCATGGCGTCCAGCATGGTGTCCATCATGGTGTCCATCATGGCGTCCAGCATGGCGTCCAGCATGGTGTCCAGCATGGCGTCCAGCATGGCGTCCATCATGGCGTCCAGCATGGCCTCCAGCATGTGTGTGTGTCCATCGTGGCGTTCAGTAGAGCGTGTTCAGCATGGTGTCCATCATGGCGTCCAACGTGGCGTCCAGCATGGCGTGTCCATCATGGCGTCCATCATGGCGTCCAGCATGGCCTCCAGCATGTGTGTGTGTCCATCGTGGCGTTCAGTAGAGCGTGTTCAGCATGGTGTCCATCATGGCGTCCATCATGGCGTCCATCATGGCGTCCAGCATGGCGTCCAGCATGGTGTCCAGCATGGCGTCCAGCATGGCGTCCATCATGGCGTCCAGCATGGCCTCCAGCATGTGTGTGTGTCCATCGTGGCGTTCAGTAGAGCGTGTTCAGCATGGTGTCCATCATGGCGTCCAACGTGGCGTCCAGCATGGCGTGTCCAGCATGGCGTCCATCATGGCGTCCAGCATGGCGTCCATCATGGTGTCCATCATGGTGTCCATCATGGCGTCCAGCATGGCGTCCATCATGGCGTCCATCATGGCGTCCAGCATGGCGTCCAGCATGGCGTCCATCATGGCGTCCAGCATGGCGTCCATCATGGCGTCCAGCATGGCGTCCAGCATGGCGTCCATCATGGTGTCCATCATGGCGTCCAGCATGGCGTCCATCATGGCGTCCAGCATGGCGTCCAGCATGGCGTGTCGTGCAGGTGTCCTGTTGGCAGCCGGCCTGAAGGAATCAGCCTGAGCTGTTTTAGTCAGAACGTCCATGAGGGAACTCCTGGCAGCTCTGACAGAAACACTGAAACTGATCCTGCTTTTTTCTTTTTTCACGTTTTCGCCCAGCTCTTAATCCATAAACCATCCCTGAACAACATCTGCTTCTCTGGGGGTTTTTCCTCCTGTGTTTCAGCTCTGCCCGTCCGTCTTTCAGCAGCTCACACGCTCCTTCTTTACAGGGGGTCACCTGGGTATTTTAAGAATGACACTCTCCATACCTGAAGCATAGGAGACACATTTTCAATTATCAACATCCAGATGTGTCCAGTGGTTGTGTATCACTGCGTTTACTCATGTTACTGAGTAAATGTTAAATTGAACAGATCAATACGACTGAAGCAGGTTTGGTTTGTGTTCAACATGTTTTTTACATTTTAAAGCAGAACTGATGTTTTTTATTTATTAAGACTATTTCTCTTTGTTCAATAATCATAAACTGATATTATCATCAATAGTGATTATTGATAGTCTATAGCTGATATTATCATCAATAGTGATTATTGATAGTCTATAGCTGATATTATCATCAATAGTGATTATTGATAGTCTATAGCTGATATTATCATCAATAATGATTATTGATAGTCTATAGCTGATATTATCATCAATAGTGATTATTGATAGTCTATAGCTGATATTATCATCAATAGTGATTATTGATAGTCTATAGCTGATATTATCATCAATAGTGATTATTGATAGTCTATAGCTGATATTATCATCAATAATGATTATTGATAGTCTATAGCTGATATTATCATCAATAGTGATTATTGATAGTCTATAGCTGATATTATCATCAATAGTGATTATTGATAGTCTATAGCTGATATTATCATCAATAGTGATTATTGATAGTCTATAGCTGATATTATCATCAATAGTGATTATTGATAGTCTATAGCTGATATTATCATCAATAGTGATTATTGATAGTCTATAGCTGATATTATCATCAATAATGATTATTGATAGTCTATAGCTGATATTATCAATAATAGTGATTATTGATAGTCTATAACTGATATTATCATCAATAGTGATTATTGATAGTCTATAGCTGATATTATCATCAATAGTGATTATTGATAGTCTATAGCTGATATTATCATCAATAGTGATTATTGATAGTCTATAGCTGATATTATCATCAATAGTGATTATTGATAGTCTATAGCTGATATTATCATCAATAATGATTATTGATAGTCTATAGCTGATATTATCATCAATAGTGATTATTGATAGTCTATAGCTGATATTATCATCAATAGTGATTATTGATAGTCTATAACTGAAATTATCATCAATAGTGATTATTGATAGTCTATAACTGATATTATCATCAATAGTGATTATTGATTGTCTATAGCTGATATTATCATCAATAGTGATTATTGATTGTCTATAGCTGATATTATCAATAATAGTGATTATTGATAGTCTATAGCTGATATTATCAATAATAGTGATTATTGATAGTCTATAACTGATATTATCATCAATAGTGATTATTGATAGTCTATAGCTGATATTATCAATAATAGTGATTATTGATAGTCTATAACTGATATTATCATCAATAGTGATTATTGATAGTCTATAGCTGATATTATCATCAATAGTGATTATTGATTGTCTATAGCTGATATTATCATCAATAGTGATTATTGATTGTCTATAGCTGATATTATCAATAATAGTGATTATTGATAGTCTATAGCTGATATTATCAATAATAGTGATTATTGATAGTCTATAACTGATATTATCATCAATAGTGATTATTGATAGTCTATAGCTGATATCATCAATAGTGATTATTGATAGTCTATAGCTGATATTATCATCAATAGTGATTATTGATAGTCTATAGCTGATATTATCAATAATAGTGATTATTGTCTTTCATCATGTTTTTTGTCTTACTGACTTTTATTTTGTAATAGTGTCTTTCGTCGTGGGGGACCCCCCTCTGATCTCCTTCCTGTTTGTGTAATCCTGCAGCAAAGCCCGGCGCTTTGTTTTCCCACCTGGCCACAGGTGAGCAGGTCGCCAGGTAAGCATTTAACAAGCCCTCCGCTGGCCTGTCTGCTCCACTTAACACCTGACATCCCCCCCCACCTCCTCCTCTGTGGGCGACCTTTGACCCCTGACCCCGGACCTGACAACGCGGGACGTGTCCCCTCGGATACTTTCCTTTCTCCGTTTCTCTGCTCTTTTCTTCGCTCAGCGTGAGACGAGCTGAAAGGTATCCAGGCGTTTTCTGAGAGGGAGGGGGCACAGGGGGAGGAGGGGGGGGGCTGCACAGGTGTTCATGCCTCCACACCTCTCAAGTTCAAAAGCCATTGAGTCCTTAGCAACCAGGTAACAGTCAAACAAAGCGCCCCCTCCCCCGCCCCGGGGCGGCGGCGGCTTGTGTTTTACAGCGAAGGCTTTAACCTCCTAATCCAAACGCCACCCCCCCCCCTCATCCCTCACCACCCCCCATGACAGGGAAAACACACACGTTAACACTCGTGCATGTGTGACATCATAATGGCACCCGTAAAAGTGACAAAAAACACGGCCAGACGCAAACACTGTGGAGCTGAGGAGTGGAAGCAGACGGTGACAGAGCAGCCTGCATCACGTCTCAATACGTCCTTCATGACGCCATTTTTTTTTTTTTTTTACGGGTTTAAAAGTGGGAGCCGGTCCAAGCATTACTAGTAACATTAGTGTCAGTAATTTAATGCGCAGGTGTGAATGGATTCTCAAACAAGCCGGCGAGGCCCCCGGCGAGGCCCGCCCCCCCCCCCCCACCCCGCCCCCCGCCAGGCCCGGCCGCGGGTTTAAGTAAATACGGCGCTGAGCGGACATGTCGGCAGCTGGGCCCGATACGGACGCCGCTGTTTGCGTTGCGGCTTCGTGGAGCGAGTCGAGGAGAAAGCAGCGGCAGCACGGAGAGTTTCCTGGGAGAAGGAATGACTGACAGCTGGAAAGAACAGGAATAAGCAGGGATCTGATGGAGGATCCATCAGTGACTGGAGCCATCAGTTGATTGGTTCATTAAATGGTGGATCATCAGTTTACTGTTATAGAAGAATAAAGAAACCAGGAAATAATCAGAGAACAGAAGCTGAACCAGAGAATCTGGACATTTTAGAATTAAAAATGACTGTAATTGATTAATTGATTATCAGAATAGTTGGTGATTAATCTAAAAGTAACTAATAGAATAATTGATTAATCATTGCAGCTCTAGTACTTTATCACTTTTTAAATGAATTCCCCAGAGCAGCCAATAAATAATTAATTGATCCAATAATGTCCAGTACATTCAGACTTAAAACAAACATATTTTTAACTTTACAATAATTGATTATTCAAATAAAGTGATTAATCGTTGCAGCTCCATCAGAAGCTGAACCAGAGAATTTGGACATTTTTCTTCTTGAAATTTGAATCAAATCAATGAATCAATAGTCAAAGTAGTTGGTGATCAATGTCATAGTTGGTAATTATACCAACATCATTTAATAAATTACTCTAAAATATCAATTGATTATCATAATAGGTGATCAATGTAATTGTTGGTAATCAATCATTTTAGCTCTAATCCTTGGTTATGTGTTTTATTTTAAGCATCTTAATCAGATTTGTGAAGCTGGAACGAGACATTTTGACATTGTCTTCTTAAAAAATGACTAAAATTGATCATCAAAGTAGTTGGTGACTAATACAATAGTTTTGATTGGTTGATTGATTGATTGATCGTCGCAGCTCTGATAGTCAGTGTAGCCCATTAACCCTAATCAATAGTTTTTCAAATTGATTCAAAAGTCTTGACTAAAGTATCTAGAACATCGAACTGTTATTCAGTTATTTCAGTTTAGAGCTGATTGATTATCAAAATGATTGGCGCTTAATGTGATAGTTGGGAATTAATTAGTTAATCAATTACTCGTTGCAGATCTAATAGTCAGTGTTGCTCATGAACAACTCAATAGTTTCTTTGTATTGTTAAACATCAGATTAACAATAAAGTTCTGGCACATTACAAACAGTCAAAAACCTTGATGTAAGAAACCGAATTGATTAATTGATTATCAAAATAATTGAAGATAAATAAAATAGTCATCAACTAAACGACGAATCGTTGCGTCTCTTCATAAAATCCACAGACTGAAACACAACGTTTATTTTACTTCATTTTTCCTGTGGATGCTGAGGCTGCGACTGAGTGACAAAGTAATTCTACTTAAAGGTTAATCCAGGCATCAGTGACATGTGATCAGCTGAGCAATCAATTAATTAATTAATTCATTCAAATTCAGGCGAGTGACACGGTTCATCATCAGGCTGATTGGCTTCAGAGCTGAGTGGAACAAGGAGAGACGACGTTAATGATGATCTATGACAGGTGTGTGTGTGTGTGTGTGTGTGTGTGTGTGTGTGTGTGTGTGTGTGTGTGTGTGTGTGTGCAGCGCGCTGAGCCTTGTCCAGCTCTTTATTATTTATTGATGCGTCTTCAGGTTGTTTGTTGTGCAGCAGAAACAGAAACTGCTGAAGAGTCGAGACGTAAAAACACGAACCAGAAAATCAACAGAAAAATAAACTGGAAATATTCAGAGATTTAGGAGGAAAATCAAAGCAACACAAGAACAAACTATTTACAACAAATAAGATAATATTCAGTTTCAGTTTCATCCAATCAGAGTGATTATTGATAGTCTATAGCTGATATTATCAATAATAGTGATTATTGATAGTCTATAGCTGATATTATCATCAATAGTGATTATTGATAGTCTATAGCTGATATTATCATCAATAGTGATTATTGATAGTCTATAGCTGATATTATCATCAATAGTGATTATTGATAGTCTATAGCTGATATTATCATCAATAGTGATTATTGATAGTCTATAGCTGATATTATCATCAATAGTGATTATTGATAGTCTATAGCTGATATTATCATCAATAGTGATTATTGATAGTCTATAGCTGATATTATCATCAATAGTGATTATTGATAGTCTATAGCTGATATTATCATCAATAGTGATTATTGATAGTCTATAGCTGATATTATCATCAATAGTGATTATTGATAGTCTATAGCTGATATTATCATCAATAGTGATTATTGATAGTCTATAGCTGATATCATCAATAATAGTGATTATTGATAGTCTATAGCTGATATTATCATCAATAGTGATTATTGATAGTCTATAGCTGATATTATCATCAATAGTGATTATTGATAGTCTATAGCTGATATTATCATCAATAGTGATTATTGATAGTCTATAGCTGATATTATCATCAATAGTGATTATTGAAAGTCTATAGCTGATATTATCATCAATAGTGATTATTGATAGTCTATAGCTGATATCATCAATAATAGTGATTATTGATAGTCTATAGCTGATATTATCATCAATAGTGATTATTGATAGTCTATAGCTGATATTATCATCAATAGTGATTATTGATAGTCTATAGCTGATATTATCATCAATAGTGATTATTGATAGTCTATAGCTGATATTATCATCAATAGTGATTATTGATAGTCTATAGCTGATATCATCAATAATAGTGATTATTGATAGTCTATAGCTGATATTATCATCAATAGTGATTATTGATAGTCTATAGCTGATATTATCATCAATAGTGATTATTGATAGTCTATAGCTGATATCATCAATAATAGTGATTATTGATAGTCTATAGCTGATATTATCATCAATAGTGATTATTGATAGTCTATAGCTGATATTATCAATAATAGTGATTATTGATAGTCTATAGCTGATATTATCATCAATAGTGATTATTGATAGTCTATAGCTGATATTATCATCAATAGTGATTATTGATAGTCTATAGCTGATATCATCAATAATAGTGATTATTGATAGTCTATAGCTGATATTATCATCAATAGTGATTATTGATAGTCTATAGCTGATATTATCATCAATAGTGATTATTGATAGTCTATAGCTGATATCATCAATAATAGTGATTATTGATAGTCTATAGCTGATATTATCATCAATAGTGATTATTGATAGTCTATAGCTGATATTATCATCAATAGTGATTATTGATAGTCTATAGCTGATATTATCATCAATAGTGATTATTGATAGTCTATAGCTGATATCATCAATAATAGTGATTATTGATAGTCTATAGCTGATATTATCATCAATAGTGATTATTGATAGTCTATAGCTGATATTATCATCAATAGTGATTATTGATAGTCTATAGCTGATATTATCATCAATAGTGATTATTGATAGTCTATAGCTGATATCATCAATAATAGTGATTATTGATAGTCTATAGCTGATATTATCATCAATAGTGATTATTGATAGTCTATAGCTGATATTATCATCAATAGTGATTATTGATAGTCTATAGCTGATATTATCATCAATAGTGATTATTGATAGTCTATAGCTGATATTATCAATAATAGTGATTATTGATCGTCTATAGCTGATATTATCAATAATAGTGATTATTGATAGTCTATAGCTGATATTATCATCAATAGTGATTATTGATAGTCTATAGCTGATATTATCAATAATAATGATTATTGATAGTCTATAGCTGATATTATCATCAATAGTGATTATTGATAGTCTATAGCTGATATTATCAATAATAGTGATTATTGATCGTCTATAGCTGATATTATCAATAATAGTGATTATTGATAGTCTATAGCTGATATTATCAATAATAGTGATTATTGATAGTCTATAGCTGATATTATCATCAATAGTGATTATTGATAGTCTATAGCTGATATTATCAATAATAATGATTATTGATAGTCTATAGCTGATATTATCATCAATAGTGATTATTGATAGTCCATAGCTGATATTATCAATAATAATGATTATTGATAGTCTATAGCTGATATTATCATCAATAGTGATTATTGATCGTCTATAGCTGATATTATCATCAATAGTGATTATTGATAGTCTATAGCTGATATTATCATCAATAGTGATTATTGATAGTCTATAGCTGATATTATCATCAATAGTGATTATTGATAGTCTATAGCTGATATCATCAATAATAGTGATTATTGATAGTCTATAGCTGATATTATCATCAATAGTGATTATTGATAGTCTACAGCTGATATTATCATCAATAGTGATTATTGATAGTCTATAGCTGATATTATCATCAATAGTGATTATTGATAGTCTATAGCTGATATCATCAATAATAGTGATTATTGATAGTCTATAGCTGATATTATCATCAATAGTGATTATTGATAGTCTATAGCTGATATTATCATCAATAGTGATTATTGATAGTCTATAGCTGATATTATCATCAATAGTGATTATTGATCGTCTATAGCTGATATTATCAATAATAGTGATTATTGATCGTCTATAGCTGATATTATCAATAATAGTGATTATTGATAGTCTATAGCTGATATTATCATCAATAGTGATTATTGATAGTCTATAGCTGATATTATCATCAATAGTGATTATTGATAGTCTATAGCTGATATTATCAATAATAGTGATTATTGATCGTCTATAGCTGATATTATCAATAATAGTGATTATTGATAGTCTATAGCTGATATTATCAATAATAGTGATTATTGATAGTCTATAGCTGATATTATCATCAATAGTGATTATTGATAGTCTATAGCTGATATTATCAATAATAATGATTATTGATAGTCTATAGCTGATATTATCATCAATAGTGATTATTGATAGTCCATAGCTGATATTATCAATAATAATGATTATTGATAGTCTATAGCTGATATTATCATCAATAGTGATTATTGATCGTCTATAGCTGATATTATCAATAATAGTGATTATTGATAGTCTATAGCTGATATTATCAATAATAGTGATTATTGATAGTCTATAGCGGATATTATCATCAATAGTGATTATTGATAGTCTATAGCTGATATTATCAATAATAGTGATTATTGATAGTCTATAGCTGATATTATCATCAATAGTGATTATTGATAGTCTATAGCTGATATTATCATCAATAGTGATTATTGATAGTCTATAGCTGATATCATCAATAATAATGATTATTGATAGTCTATAGCTGATATTATCATCAATAGTGATTATTGATAGTCCATGTTTCTCTATTCAAATCTGTGATTTTCATATTTTTTTCACCCTCCTCTGCCTTTAAAATGAAATGATTCCACTGACTAGATGGATCAATGAGAAATAGTCTCAGTAACTAAAAAACCTCAGTTCTGCTTTAAAATGTAAAAAAACATGTTGAACACAAACCAAACCAGCTTCAGTCGTATTGATCTGTTCAATTTACCATTTACTCAGTAACATGAGTAAATGCAGTGATACACAACCACTGGTTTAGCCTTAGTTATAATTAAATGCGTCTCCTTTGGTCCGTGTTTGCTGCAGGTTCATGTTCAGGTATTTTTCTGTTTTTTCCAGGTGAAATCATCTGATGACGTTAAACCTGCAGCTGAGTCTCAGCTCGTCTGGTTCAGATCTGATCTGTTCCCAACCCTCTGATCCACACGTTTTCTGGGTAAGTGAGCAGACTATTGTTCATGTGACTGTGCCCCCCCCACACACACCACTGCTATTTAAGTTCTTCCAACCAGGAAGTGTGTAAACGGTGTAATTGGCTGATATTCCTGCCGTGCGTGGCTCTGGCAGTTCTTGTCCCGCGCTGATCTGACAGGAGTCGTGGCCTCTGGGGTCCCGACGGTCAATTACGGGGCCTTTCAGCGTTCTGGAAACGTTAGACAAGCTCAATCCCAGGTTTGCCCCCCCGCCCCCCCGTGCATGACTTTGTCTTTGAAATCAGTGGAACAGCTGAGGCGTCTTTAGGAGGGAATTACTCTCTAAGGTGTGTTTTTGATTCTTTTGTTAGTTCTGTGCAGCAGGGACGACATGTGCAGGTTTGGGTTGAACAGAGAAGCTGTTTTCTTTATTCTAACGTCTCTGTTACCCTGCAGCATAGGAACTTCTGCTTTATCTTTTCCTTATTTTCTTTCTCTCTCCAAACAATAAAAAGACAGAGAACACATTATACAAGGTATGGAACTGTTCTGATAGTTGATTGATTTTCATTGTTAATAATGAAATGATAAATCAACTACTTGTTTAGATCATAAAATCTTGTAAAATGACAATGTCATTATTTCCCAAAAGTTGAAGATTGTAGCTAAAATGTCTTTTTTTGTCCACAACCCAAAGATCATCAGTTTACTATTCTAGAAGAATAAAGAAACCAGGAAATAATCAGAGAACAGAAGCTGAACCAGAGAATCTGGACATTTTCTTCTTTTAAATTACACGATTAATCGAATAATTGATTATCAATTAATGTAAAAGTTGGCAACTAATATAATAATTGATTAATCAATGCAGCTCTAGTACTTTATCACTTTTTAAATGAATTCTCCAGAGCAGCCAATAAATAATTAATTGATCCAATACTGTCCAGTACATTAAGACTTAAAACAAACATATTTTTAACTTTACAATAATTGATTATTCAAATAAAGTGATTAATCGTTGCAGCTCTCCTTTTTTTTTTTCTTGAAATTGAATCAAATCAATGAATCAATAGTCAAAGTAGTTGGTGATCAATGTCATAGTTGGTAATTATACCAACATCAATTAATGAATTACTCAAAAATATTAATTGATTATCATAATAGGTGATCAATATAATTGTTGGTAATCAATCATTTTAGCTCTAATCCTTGGTTATGTGTTTTATTTAGAAGCATCTTAATCAGATTTGTGAAACTGGAACAAGACAAATATGACATTTTCTTCTTAAAAAATGACTAAAATTGATCATCAAAATAGTTGATGAATAATACAATAGTTTTGATCGGTTGATTAATCGATTGATCGCTGCAGCTGATTGTAACTTTACAATAGTTGATTATTTAAATAAAGTGATTAATCGTTGAAGCTCCATCAGAAGCTGAACCAGAGAATTTGGACATTTATGAAAAGATTTTGAAAGTAACTCAAATCAATTAATCAATAAAGTAGACTGATAACACACACACTCACACACACACACACACACACACACACACACACACACACACACACCCTGCTCTCCTCTGCAAACACAGCGCCCCCTGGCTGTTCTGTTTTCTCCTGTTGATCTTCTGTCAAACTGAAACTGGAATAAAAAAACACTGAAATCACACGTCAAACATCAAACATCACTTCTTAGTTTAAATATAAAATACAATAAATGCACAACATCACAACTAAAACCTTCATCTCTGACATGACTATGAATGCAGCGTTTTCTGTCCGATCTAACACCTGCAGTTTTATTACGATGTGACGTTAACATGTTGAAGATTCTGATTATTTCTCCTCCCAAAGGTTCCGTGAACAGTTTGAGATGTTTTCCTGGTTGCATTGTGTTTGTAGTTAGAATAAAGTAGTAGAAATAAAGTAAAAACACAGAAATACTCAAATACTAGAGCCTTATAAATAAACTTAAATACAGAACCTGATTGAAACAAATACAAACCTCATTCTATGACACAACTATGAATTAAACTTAAAATGCAGATTCATTCACAGGTTTAAATTCTATTTCATGTCTAATTTAAGAAATGCAGGATTTTATTATGATGTGATGTTGATGTATTGAAGATTCTGAATATTTCTGTATTTCCTTGATTTACAACACTCAAAGTTTTCCGTTGTATTTTGTGTGATTTTGCAGAAACGATTCTCTCCTTCTTTCTTGTCAACTCGACATTTTGTATTTGTCATTTTTTCAGTTTAAAACCTTAAAACTCATAAAAGCAACAAAGCAAAACACCGTTTTTTTATTTTATTTTTTTGCATGAAAAAAGACTTTGTGTTGGAGTTTTTCCAATTTTAATTCGTCCTTGCGAAGGGGAAAAAAAAAGTGTGCCTCAAATTATCCAAAATGTAAGATCAACAAGAGTCAGACATGTGTCACCTTTTTACCAATTATCATTAATAAGAGCGTGTTTGGAGGGAAAGGCCTGAACGAAAACACTCGAACGCCGCCGCCGCTCCAGTGACGAAATTAACTTGTCATTGGAGCGTCTGCCTAAATCCTGCACGCTTACGGGGAAAAAAGGAAAAAAGCGAGTTCAGAGTGCCATGTAACATTCAATTAGCGTTTAACAGACGTCTCTGTATTAGCCCGCGCTGCCTGTTCAGGGTCGGGGTCGCGGGGTCGCGACCCGCTCCTCTGGGCAGGTGCTGCCGTTGGAAAACACAGAGATTAGCTGCGAATGCAAAACACACCTGGGTCCACGTCACCTCCACTGTCACACACACACACACACGCGTGCACACGCACACACACGCGTGCACGGAGTGGGGAAATTCAAGCTGACAGTCAACATCTCAAATAAATATATCTCTCCGTCCCTTTTTGTTTTGAAGATATTAAAGTAATTTCTATAATTGTTCGAAACAAGTCCACTTTTCCTAATTCCCATCTGTGTCCTTGACAACGGGGGTCACCGGCGAGCCCTCACTCGCCCCCCCCACACCCCCCCACACCCCCCACCACCGCCAGCTGCACCAGATGGTGAAGAGGAAAAGAAAGAAAGAGAGAGATGAGAGATGAGAGAGGACTTCTGTCAATGTCAAATAAGAGAATTAGCGTCATTTCTCGGCTTTTACCTGTCCACCCCCCCCCCCCCCCCCCTCCCCCCCCAGACGACGACCGATGCCCTGCAGCAAATAAAGGGAAGAAAAAAAATCCCCTACCTGTTGAGAAAGTGTTTGAACTCCTAATTGTGGAGTTGGGGGCGTTGGTGGTGGTGGTGGGGGGGGGGGCCTGTCCAAACACTGCAGAATAACTCCACTATCTGCACTAATACAGGTGATAGGACCCGTCACACACACACACAATGCTGCTGCTACACGTGTGTGTGTGTGTGTGTGTGTGCGTGTGTGTGTGTGTGTGTGTGTGCGTGTGTGTGTGTGTGTGTGTGTGTGTGTGTGTGTGTGTGTGTGTGTGCACGAAGCTTTTGTCTGAACAGCTGCGTTCACAAAAAAAGTGAAATCTCAGTTTAAACACGTGCATCGTTGGAGTTTAACAGGTCTGGAAAATGTCGTAGTATTTCACTCAAGTGGAGTTTTGCACTTTACTACTCGAGTATTTTATATTTACGCAACTTTTTTTTGCTCTAAACTAGTTATAAAATGTGTTGTATCATGAAATATCTGCTGTAATGATATTTATAGACGCTGAGCTTTTCTGCACCTTTTCTTGAGTAAAATCATAAATGCAACACAAGTATTTTACTTGCACGATTTATTTAGCAAACTTTTATTGCATTTGTGCTTGAACATTTCAGTTTAATGCAACTTTATCTTTCTGTTCCAAACTATTTATATAAAATTATATATATAAATAAATATAAATAAATAAATACATATCTGCTGAGCTTTTATCATTTTAATTGTAACATTTATGCTCTTTTATCTGAGTAAAATTATAAATGCAACACAAGTATTTGTTTTGCAGGATTTTGCTATTTTACTATTTAGCAAACTTTTATTGCATTTGTGCTTGAACATTTCAGTTTAATGCAGCTTTATTTTTCTGTTCCAAACTATTTATATAAAATTATATAAATAAATAAATAAATAAATAAATAAATAAATAAATAAATAAATACATATCTGCTGAGCTTTTATCATTTTGATTGTAATATTTATGCACTTTTACTTGATTAAAAATTATAAATGCAACACAAGTATTTTTTTGCAGGATTTTACTATTTTTCACACATTCACACAAGCCAAATTTTATTGCATTGTACTTGAATATTTCAGTTTAATGCAAATTTATCTTTCTGCTCCAAACTATTTATATATAAATTATAATATAATTATACATGACTAAAACCTCCACATTGCACTTTTATCATTGTGATTTATTTATTTATTTAATTTAATTTATGCAGTTTTACTTGAGTAAAATTTGAAATTCAACACAAGTATTTTTTCTTGCAGGATTCAGCTATTTTAAAAGCAAACTTTATTGCAATTGTGCTTGAATATTTCAGTTTAATGCAACTCTATCTTTCTGCTCCAAATTCTCTATTTATATATAAAATTATATATGACTAAATATCTGCTGAGCTTTTATTATTTTCATTGTAATATTTATGCACTTTTACTTGATTAAAAATGATAAATGCTGAACTTTTATTTGTAGAGTATTTTAGTGCATGATTTTGCTAGTTTTAGACAAAGCTAACTCACAGTGCATTGTCTATTATATTATAATATCTTATTATTTATAATATAATGTGTGCATTAATAATAAGGTGTCTGCAGACAGCTGCACTGTTTAATGCTTTTAATTATTTTTGAGATTCTTGTTATTTCTATGTTGATAATCTGGACAAACAATTTAGTAGAATATAATCTTCTAATAATCTACTAATAAAGCACTGCTTTTATTTTCTAGTGGAATTTACTTAGTGTGTTAAGGACAAATTCAGTTTAATCTGCATATTTGTTTATGAAGTAAATCGTTTTCTATAAACTATTATATCAACATATATAAATAAATATTTTATTAAATACAACTTTAAATGCAGAGGTATTTTACCTTGCAGTAATTTGCATATTGCATTGCCTGTTATATTATTATGTCTGATATATAGAAAAACTACAAAAAACAGTATCTGTATCTGTCAAAGAATATTATTGCTTTGAATTATTATTAGGAAAAGAACAAAGTCAGTTCTATATTGAGAGTCAGGAGGAATATATCTAGTAATAAAACATATTTGTGTTTAAAGCCAATGAGACGTGTGACACTGCTCCTAACGTTTATTAACTTTGAGCTGATTCAGTTTGAGAAGGAACAAAACGTTTTTGTGGACGGAGCCAAACCGAGTCGTCGTGTGATATTATCAATAATATTGTTTATTGGTAGTCTATAGCTGATATTATCATCAATAGTGATTATTGATAGTTTATAGCTGATATTATCAATAATAGTGATTATTGATAGTCTATAGCTGATATTATCATCAATAGTGATTATTGATAGTCTATAGCTGATATTATCAATAATAGTGATTATTGATAGTCTATAGCTGATATTATCATCAATAGTGATTATTGATAGTCTATAGCTGATATTATCATCAATAGTGATTATTGATAGTCTATAGCTGATATTATCAATAATAGTGATTATTGATAGTCTATAGCTGATATTATCAATAATAGTGATTATTGATAGTCTATAGCTGATATTATCAATAATAGTGATTATTGATAGTCTATAGCTGATATTATCAATAGTGATTATTGATAGTCTATAGCTGATATTATCATCAATAGTGATTATTGATAGTCTATAGCTGATATTATCAATAATAGTGATTATTGATAGTCTATAGCTGATATTATCATCAATAGTGATTATTGATAGTCTATAGCTGATATTATCATCAATAGTGATTATTGATAGTCTATAGCTGATATTATCATCAATAGTGATTATTGATAGTCTATAGCTGATATTATCATCAATAGTGATTATTGATAGTCTATAGCTGATATTATCATCAATAGTGATTATTGATAGTCTATAGCTGATATTATCATCAATATTGATTATAGACTTTATGTTTTTTTCCTCGGCTCAGAAACAGTTTTTATTTTTTTCTTCTTCTTCTTCTTCTTCTTCTTTTTTACTCTTTGTGTCGTCGTCAGGGAGCAGGAGCAGAACTCTGGGCCGTTTCTTTTTTTTTTTTTAACAAGAAAAAGGGGATGATAATGGTGTAAGTAGGTGTCAGAAAATATTCCATAAATAAACAGTGTGCGGCTAACTCGAAACACTCCTCACACACTCACACTCACACACACACACACACACACTCACTCTCACACACTCGTTAAAATAAGGCTCTTAAAACAACACGGGGGGCCACAGGCGAAGCTGGAACCAGCTCGGCCTCTTGAAAGGTAACGTAATAGGGGCCGAGCTGCAGAGATAGAGCAGACTGAGCAGGGTGTGTGTGTGTGTGTGTGTGTGTGTGTGTGTGTGTGTGTGTGTGTGTGTGTGTGTGTGTGTGTGTGTGTGTTTTTCCAGCCACTCTCTTTCTGTCAGGTTACTTTCTCCCGACGACGGCCGAGAGTTTTAAAATCTGGTTCTTATCTCGCTGAAAGTCAAAAGAAACCAAACACAGAAAGAAAAAGAGAAAGGCACGGTGTCTGCTGCCACATCCAGAGGAGGTTCTCACCTTCTCTCTCTCTTCTTTTTTTTAGTTGGTTCCAGTCCAATCGAGACGTTTGACAAGAAACTGGCGACGCGAACGCAGCCAGACGACGGATTCCACAGGCGACGGGTCTGCGTTGGTAAAAAATAAAACCTGTCAGGTCAAGTCTCCGTTGACCCGTCGCATCATGTGGCCTTTAATCCAACATGTTGAAACCTTTTTTTATGATAAAATACTGAACAGATGTTACACACAAATTGTTTTTTGCTACAACCTTTGACATTTTGTGTCAAAAAATTACTCAAAATCTGGATTTTTGTAAAAGTAAATGGTAAAAATGGACTTTAAAATGACAAGAAACCAATGTTAACACAAAATGTACATTTGGAGAAAACTGATGAACCCACATAATGTTGAACACAGTAATGGTGGTAACATCCTCTTCCTCTATTTTC
Source organism: Eupleurogrammus muticus (assembly GCA_036785175.1). NCBI lineage: Eukaryota > Metazoa > Chordata > Actinopteri > Scombriformes > Trichiuridae > Eupleurogrammus > Eupleurogrammus muticus. The sequence goes on along the minus strand of JAYKQN010000004.1, from coordinate 30,839,172 downwards.
TGACTAAATGTTTTTTTAAGGAGTTTTTCCTGATCTAAAGAACAAACAATGTTCTGTTGCTGTTGTACAAACTGTGAAAAACCTTCTATGTGAATCTCTGATTTGTGAATTCAGGCTGAACAAATGAAATTGACATAAATATTTACTTGACTTAAAGGTAAAAAAATACACCTGAAATGTAAAAAGCTAAAAAACTTTAAAATTTACTTGAACCAGAAAAGTTAGCGTAATTATTTTTACAGTAGAAGTACTGTACTGTACTTGTTAGTCTCTTTACTTAAAATAAATAAATAAAAAATAATAATATTTATAGAAAGAACAATTAAATACTGTGATTCCTGTTGTAATGACAGTGTTAGGTGTGTGTGTGTGTGTGTGTGTGTGTCATTTTCTTTTCTCATAAAATGCCTTATTTTTACCCTAAAAATCACTTTGTGTTGAATTTTATGCACGAAAGTTACTTATAAATAAGGTTTTTTCATTGACTGAAAACTAAAACCTTTTCGTAATAGTCGAGCTACAAATGATTAATCAATTAATTATTGTCCAACTAATGATTACGGCCAATAACCATTAATTCTGATCTACAAGGAGCAGCTCCCCCCCAGCTCCACACCCCGTATGAGCCTAATGAAAAGACACTCGTGGCTCCAAAAACTCAAGATGACGACGACCTACATGACAAACGTGAGGCTTCAAAACGTGAGTCGACAAACTACCTGGTTTATTTATACAGTCTGAGGTCAGAACTCGTTGGTAAACTGTCATTTTCTGTCTGATTCAAAACTATAAATACAGCCTGATCCGCCTCTATCAAACAATCGATTAATGATTCAACACGTTCTGCTCCAATCGTTGGTATTAAACCATGTTTTTTAGATATTTTATAAGTGATTCATGTTCAAATATTCCTCCTAAGTCACAGATGAAGTTCCTAAAGCCAAATATGTTATTACCATCTTCTTTATTTTTGTCGAGTGTGCGTGTGTGATTATGAATAATTAGAAGGAAAACTTCATTCATAAGCCGTCAGGTGTTATGAATAGCAATTCCTGTGACTCTGTGTGGCTCTAAGGCCACTCTGAACGGCTGCACAGAGCCAGCTCAGTTCTCCCTGTTTCTGGCAGCTGTAATTGAGTCTAATAGCGGCAGCACAGACATAGGGAACCTCTTTGACACCTAGACCAAATTTTCTAATGAAACGATCAAATAAGCATCATCCAGCGGCGGCGTATCAAAGCGGCCGGCAGCTGGCAGCCTGTCACGGGCTGACATTCTGGGCTTTTTAAGCGCTGCCAGGCCTGTTTCCCTCCATGTCCTCTGGCCTTGTATTAACACTAATAATAGGGAAAACGGTCCGCGGCGATGAATGGAGGAGACTCCTGCCAGCTGCTGAGGAGGCGACGCCGGCTGATTGCGTCTGTAATGGACTACGACAAGTCGCCGCGTCCACGTGAGAGTGAGAGAGGAACTGTGACGGATAGAAGGAAAGAAAAAACCAACTTAGGGGATTTTCTCTGCGTTTCCCGGCATTTAATTCACCCAACAATTAACCAGTTGTTCACGAACGTATTCGTCAGTTAGATTTATAATTAAAATAGTCATCAACCCTACATCTGTTAATTTGGCTGCAGATAGTTAATTAACCTGTCAATTAACAAAACGATTAATCAATTAGTTGTTTGGTCCATTAAATGGTTTATCAATGTCCACAACCCAAAGATCATCAGTTTACTATCATAGAAGAATAAAGAAACCAGGAAATAATCAGAGAACAGAAGCTGGAACCAGAGAATCTGGACATTTTAGAATTAAAAATGACTCAAATCGATTAATCAATTATCAAAGCGATTAATCGATTATCAAAATAGTTCATTTAATAGTTGGCAACGACTCACATATCATCAGTTTACTATTATAGGAGATGAACCAGAGAATTTGGACATTTTCTTCTTTAATTAATATTAATATTAATTTCTTCATTGATTAATTGAATATCAAAATAGCTGGTGATTGATGTTAAAGTTGCCAACTAATTGATTAGTCAACTAATTGTTGGAGCTCTATTAAGTAATAAAACAGTAAATGGTTTAGAGCACACGATTAGAGCTGTGACTAACAATTATTTAGATAGTTGGTCAATCTATTAATTGTTGAAACGATTAATCAATTAGTTGTTTGGTTCATTAAATGGTTTAAAAGTGTTTGTCAAAGCTGCAGATTGAAGCTAAAATGTCTTTTTTTGTCCAAAACCCAAAAATCATCAGTTTACTATTATAGAAGAATAAAGAAACCAGGAAATAATCAGAGAACAGAAGCTGGAACCAGAGAATCTGGACATTTTATCATTAAAAATTACTCAATTAATCAATTATCAAAGTGATTGATCGATTAATCGTTGCAGATCCAGATTTAAATATGGCTCTGGAACCTTATTAACAATTTCCTTCTACTTGGCATTAGGAAATTACTTGAGGAAAAACAATGTATTTATGGTTTAACATCAATAATCCAGGATAATTTATTGTGTCGTGTGTAATGAAGAAATGTCGGATGGTTTCTCTGCTGCGTTTACGCCGTTTATGATGTGTGCTCGCTGGGGAGGAACAGCCAGGGCCAGATTACTATTTCAAATGTCCATTTTCAAAATTGGCTGGATGACGTATGCGCACATACATGCAGTTCTTTTTTTTCGGGGGGGGGGGGACCACTTACAGATTAGATGTAATAGACGTGCCGGGAAATGTGCAGCTGAAGGAATGTCAACCACATGTTCAAAAATAAATAGACCTGTGAGAATTGAAACAAGCACTCGTAAGGTTAATCAAGCCTAATTTCTTCATGGTTTCTCCTGCTTTGGTCTGCCAGCGTTTTCCCTGTCATTTTATTATTCAGGATCTCTTCCTGGCGAGCGGTAATCCAGGCAGAACTCGGCCGCTGCCACAGCAAATTAGCTGCAAACAGACGCAGAACAGAGTGGGAGTGTGCGTTTTCACCCCTTCACATAACACTTTCCGGGAAAAAAAAAGCTGTTTTAGAAAAGCTATTGAATTAGAAGGAAAATAAATCTGTTGACATGTAACATAAAGTTCATCTGCGTGTTCTGACCCTAAACTGCATAAATAAACCCGGCAAATTATGCAAAACTCATGTTTTGAAGCCTCAACTTTGGCATTTAAGCTGTCGCCATCTTGTTTATTTGGAGCCAAAACTGTCTTTCCTGTGATCGTATGTAGTGTGGAGCTGGGTGGGAGTTTCCTGGTAGAATCTTAGTGGTTAGCCATCAAAAATATAACTAAATTGTCCTAATCTTATTATGCATAAACCTATTTCTTTATGACTAGAAAATTGTTCATTTTAACATGAGAGTCAATAGGGGTTGAATCACTTTTGGAGCCAAACTCAAGTGCTCATTTTTTACTTTTGAATTGTTTTGAAGCCTTAACTTTGGCATTTAATTTGTCGCCATCTTGTTTTTTTGGGAGCAAAAACGTTTTTACCTGTGATCATATGTAGTGTGGAGCTGGGTGAGAGTTTCCTAGTAGATTCTTAGTGATTAGTCCACCCTTATTATGCATAAATTCATTCATTTATGACTAGAAAACTGTTCATTTTTACAGTCAATGAGGAGAGAAGAGTCAATGAGGGTTGAATCACTTTTGGAGCCAAACTCAAGTGGCCATTTTTAACTTTTGAATTAGGAGAATAATTAATCTGTTGCATGTAATATACAGTTTATCTACTACTTCTGACCATGGACTGCATACATAATATGAACCTGTCTGTAATTTATGTAAAAATCATGTTTTTAAGCTTCAAGTTTGGCATTTAAGCTGTTGCCATCTTGTTTTTTGGGAGCCAAAGGTGTCTTTCCCTGTGGTGTGGAGCTGGGGGGGAGTTTCCTCATAGCTTCCTAATGATTAGTCATCTCTGACTTAAAGTGGCCCCACTCTTAATCATACATTAATATATTTATTGTGAAAATCATTCATTTTAACATGAGTGTCACTGAGTATCGATTCTCTTTTGGAGCCGACCTCAAGTGGCCATTAAAGGAACTGCAGTTTGACTATGGTGAATGTTAGTGGTCATGACATAAAATGTATTCTACTATTTTTACTTTTGAATTAGATCATGTTTTGAAGCCTTAAGTTCGGCATATAAGCTGTCAC